>CM053583.1:38802681-38834570 GCA_028627135.1 Pseudochirops cupreus | reverse complement strand
TCTATGACACCATGGCAGATGAACCAAAGTTGCCTAGGGAGGTTATTTCTCTGTGCCCCTGCTCTCTGCCCCTACCTTTAGGTTTTATTAATGGAGACGTACCCAAAGTCACACAGTGAGTCAGAAGGACAAAACGGGGCCAGAAACATAACATAATTTGGAATGAATGATTCTCACTTTTCTCCATTTTGAAGAGCAGTTGTGATGGGATGGTTCTGCAAGTATAGGGTCATAGAATCATAGATGGGGGAGGGGATTGGAAGGAACACTTTTCGTGGTTGTTGCTGTTCATTTGTTTTAGTTGTGTTCTACTCTATTATCCCATTTGAGGTTTTCTTGGCAGAGATACTGGAGTGGTTTGCCATTCCCTTCTCCAACTCATTTTACAGATGAGGAAACTGAGGTAAACAGGGTTAAGTGACTTGGCTAGGGACAGCTATTAAGTGTCTGAGGCTAAATTTGAATTCAGTTCTTCCTGACTCCAGGCCTGAAACTGTATGCATTATGGCGCCACTTAGCGGCCTGGAAGCAACATTAGAGGTCATCTCATCCAACTCCTCTTTTGTAGATAATGAAATTGAATCACACAGTTGTTATGGATAATCAAGATCATATAAATGGATAGTGGAGACAAAATTTGAACTCAGTTCCCATGACTTCAAATTTAACTATTTTTTAGTTTTTTACCAGACCTAGATTATGTTTTCCTTAACACTTGATTGTACCAGCTTCTTTTTCTCAACTGTTTTCTAAATGGGAAGGTTTCAAGTGTGGAATTCAATGTTTGGTGCCTGATATTTGAGCAGGAACATACAGATTGAATATATGACCAAAGAAGGAGCTCTCAGCCTAGAGATAAACAGCATTAGGTATTTTGGCAAGACTGAGGCCCAAAAAATAAGTTCATTTTAGATCAGTGGTTCTCAACCTTCCTAATGCAGTGACCCTTTAATACAGTTCCTCATGTTGTGGTGACCTCCAACCAAAAATTATTTTTGCTGCTACTTCATAACTATAATTTTGCTACTGTTATGAATCTATCTGATATGAAGGATGTATTTTCACTGTCACAATTTGAACATAACCCACAGGTTGAGAACTACTGTCTTAGGTGAACAAATGGAATTTGTGATGAAGAAAAGACATTTCAATCAGGGTAGGCTTCCTGCAAGAAGTGGAAACTGTTTCAAATGTTTAAAGAGAGAAAGACTATATTCTAGCAAAATGAAAAAGAAAGCATATTGGCACAACCGAAGACAAGCATACTGTCTTTAAAGTGAAAGGCATTTCACGCAGAGCTAAGAGAATGAATGAGGTATGATGGAAATGAGAAAACTAATATCTGATTAGGTGGAAGGTCTTAAAGCCCATTGAAGAAGGTTACACTTGTTCGTTTGTTTATTTATTTTTAGTTTTCAACATTTATTTCCACAAGATTTTAAGTTGCAAATGTTCTCCCTATGTCTCCCCTGCCCCCCCCAAGATAGCAAGCATAATGAATACCCTTTCCCCCAGTGTGGCCTCTCTTGTACCCCTGTCTCTCTCCTTCTCCCCTTTCCCCTTACTTTCTTGTAGGGCAAGATAGATTTCTATACCCCATTACCTGTATATCTTTTTAACATTTATTTTTAAAACTTTGAGCTCCAGATTCTCTCCCTTCTTCTCTCCTCGTCCACCCACACTGGAAAGACAAGCAATTCAATATAGGTTATACATGTGTAGTTATGCAAAACATTTCCATAGTAGTCATATTGTGAAAGATTTAACTATATTTCCCTCTATCCTATCCCACTCCACATTTATTCTATTTTCTCCTTTGACCCTGTCCCTTTTCAAAATTGTTTGTTTCTGACTACCCCCTTCCCCAATCTACCTTCCCTTCTATCATCCCCCAACTCATTCCCTTTCCCCACTACTTTCCTGTAGGGTAAGATCCCCAATTGAGTCTGTATATTATTCCCTCCTTAAGTCAAGTCCAATGAGAGTAAGATTGACTCATTCTCTTTTACCTCCCTGCTCTTCCCCTCCATTGTAACAGCTTTCTCTTGCCTCATTTATGCGAGATAATTTACCTTATTCTATCTCTCCCTTTCCCATTCCTCTCTCACCTCTTAATTTTATTTTTAAGATATCATCCCTTCATATTCACCTCCTCCTATGCCCTCTGTCTATGTACACACACACACACACACACACACACACACACACACAAACACATAGATGCCAAGGCCAGAACCCCAGAGACTTGGTGATAACGGTAAACAATAAAAGGGCAAATCCAAGCATCATGGTTATTAGATAAATAGGGTTACCTCGGTGATACCCAATTAAGTTTTTGAGATTTAAGATGTAGGTAGATGTTGGTATTGTTGTCGATAGTGACAACAAAGAGACAAGGAGTAAGCTTATAATTGGAAAACATAGGCCATCCTTGCCAATTTTTAGGAGACAAATGGAGGGTTGGTACAGAATGTATTGTTATAGGCATACAAGATGCAGGGGGAGTCTTGTATTTCCAAACTTTGAAGGCAGCCGTCTCCTCCTAGGACATGTTGCTTGCTTAAATAGCATCAAATAGAATAAGAGGCTGGATGTGCCAAGGGTCTAAATTTCCAGTAAGTCTTCTGCTCTTGATTTGGAGTAATATCAAGTGATTTAGAGAAACTGACCCTGCAGTCATAGAGCTGGAGAAGACTTTAGCAGTAAGCAAATCCAACCTCTCCCTGAGTGGGAATCATCATTCCTTATATTATGTTCCTTATAACCCTCAATTCTGATATTTCTCTTTATTCTTCCTCATTCAGAAGTAGAAAAAAGGGAAATGGGGGAGAAGAAATACCAACTTTATTTTTGTAACCCTCTAAAAAGAACCATTTCAAACTTTATAATATGTAAAGAGTCTAATACATTAAGATGTTAATAAATATTATTAAGGTCATTTCCCTAGAGGTTGTTATAACAGGAAAAAATTAAATCATGGTCTTGGCTGCCTAAGATTTCTTCCTGGGATCAAACTTGCTTGTAAATCCAACCACTAGCAGCTTTCCAGAGGATGGCTTTCAAGGTTCTGATTATATGGTATAGTGAACAGTCTATTTATTCAGTAACAAATCAGAGCAAAACATTCACAGAAAATCAAGGTACAGCATTCACAATGTTACAACTTATTGCAGAAAATCAAAATACAACATTCATTATGTCACAACTCAACAACTTATCACTAAAATGGCCACATAGTTTTCACCACAGTGGTCACATAGTTTTGAAGAAAGTACAATCGTTTAGTCAATCAATCACTTAGTAACTCAATCATTCAATCATCCTTAAGGAGACTTGCCTCCTTGAGGGCCACAAAATACAAAATTCAAAGTACTCCACCCCTGGGTAGTCTCAATTGGTGATTAATTTCCAATCATATACAAAGTACATCCATTTAGTCAATCACAGAGTCTTTAATTCAGTCACTAAGTACAATAGTCAAAGTCTCCCATCCATGGAGTGCAATTAAGTTACAACTTCAACAGTCACTTTAATAAATCAAACATATATCATTTACCTAGTTCAGGGTAAAAAATCAAAACTCTGAACTTCAGGGAATACAAACAGAAGTTGCAACAGAAAATAACACAATTTAGCAGACAGGGCTTTCAGCTGTCTGACTATTACATCCATACCTAGTTAGTTACCAGAGATGGAAGCACCAACATCTGGGGAGGGGAGGCCTTAATGGCTGCCCAGAGTCTCATCTGGCCAAATCACACAACTCTTCCCAAAGTGAGTCCCAAAGCAAAACCTCACATCAGGGTTAGTCACTACTCAGTATTCATGGAGAGGTCTTTTCATCTTGACTTCAGGCAGGCTTTCAGCTTTCATGGTTTCCCTTCCATGGTCCCAGCTCCCACCTGAATCCACCAAACTGTCACCTGAGTTGAAAGTCAGGCAGCTCCCAGCTCCTTGTTGAGCTCTCCATAAAGTTCCTGCTCCATGTTGAAGCTCACAGTATCCAGTCCACCTCAAGTCCTTCATAGGTTCTGTTCCTGGGAAGAGAAAACTTAACAGAACCACGAACAGACAAAGTACTGATACCACAGTCATGCTTCCTCTGGCAGCTCCAGCTGGCCGCTCTGGCTGGTCTGGAAATCCTCAGCAGCCTCAGCAGCTCTGGCTGGCCCTTGGAAGTCTTCAGCACCATAAGCTCCATTCTCAAAATGAAAATCACTTTCTCCCATTCTCAAAATCAAAAATCACTTTCTCTATGGAAGTTCTAGTCCAGCAGCAGCAACCCAGCCTTCAGGTGCTGCAGCAGCTGCCCTGCCTCCATGAAGCTTATTTCAAGAAGTTCTGACTTTCCTAGCTGGGATTTTTCCTTATATACATTATTGCTCCTCTCTGTTCAGCTCCTTCCTGTTCTGTCAGCAACAGGAGTTTATACCTTCCATTTCTTTAACAGAGGCTTAATTCGAAACTAGTTGCTAAGTACCTGTCGGCTTAGCAATACAAAGGGATCTTCAAATTTCATTACTATTACATTGCTTAACCCAGTGCTGGTTGAATCACCTGGTGAGACTTTGGTTCCAATCACTCTTAACATTCCTCCTCTGGTGGGCCAACGGGTATGTTGTAGTCAATTTTAACCAATGGGAGCCTATTGTTAAATGTTCAGTGTGAGCATTTACACCTCAAAAATTGGCAAGCTACAGATCAGGGCTTCATCTATTAGTTGTTAATTGTTTAGACTTAAAGTTATGGGTGTGTGGAATTCATGGTGTGAAAATTCTTTCTACTGCTACCAGTCAGCAATTTGTTTATAAGTTATATTTATAAAGCATTGCTTTTCTGGGTCACTTAAAGGTTAAATGACTTGGCCACAATCTTGAAGCTGGTATGTATTAAAGGCAAGATTTGGGCCCAGGTGTTCCCTACTGCAAGGTTAGTTTCTATCACCTATGCCACACTGTCCCTTCTCCCCAGTTTTGTGGTAAATCACTGGGTCGGTCATCTTCTCGGCATCTATAAACTAGATTAGGGGTCAAACAAAATCTCATTGGAGGTGTTTTCTTTGATTTATTTATTTTTAGTTTTCAACATTCATTTCCACAAGATTTTGAGTTACAAATTTTCTCCTCATCTCTCCCCTCCCCCGACCCCGAGATAGCAATCATACTCATTACTCCTTCCCCTAGTCTGCCCTCTCATATAAACACCCCTATACCTCCCCTTACCCCTTACCCCTAACTTTTCTTGTAGGGCAAGATGGATTGGGTGGTGTTTTCTTTTGTCTCCCCAATTCTAGAATGTTTAGAAACTATTTCCTCTTGTTGACTTGTTGGCTTCTTTCCTTGGAAACAGTGTTCACTTTCATTTTTTTCCTCCAAATTTTGATTGATGGGATCAGAGTTTTAGAATTGACAAAGATGTTAGATCTCATTTTATTTAACCTTATCCTAGAGAGGAGAAAACTGAGTCACAGAGAGGCCAGATGACTTGTCCTTTACTGCACAAGTACTTACAGAGTCATTATTTGAACCAGGGCCTTCTGACTCCAAATCCAATGTTCTTTCTAGTTAAAACACAGCTTCTTAATTGAAGAATCTTATGTGTATTTGAAAGTCAAATCATTCTTGAAACCAAACCAGTGGAAGACACACACACACACACACACACACACACATATACACACCCAGAGGGTTTACTTCTAAGAAACTTTCATTTCCACCCCCTTCTTTATCTCTCATCACAGCTTCTAAATAAAGTCCCACTCTATTTTGAAATCTCTCTCCATCCATCAGGTCTTCTGTTCTTTTGTTCCTGATCATGCATAGGTCCAGTGCCTCTTAACCCAAATTGTGACTGTCACAGTGGCTCACGAGGTATATGGAGAGATAGAAACCAATGCCCCCTGAAGGTTAAAAGTTTGATTTAATGTTCCTGGCACATCCGTATATTTATATGGCTCTTGAAGGACATGGGCAAATCAATTTCTAATACGCTGCTGTAACTTGTCACAGTTATGTAGGTGTTCCAGCAACAGATGGTTTAAGGGATCTTTGTTTACATAAAACATTAGCTGTCCAGCAGTAGTGGCAGCAGGGTGATGAGGAGAATTTATCCTTTTAATCTATTGTCCTGGTCTCATCCCCAGCTCTCTGTGCCTTCGCTCTCCAAATACTCATTTGGCAAGTGCTGCTTTAAAAAAAAGTAGTGATTAAAGTTCAATATTTACTGCTAGATCCTGTTTAGGGCAAATAATGAGTCTTGGGAGGTAGTTGTACTATTTGAATTCAGACTACATATTTCTATTGGATTGGAACCAGTTACTATAATTTACATGATTATAATTTTGAATAGAGCCAGTTGGAATACACAGGACTCCTTCAGGGGATTCATTATTAACACAAATCAGGACCTGGCTATGTTGTTTAAAATAAGACTTTAATAGAAGTAATGCTATAAGAGGAAAGTAATATGAGTCAATGAATCTAATCTGAGGAAAGACTTAGAAAATTTGATGCATTTTGGTTTTCATTTTAGATTGGGGAGAAGGGTTGGTAGGGGAGCAGAGAAGGAGTAAGATGGAGCTGCTGTGGCTTTGTCCCAGGTGCCCGCTCCTGGTAGGAAGGCAGTTCCTATTTCCTTCCATATTTCCCTCTGAGATTACATTTCGGACATATCTAGTTTTAATGGGCAACTAGATGGCACAGTGTGATTGGCCTAGAGTCAAGAACACTCATCTTCCTGAGTTCAAATTTAGCCTCAGACACTTACTAGCTGTGTGACCCTGTGTTAGTCACTTAACCCTGTTTGACTCAGTTTCCCCAATTGTAAAATGAGTTGGAGAAAGAAATGGCAAGCCACTTTAGTATGTCTGCCAAGAAAACCCCAAATAGGGTCACAAAGAGTCAAACACAACTGAAATGACTGAACAACAAAGTTATTTATATGTTTTATTCACTTCCCCATTAGAATTTGAACCCTTGAGGGCTAGAACAGCACTTTTTTGGGAGAGGGGAGGGAGAGCTTTCTTTGTGTCCCTAGCACTGATCACTGTAATGTCACAAGCATTTGTTGACTAATTTCTTCTCTTACTTGGTCTCCAGGCTGCCATCCTGGAGCTTGCCATCCTATGGGCAAGACTGGCTCTGATGTACTACTCAATTCAGAGACTCAGACCATGCAGGATGTCTAGGATTAGTTAGGGAGATCAGTAGAAAAGGTTTCACATGCCAGCTGCACACTTTCCGCATTGTAAACTCAGCCCTAGCCCTCCTCAGTACCTATAATCTATGGTCTACAACCCCTCATCTGGTTAATAAATTCTCCTTTATCTTCCTGTATCACATTAAAAAAAATAGTCTAGGGTACATTGAAATCTAGCTTTCTCATTAAAGGTGCTCATCTTTTGATGCCCTCTCCAAGACTAGATGTTGTTCTTCTTGCTGGTCTCTAACACAAAAGCACTAGAAAAAGCAGGGTTGTGAGCCACCTTGTTCCCCACTATCACTTCAGATGCTCCTCTGTTCCTCAGCAAACACCTCTCTTGCTTTAATGTTCAGTCCATCTTGTCCATATCCTTGCTGCTCTCTTTGCTGAGCCTCTAGGCCCTCCTCCTGCCTCTCCAATAAACTCAGAAGCTGGCTCAGAGTTCTCTTCTCTGTCCTAACCCCTACTGCCTTTGAACATCCTAAATTCCTAGTTCCTCAACCTCTTCAACATCAATGAACTCCATTTTCAGTCTGTCTCAAGGACACACCCAGGGGTGGTCATATCTTAAAAATTGCTCACCATTGCCCTGCTGAACAAAATGTTCCCTAAGTGTCAGAGTTCAATTATGCCTCAGTATGTGTGTACGGAAGTGGGGGCACAGGGAAAATTGAGGGGCACACAAATTAGAACATTGAATTATGGTCTTTCTGTTGACTTCTGGTCACAAAGTTGTCAGTATTTTAATCCTACTGAAAGAACCTCACTATTAGTGTGTGTGTGTGTGTGTGTGTGTGTGTGTGTGTATGTGTGTTCATTGAAGCCAGGTTAGAGTACTTCCCCTAAGATAATGGTAAGAAAAAAGAAATCCATTTGTAATACAAGTAACTAAGCATGCATAGCCCCTGACCAAGAATGGGCTTGAAATGGAAAAATTTCATCTCTGGAATGTCAAAGCTTATATGTTTTTCTATTTTTGAAAGCTCAGTTTTATCAGAATTTTTTCCCTAATTGTTTTCCACATGACTCCAGTGACTTCGCACCCACAGACTCTCTGCCTAAGCTTTCAAACAACATCTCTTCTCTTTTGCTTTTTTTGGAGGGAGGAAGGGCAATTGGGGTTAAGTGACTTGCCCAAGATCACACAGCTAGTTTTGTGTTAAGTGTCTGAGGCTGGATTTGCACTCAGGTCCTCCTAACTCCAGGGTCAGCGCTCTATTCACTACATCACCTAGCCGCCCCAACAACAGCTCTTCTCTCTGATTTCTATGTATATCTTTTCCAGCACATGCTTCAAATGAGGACCGTGGGTTCATCTTTTGTTTTTCATTGGACCCATGATTTCATTACTATAAAGAAGCTTCTAGTAAAGAACGTATTTCTGTCAAAGTACATAGGTACCTGCTGTGTACTTTATCATCTTAGCAAGATGCCTGGGACACAGTAAAGTTAAGGGACTTAGCCAGCATTAAGGGACAGATATGTATCACAAGCCAGACCTGAACTTGGGCCTCCCTCACTTGTTCTCCCAGTGGAATCCAAAATGGAGTTCTGGGCCTGGAGTCAGGAGGACCTGAATTCAAATGTGGCCTCAGATAATCTTTGGGTGTCTCTAGGCAAATTCCCTAACCACTGTCTCCCTCATTTTCCTAGTATATAGAATGAGTTTAATGACAGTGCCTATCTGATAAGGTTATTGTGAGCCTCAAATGAATGTATCAGCAAGCACCCTAGCACACCCAGGATGGCTGCTACCACAGGTTCTTAGACCTGCTTTTCTAAAGGAAAGCAACTCAAAATGGGTTAACAATCTGACTTTAATCAAACATATATCATTAGTTTCCCCCTAGTTCAGGGGGAAAAGTCAGCACCCTGAACTTCAGAGAATACAAACAGAGTACAAACAGAAGTTACAAGCAGAAAAAGAAACAGATCAGCAGACGGGCTTCTAGTCGTCTGACCATTACATCCATACCTAGTCAGTTACCAGAGAGGGAATCACCAACATCTGGGTTTTTCAAAGCCAGAGGGCTCAACGGCTTCCCAGAGTCTCCTCTGGCCAAATCACACAACTCTTCTCAAACAGAGCCCCAAAGCAAAACCTCACATCAGGGTATATATAGCCTTCTCCTGGCTCAGAGAATGTCACAAGCCTCTTGACCCACTGCCCAATCACAAAGTAATAAGGCATGGGCATTCCCAAAGAACAAGCCTCCTGCCACAGGCTCAATGTGACCACATTCAGCCTATTAGGCGGCAGAGCATACTTTCAAATCGGGGAAGGTTCTCAGAGCCACTTAAGCCACTTAAGCAAAGGGCCTGGGGGCAGGGAAGATCTTCAGATTCCCTTAACAATGAGATATTATTATTTTTAGTTATGTTATGCTGCCTCTCTGGGATCATCTACTATCTAAACTATTTAAAGCTCTTATTTTAATGCAAATGTTAATGTTTTATCCAAGATAGGAAAAATCTGGTGGCAATGAAGGTATGTCTATAGTCAGCACCCAGTGCCCCTCTCAGAGGCCCTCACATTGGGCATGCCCTTTATACAGCACCCAGGTAACAGGGGAATGGATCTGGCTAACAGGACCCTCTGTCTTTATGTCTGTTTACAATGTCTCTGGCCTAGGAGCTTTTCGTAATATATAGCTTAATGGAAAAGCTTCCCTTGCTCAGTGGTTACCCTGAAAGAGTTCATTTTAGATCTAGGATATGACCTTTGGTTGTATTTGTGCCATTAGATTTATTCTTACCCTAAGGCAGTGGTTCTCAACCTTCCTAATGCCATGACCCTTTAATACTTGTATGCGGGGGTGTCAGCATGTGGGCAGACCCGCCTGGAGACAGATAGAGGAGAAGTGTCTCGGTTCCTAGACCTATTTCCAATGGTCTTAGATGACTCCTGTGACCCCTGTGCAAGGGTCATTCAACCCCCAAAAGGGTCAGGACCCACAGGTTGAGAACCACTGCCCTAAACCCTCTTTTCTGATGCTTCCTTGCAATGTGGGGGCAATGTTGCATTGCCCATGGCTATGCCCATACACCCTGCCCAAACTCCAGGAGGTCTAACCAAGCTTTAAAAGCTGTGAGTATGAACCTGGAGCATTCTGTAAAATAAAGGAGCTGGGCCGAGTGAAGCCTATGCCCATCATCCTAAGACTATACAATTGCTAGTAAGATCAACAGACACGTTTGATGAACCAAGTGGGCAACACAATGGAAGAGGGATTGATATCTCTCAACAGCAGGATTTTGAGTGTCTGCCTTTACTGTGGAGAAAGAGTGAAAAGTAGAAGTATTGTCTGGGTTGAAGCTGCCCAGAATAGTCAAGAGGCCTTGTTGAAATTATCTTTCAACACCCTTCCTGGTCTACTTATCAGAAACTCAGAAGCTTTTTTTTTTTTAAATGCAAAGCCATGTCTCCCTTCACCATAAGTTACTTCAATTAGCCAAATTATTATTATTTTTTGTTGCAAAAGATGAATTACAAGTTAAGATCAAGTACTTTTACTGGGGATCTGGGTACTTTACAGGATACTTTTGGTAAAGACAGCCTTGGGAGCATCCAGACAACAAGAATCAAGCAATCACCAAGCCTCTATTAAATACCTACCATACTACATGCCAGGCACTCTGCTTGGTGTTTGGTTTCCAAAATAAAAGTGAAACATTCCCTCCTCTTAAGGAGATTACATTCTATTATGAGAGACAATGTGTACTTGCATAGACATTCTAAGAACACATGCCAAAAAGATAGCCAGACCTAAAAGTGTTTGAAGGAGAATGATGCATAATAACTGTAAACAGAGGCCAGGAGGAGGCGTGAGAATGCTAGGGCATGAGGAAGGTGAAGAATAAAGAAGTGGGAAAGACAAAGGAAATAGGACAAAGGAAATGGGACATCTCAATATATTGGAAAGAGGGGAGCAGCGTAGGCTTGTCCAGACCTATGATTCCCTCAGTTCTGGGAATTTTGGGTGTGGAAGCACAAAGACAGGCTCTGCCTTTTCAGTTCAACCATTGACACATGGGTTGCTATTTCTTAGACTAGAATGTGGGCTAATCTAGTTCTCTAGCACTACATTACCAAGCCAATGACCAGGCAAACATAGCCACTTTTTTTTTTATCTTACTCATATAGCAGACAGAAAGGAAAAGAGCTGTGGAAATAGCATCCAATTGCCCAGAATAATGTGCCTCTGTGGCCTTGGGTGAAAGGTCTGAAATGATCTTGGATCATAGTAAGCACATGTTGGAAGTTTGGGAAAGTTATCCACATGAGAAAGAACAGAAAGCCATTTCCCCATCCTTAAAATTCCATATCAGTCTGTTTATTTGATGAACAAATGAATGAGCTGTAGGAAATATGTTTTTCCCACTTCAAGAAATGGGAATATTGAATCTAAGTTGATGGATTAATGTGCCCTTGGATCAGGGACCATGTCTTGTTCATCGTTGTATGCCCCATGGTCCTTGGTTCAAGTCCTTACATGTAATTTAGGTATTCAAGAAATATTTGATGAATGGCATTGAATTAAACTGACCAGATCACCTGACACATTCAATCATCCGTCAGTACCCACTGTTAAGACTCCTGATCTGCAGCTAACATGGAATGTTTGGGGTGTTTCCTGCATATACCATGTTTCCAAAAATGTGTAGGCAAACACTGGATTCAGAGTTCTGCCTCTGACACATACTAATTGCACGGTCCCTAGCAAGTCATTTCTCTTCAAGTATTTCCACCTGTAAAATGAACTGAACCCTTAAGGTGCTTTAAAACTCAGTCTATGATATTGTGATATTTTGCGATGAGAGGAGATTGTGATTTTCTGAGTTCAAGGAATTTTTGGTGTTGAAACACAAACTAGCTTTGTAGATCAGCTACTTCTTGGTGACTTCTGCTCTCGGGGAATCTCACAGGGCTGTGAGAAGTTAAAGTGATTTGCTCATGGTCACACAGTCAATATGTGTTAGAGGGTAAATGAACCAAGGCCTTCCTAATTCCAAAACTGGCTCTCTAACTCAGTGGTTCTCAATCTTCCTAATGCTGCGACCCTTTAATACTCATATGTGGGTATATCTGCATGTGGGCGCCCTGACTGGAGACAGTTAGAGGAGCCACGTCTTGGTTCCTAAGACCATCGAAAATACGTGTTTCCCAATGGTCTTAGGCGAAAGGTGAAAGGGTTGTTCAACCCCCAAAGGGGGTGCGACCCACAGGTTGAGAACCATTGCTCTAACCACTTTACCACACTAACTCACACTGAAAATTCAGATGTTAGAATATCCTAGCAGTGGTTCACAAACATTTTGGTAAATCAGAACCCCTGTAGGAGATTAAAAATTATTGAGGACACATTCATAGAGCTATTGTTTATATGGGTTATATTTACCCCCATTTGCCATATCAAAAAATGAAAACACCTTAGTGTTACTAAGAAAATGGTTTCCAGGCCATGGATCTCATTTTGAGGACTTATGTATTATAGTATAGAATATTAAAAAATACATATTTAACAGGTTTGCCATCAACATTTCAGCATATTTTGAAATAAGAACACTTTATAGACAGATGAAGGCATGGGCATATTGCTGTTGCTTCCTCTTCATTCTTTCCATCTTCTAGATAAGAAAGCATTCAGGTAATCTCCATCTCATAGTCATCGTGTATCTATGAAATAATTTGTGGTGCAATTTTGGAATGAACGACTCCTATGCATTTAAACTTTAGTAACATTTTCCCGTTTTCCAATATCAATTAAATTTTGCAATTGTAAATGTAGATTTTCATACACTTTAATTGCAACAACGCAGTAGCAGTGTTAACAAGTGGTCTTATTACATATTCTATAAACACATTTCTATCTAGATACATAAATGTCTTATCAGTATTTAAACTGCACATGCATTTTTATTTGTATGTGCTATGGATGAGAGGCAGCCTGGAGTAGCAGAGGGCTGACCATGGAGTTATAAAGACCTATCAACAGTGGGAATATCATTTAACTGATCAGTGTCTCAAATAGCTCCCCACTCTCTAAATTAGGAGGAGGTGCTTACATGTATTGGTAAAGGGAGTTCCACCCTAGGGGTTCTCTATAGTGCCAAAATGACAAATTTGACTCTTCCCCCAACCAAAAATAATTAGAAGCTTGTAATACCTTTAGTTATTTTTAGTTGCTTTTGGTTCAGTTATGACACGTGATAATCATTGCTTGTCTGACTTTAGGCAAGTCTCTTACTTCTTAGGTGAAAATCAGTAATGATAATAATAATACAGGTGATTGAACTCTATGACCTTGAAAGTGGTTTTCCATTCTAATATGTGATTCTAAGGGATACAGAGATTCTAATCTCTGAATTAATGAGCGAATGAATAGATGAATTTGTTAAACCATCTTTGATAGGTATATTATTATTATTATTATTATTAGAATAATAATAAAATTCTCTTTTCTCCCCAGTCTCAAGCCCCATTCCTCAACCCTATGGCATGTCTCTAGAATAGGGCAAACAGAATTATCATTATTTCATAGACTGGGAAACCAAAGAAAAGATGAATTAAATCATTTTCACAAGGTCACAAAAGTGAGCCTGGAACCCAGATTTCTTAAACCTTTTAGTAATTCCATCAAAAATTCATCTGATATTTTCCTTTTCCTTAAATGATTTGATTACGTGGAAGACTAATCAAAGCAGGGCATTATTGAAAATTCACAAAACTCATGAGTAGGAAATGCCAGTAAGGATCTATGTTTGACTGGGGTAAATGTTGTTACTTTCTTATATTTCAGAAATTAAAATAGGACAGGGGGAAATGATATAAATAAGCTTTATTAAAATGCTAGCATGCATTTGGATTTGACTGAGAGAAAGCAATATTGGCCTGTAAATAAGAGAGTATGAATTGTCTACCCCTACTCATCAAAAATGGTCCCAGTGGAACAACTAAATTTATTTCTGGTTCCAAAGGAAATGCTCTTTGCATTTTATTAGGAGAATAGGGATTTCCCTATTGGAAGAAAACATAGGTTTGCCTATTTTCCTCCTTGTGAAATGAGGGAAGTATAAAACCTTCATAAGGCTGTTGTTGTATTGCACCATTGGGCGAAATAGCTTTGTGTCCTCAGGTGGGGCAATGTAATGCCCCAGATCGGAGAATTGACTTTTATTGTTTATATTTTCTCAGCTAGTGTTTGCACAGACACAGACATTCAGGCACCCGAGCACTTTTTTTCTTTTATAAGAAACATACTATTTGTTAAAATGATATCATCCGACATTGAGTTCCGACTCAATCCGACATTGAGGTTAATTTTACAGAGTAAAAATGAGTTTTTATTTTAATTCTCTTTTCAGAGTGCTGCCTTTTAATTTTATTGCTTGCCCTTTCATCCCTGGATCATAGTTAAAAGGCAGACAAGAACTGCCCAGATGGCCTGTTGGATGCAAGCCATTAGTGATTTGTATTTCTCTGCTGTTCTCTCATTTGCTCTTATACCTACTTCTAAATAATCATAATATTTGCAATCTATTTATTCTTTTTCAAAAGAAACAAATGGAGTTTTTGGAGGGGGCAATTTATTTATGAATATCACCACACATTTAGAGCAAACCACTTTGTCTCAATTCCAAAGAGCAGAAGATAATAGCATGCTTTCATGGAAAGCGTGGCAACTTCCCTAGAATATGTCGCCATTGCATTTTAGTTGCTTGAATTATATTTCATTCAGTGATTTCTTAAATTATAGAAGAAAATGTTTCTAGCATTATAATTTTCACTATGTAATTAATCCCCGTTCCCCTACACTGGCATCCTTGTCTCCTGTTTCCTGGTCTAGGAGTAACTCTCAGTTCATGAAGGCTATAACAATGGAGCATGAACTTTGGCAAGTCCAAAGACGAAAGGCTTTGGATGTGTTCTAGCTGACACACTGGGCCTACTATGTGAGGACCAGCCTGGTCGTGTACAGAAAGGTTCAAACCCAGGAAAGTGGCCTTTAGGTCACCAATTTTTTGGCCATCGCAAACCATAAAACAAAGAAAAATACAGATGGCTCTTGGTTGAATCCTAACTTTGCCACTTACTGGTTAGCACATAATACTCAAAGGTTAGTTGTCTTGGCATATGTGATCTTGGGTAAGTCATTTAAAAAATTCTTGACTTCAGTTTTGTCTCTTTTTGAAAAAATGAGGGACTGGATTAGGTGACCTCTAAAATCCCTTTCAGGCCTATGTCTACAATACTTATAGATTTTTACATCATGAACACTTGAAAAGATACAATTTGATTTTTTGCCCTTTAACTTTAATTTTAATAATTTCTCCTTAACCCCAGCCCATTGAATCCTATGTGTAATAGCCATAAAAACAATTGTACACCACATGGCAATTGTGCCTTACTAGGTATGCTGTATTTTACATTTGTAATTCCAATTTCTTAGAATATAAATTCATCTGAAAATGTTATATGAGAAGTCAGGTTGTAAATTGTATTACCCTAAGCAAATCCAGAATCAGTGCAGGGGAAGGGTAAAGGAGTCTGCAGAGAGTTGTTGTGATATCCAACTAAGCAAGATATTTATAAATGGATAGTTCACTCCCATAGAAACTGTGCTAAAATCATGAAGTAGATGAGGGAACTAAAAATTTGTTTTACAACTTATAGAAACTCTAATTAAATTGCTGATTCTTTAAAGGTAAAATCCTCCTCAATGAATAATCACTGTCCTTTATATAGTTCTTGAAAAATTACAAAGCCCTTTATAGACATAATCTCATTTGAGCCTCACACCAATCTTTTTTTAGACAATTCCTATGTATATCATTTTTCCTATATTACAGAGAGATCAAGGTTAAAAGAAATTAAATGACATTCTCATGGTCCAATAGCTAGAAAATGTCAGAGGTAGGATTGGAACCCAGGGCAAGTTGATATGGTATGGGCAAAATGAAACCAAATCCACACTGATATTCTCAGTATAAATAAAACCAGAAAATATAAAGAAGTTACATGTAGATAGAAGGAGGACTCACAGTTTCCCCTGATATTTGAAATATAGGAATTTGCAGAGTTGTTTCATTGTGCATGTAAAAGCAACAAGGATATAATTTCCTGGAGATACTGAAGCATCTCACTTCACAAAGTACTTAAGATGATTGTTAAAAGAACACTATGAAGATAATTGTAGTTTATCTGAAGATAATTGTAGTTTATCTATCAATATTATTAGTAGAAGCTGAAATAGAGAAATTCGATAGAGAATTTGAGGGCTTTTTGTAACCAATTAATAAAAATACTTCAGTGTAAAAGGTGGTTGGGGGAAGACTATGAGAAGATATGAGTTTTGGTTTAAGAAATGAATGAGGGAAAAGGCCTGAAGACCACAGTTATCCTTTCCACATCCTGGAGGTTAGGGGTGCAGTACCCACACAATCTGGAAAATTCATGTAAAATTTTTTGGCTCTCCCTTCATATCAAAGAATAAGTCCGAATTATTATGGTATTAAAAGCTAAAATATGTTGATATTTACAATACTAGACATATGCTTTATGCATTTCTGGGTTTCTAAACTTTTTCTTTGTCATTTGCTGGACTTCATGCATCATCTGCAGCTTCTGTGAAACTTCCCCAAAATTCCAATCTAATTTCTTATGCGGAACCATGATATATTGAAAATGTGATGCGGAAAATCACAATGTAGAATAACTTACTTAAAAGATTCATGTCTGTCACATCATTAAATACTTGGACTCTCCTTATTTGTGCAAATATTGTACACAATTGTTTTTCTTCAGTTATTTCTCAGTCATGTCCAACTTTTTGTGACCTTATTTGGGGTTTTCTTGGCAAAGATACTGGAGTGGTTTGCCATTTCCTTCTCCAGCCCATTTTACAGATGAGGAAACTGAGGCAAACAGAGTTAAGTGATTTGCTCATGGTCACACAGCTAGGAAGTATCTGAGGCCAGACTTGAACTCAGGGAGATGAATCTTCCTAACTGTCCTGTACACAATTATACCTGCTATAGAATGTTGTCTCCTCGAGACACTGTTTGCTAAGTGTCTTAGTGTGCTCAGCACCTAGGACAGTGTCTTTTAGAGAGTAGGTATTTAATAATTGTTTATTGAATTAAATTATAAATCAAGAGCTGATATACTGAGTCAAAATATGGTAGTATCACTTTCAGAATGATGAGAATAAATCAGTGCAGAAACCTGGCCAAGCTGATTCCATATTGCGTGCCTTTGTTCTTTGTCGTCCTTCTGTTCTCATCTCTAAATGCTCTGGGGAGGATGAGGTGAGTATCACAGCCAACTTTCTGCAGGCTTCCTTACCCCTTCGCAGCTTTCTGCTGTTTTCTGAGGCAATGCAGCCTATGATCTTCTGACACCCTCCTCTATACTTTTTTTTTTTAATACAAATGAGCTTGTACTCTAAACCAGTATTCCTTTTGGACTCCATTTCTCTCTGCTTATATATGAAATTGATGCATATTTATTGTATTACACATGTATTATGCGTGCATATGCAGTATATATAATGCTTTTGTATATAAGAATTCATAGAATAAATCTAAAGAGTAAATTCAAATATTACCAAGTAGTGAAACGTAATTTAAAAGGGGGAGTAACTAACCATTGGAGACTCAAGAAAGTTTTCATTTTTTTTAAATAGTATTTTTTTCCAATTACATGTAAAGACAATTTTTTTTTACATTCATTTAATAAAAATTTTGAGTTCCAGATTTTCTGCCTTCCTTCCCTTTCCTCTCCCTAAAAAAATGAAAGAATTTAAAATAGGTTATATATGTATAGTCATGTAAAACGTAATTCCATATCAGTCATGTTGTGAAAGAAGCAGACCAAAAGAAAAAAAAACCACACACACACAAATTTTAAAAAGCAAAAATAGTGTGTATGTTTCAATCTGTGTTCAGACTCCATAGTTCTTTCTCTGGATATCAATAGCATTTTCCATCCCGCATCCTTTGAGATTGTCTTGGATCATTCTATTGCTGACAAGAGCTAAGTCATTCTCAGTTCTTCATAGAACAATATTGCTGTTATCGTGTACAATGTTCTGCTTCCCTCACTCAGCATCACTTCATATAAGTCTTTCCAGGTTTTTCTGAAGTCCACCTACTCATCATTTCTTATACCACAATAGTATTCTATTACATTCATATCCCATGACTTGTTCAGCCATTCCCCAATTAATGGGCATCCCCTCAATTTACAATCCTTTGCCAGCATGAAAGTTTTCATGTAGAAACATATGTGTTTATGTTCACATATGTATATGCATATACAAAGGTGTATACACATATAAATTATATGTATACACATGTCCATGTATGCATATATAAGTATATCTTAAAATATCTGAAGACGTGTATCATGATGCCCATTCACTCTACATGTACTCTTTTCTAGGTTAAACATAAACAGTTCCCTCAACTGGTCCTCATATGGCACAATCTGCCCCTCACAATTCTGGTTGACTTCCTCTAGACCAGGGGTTCTCAACCTTCCTAATGCAGCAACCCTTTAATATTCATATGTGGGCATATCTGCATGTGGGCAGACTCACCTGGAGACAGTTAGAGGAGTGGTGTCTCAGTTCCTAAGATCATCGGAACTATGTGTTTTCTGATGGTCTTAGGTGACCCCTGTGACCCCTGTGAAAGAGTCGTTCAACCCCCAAAGGGGTTGCGACCCACAGGTTGAGAACTGCTGCTCTAGACACAATCCAGTTTCAAACTGAATCTTATACTTTAGCTGTGGTCTGACCAGGACAGACCTACCTTCCATTTGTGGGTTTCCACAATGCATGAATGTAGATGCACAGTCTTATCAAATATGCTTTCATTGGTGATCAAAATACTCTGTTCAAATAATCCTAATGTGTTATACGGCATCCTATTCATGATGAGGTCCTCCAAACAGCCCTGTTTCTGGATAACAGTTTGCACAGCATTTATGTGTGTGGATTAGAGACCATCTAATCCAACTCTCTGATTTTAGAGAGAAGGCACCTGAGACTCAGAGTGACTGTCCCCATTTCATACAGCTAGTAAGTGTCAGAGGCAGGATGTCAACTTAGGTCTTCTTGACCCCAACTCTAGCACTCTAGGGACCTGATTGCATCAAAGCCCAAAGTATTATTTTTGTCTGTGAAATCCGTAGCCTCTCAAAAAGAGATCGAGCACTACAGACATTGGCAAAAGAAAAAGCAGGTAAAATAAAAATGTGTGTTATTTTACTAAGCTTATGACATGAAACACTTAGGTTTGTAGACACAGAGATACAAAGTACTTTGGAGATCAATCGTTGAGTTCAAAATTTTAATTTTAGAGATAAAGAAAGTGTAGGAGAGAAAAGTTAAATGCTTTGCCTAGGATCACATGGGGGTAAATCAGAGAGCTCTTTAGATTCTAGAGAGGCCATGCTCTTTCTCTGTAAAGCAGTGTCTTAGCCTTTACAGCATGTAGATTGCTTAGGTGCAGCTGATGGTTGTGGGGCCAAACTGACTAGCAAGAGGAAAGTAGACTGAATTGTACTAGGGGAATTGTGAAGTATTTTTTTTCTTCTCTATAGCTACTTTCCTTCACAGAACCCCCATCTTTTAAATATCAGTATTTCTCTATGGGTACTTTATGGCTGTGAATAATGGAATATCATCATCTCTGTAGAATCAAATTCTGGGTGACCCAAGGGGCACTGGAGATTCTTGACAGGTGTAAGTAGGCAGAAACATATTACCCATGTTACCTTTTAGGCAAGAAGTGCTGAAAAAGAAAAATCATCAGGTAAATGTATGATCACAGTAGAAGGGCCGGTGAAGCAGTGAGTATGAAAGTTGACAGGTGCCTAGTCTATGCTGAACACTGCTCAATGGGAAATAATAAATGACCTAGAGGAAGGCCTTCAGCATATTGGATAGATCACAGACAAAAATCATATCAAGGATGACAGACCCTCCTGGGAGTTTAAAGCCCTTTGTAAGTTGCCTTCGATCCTTACCTGCCTTCACACATTTGACAATTTATTTAGGGTAGCCCTTCTGCTTTTCTTTATTCAGGACACTCATCTCCCACCTCCATACCTTTTCATTGGCTATTCCCCAGGCCTGGTATGCACTCACTCCCTTCTCACTTCTCAGAATTCCTATTTTTCCATCAACGTATAGCTCCAGTATGACTTTCTACATGTGGTCTTTCCTAATCTTCCTATTTGCTGGTATTTTTCCTCAAAATTGTCTTGTATTATATATATAACATATTATTACATTAATATATTATATTAGTGTGTATATATGCATATGCATATACACACATGTATTTATGTGAATACACACTTATATACATATACACACATACACAATACATATGAACAATGCTATGTTCTCTGATAGAATATAAGTTCCTTGAGGGTAAGAACTTTTTCCTTTTTGTCTTTACAATGAGCGTCCCTGCCTAGCATATAGAGGATGCTCACTGAATGCTTGTGGACTGGTTGGGCACCCACATTGTTGAGATCATGGCTCCAGACAAAACATCATTTTAGTTTCAGTCACCCCTTTTAATTTAGTTCTATCCCTCCTGCCCCAGCACTTCATTTAATTGATTTGTCCCATGGCACTTTACATATGCCCCTTGGGCTGGATTTGCCCAATTATCACTAATCAAGAGAGAAGATCTTGAACAGTTCCTGGGTAAGAGAATATCTGGTCAGAGGACCAGCAGGGCTTCCTGATCTGACCATTGTTTAGGTGGCAATGCCTAGGGTCTGAGCGATGCTAATCCAGGGCCCTGGGAAGCTCAGCTCTGGACATGCTTGTGGATGTGAATGGGAGCAGTGGGGCCAAGAGAAAACAAAGCTGCTGTTGTCATGCCATGGTCCTCATCTACTACCTCCCAGGCTTTCTGTGGAGTCATTGCACAGTGGAGGCTCTGAACAAGGAAATCTATACAGAATTTGGTTCTCTGAGCAGCTCCAGCCCTTACTTCCATCTTTCTCATCTCTACCTCAGTGCTAGGGAACTGGGTTCTAAGACTTTAATCCTAGCATTTTGCTCTTTTAGGCTCAGGGTCATGTTCCTTCTCTAGAGGGTTTCGTCAGTTGTGCATTCCTCCTGGGATCTTTTCAATGACTCTTGTTTCCATTCAGCTCCATTCATCTCTCTTTTCTAGTGGCTCTTTCTTTGGTTCCTGGATCTGTTTCTTCCTCAGGGCTATTTTCTTACTCATTGTGTATTTGTAAAGAAAGTTTAGGTCTATTAGCATTTTATTGAACTTTCTGTCACTGCAGCCTTTCTGTCTTCTGCTGCGTTCACTTTCCATCCCTTTCTCCCCAAGAAATGACTTTAGATATTTGAAATAGAGCTGCTTATAATGCAGATGAGGTTTGTACATTTCAGTGTTAGTCAGATTCCAAAAGTCTTATCTAGTGGGGCTCTTATCAAAGACTCTAGGTCCTGGTGCCTTTGTTTTTCCATTTCCCTGGTACAATCCCCAAAGGAAATCAGGAAGTCTGATCTTAGTACTTCTTTTGTGCCTTCCTGCCCTGACATCTGGACATAGCTGTCATTGCTTTTGAAATTTGTTCCTTGGTATCAGGCTATGAGATCCAACAAGGCACTTAATCTTAATGAATGTGAGTTTCCTCATCTCTACTTGCAGTGCCTGCTTCATATGTTTGTGAGGATCAAATGTAGTATCTGTGAACTACACTGTAAGCCTTAGAGTGCCATGCGCTAGTGTTGTGATCTTTACAATGTCTAAAATGTCCCTTCTGCCTAATGGGGAAAGAACCTGCTGAATTTCTACTCATTCTTTAAAGCTTCACTCAAATGCCAACCCCTGCATGAAGCCCTCCTTCATTCTGACTTTCCACTTCGGGCATTGCAGAGTGATATGCAAAGCACTTATGATAGAATGTGTATTGTCACTGATTTATCTTATCCCCAACTATACTGTAATCTTTGCAAGGGATAATCTAAATGTTTTACCCTTCTCCACTCCACTCCTGCCACCCACTACCTAGAACAGGATTCTGTGTTGAATGTTTTTGTCGTCTTTTTTTTTTTTTTTTTGCAGGGGGAAGGCAGGGCAATTTGGGTTAAGTGGCTTGCCCAAGGTCACACGGCTAGTACATGTGAAGTGTCTGAGGCCGAATTTGAACTCAGGTCCTCCTGACTCCAGGGCTGATTCTCTATTCACTGCACCACATAGCTGCACCATTTTTGAAATTTAAAAAAAAATTATTCTGGACTTAAGTAAAACAAGCATTTCCATAACATAGTAAAATAGGAAGAAAAAAAAGATGATTACACATGAAACTGCAAATCTGTTAGATACAATTTGTTGTTCCTTTTAAATGTATAATAGTTATCCTGTAACTTTCTTTTTCTTCCTTCTTTTTTCATTTCCTCCTTCCCTTCCCTGCCTGAGAGAGGGCTACCGTTAAACGCGTGTGTGTGCGTGTGTGTGTGCATGTGTGTGCGTGTGTATGTGTGCCTGTGTGTATGTGTGTATATGTGTGTATGTGTGTGTGTGCGTGTGTGTATGTGTGTATGTGTGCCTGTGTGTATGTGTGTGTGCATGTGTGTATGTGTGTGTACATGTGCATGTGTGTATGTATGTGTGTGTGCGCACGTGCGTGTATGTGTGTGTGTGTGCCTGTGTGTATGTGCGTGTGTGCCTTTGTGTGTGTGTGCATGTGCGTGTGTGCCTTTGTGTGTGTGTGCATGTGTGTGTGTGTATGTGCGTGTGTGCCTTTGTGTGTGTGTGCATGTGTGTATGTGCCTGTGTGCCTGTGTGTGTGCCTGTGTGTGCATGTGTGTATGTGTGTGTGTGCCTGTGTGTGTGTGCCTGTGTGTGTGTTCGTGTGTGTGTGTATGTGTGTGTGCATGTGTGCCTGTGTGCGTGTGCGTGTATGTGTGTGTATGTGTGTGTGCGTGTGTGTGTTCGTGTGTGTGCCTGTGTGTGTGTGTGTGTGTGTGTGTGTGTGTGTAAAATCATTCATACTTCTGTTTACCAGTTCTTCCTCTGGATGCATTTACCGTCTTCTTTCATGGTTTCTTACAGCTAACGTGGGTATTATTTATAACAGTCAAACTGACTTGGTTCCTCAAGGCTGTTCTTACAACAACATTGCAACATTGTATACAACATTCTCTTGGTTCTGCTCATGTCACTCTTCATTATTTTCTGCAGCTCTATCCATGTTTTTCTAAGACCATCGAGCTCGAGGAGAGATGAATGAATGAATGAGACCAAGTCATTTCATCACTCTGCACCTTGGTCTCCCTATTTTTTAAAATAGGAGGGAGAATTAATCCAATTATCTCTAATGTCTCTTGCACTTCTGACAGTATGTGACTGTGTTTGTCCTTAAGAAGGGTGCCTGGAAGTGATAGGAAGAGGGACTGAAAAGCTCCTAAAATAGAGAAACGACAAGGCTTATTAAACTAGTTGTTGATTGTCTTGGAAAGAAATAAAAACAGAGCAAATCTCTACGTGCCCCTAGAACAGAACCGCCCCTCCCCCCCATAAACAGAGCAAATCTCTACGTGCCCCTAGAACAGAACCGCCCCTCCCCCCCATAACTTCCAGATATCCTGAATTTCAAACCTTATATTTTTCATGGTTCCCCTAGATAGCCAGCTCCTTAGCAGTTAATCACCTTACCTAACTGTCTATTGGCTGCTACCTTGCTTGGTTCCTGGTGCCCTAGGACTCTTTTTTCCCTCCCATGTGTGTCTTAGAGTAGCCTCTGGGACTTCTTTCTTCACTTGACCAGATGTGAGCAATCCACAATTAGCAAAAGCCTCACTACAAGCCACAGGGACCTGCTTCTCTTCCCGGGTGTCTTTAGAGATGACTAACAACTCCCTAGTGTTTCTTCCTCTCTTCTCTGACCCCTTCTGCAGCACCACTTTCCTTCCTCCTTATTCTCAGGATCATAGACTAGGTGCTTGTTTTCTCACTGTTCCTTTATTGTGATCTACTGTACAGAGCTGGAAGCTTTAGAATCCTTGGTCAAACATGTGATTCAGAAACTTCAAAAATTCACTGGAAACCACGTGAAAATGTGATTCCCAAAGTCTCCGCCTTGTGGACTGATTTGTAGATAAGTGACATGAGTAGGGGCTTCTTGAGCAGAGACCAAAGTGGACTTGCTTATATTGATTGCCACATGGTGTTCCTGTAATAGCTCACATTGACAGAGTGATTTAAGGATAATGCTTTTGTCTGGTGATCTGTTGTGCAGTCCTTTCAGTCATGTCTGACTCTTCATGACCCCATTTGTGGTTTTCTTGGCAAAACTACTGAAGAGGTTTGCTATTTCCTTCTCTAGCTCATTTTTTGGATGAGGAAACTGAGGCAAACAGGGCTAAGTGACTTGCGCAGGGTCACACAGCTAGTAAGTTTCTAAGGCTAGATTTGAACTCAGGAAGATGAGTCTTCTAGATTCCAAGCCCAGCACTCCATCCACTCTCTCACCTACATGCTATGCTACTGCAGTATTATTGAGTTGGAAGGAATTTTAGAGATTATAGCCTAAACCCTTCATTTTATAGATGAGTAAAACTACTTACCAAAGGTCATGCAGTAGGAAGTAGCAGACCCAGGTTTCTGTCATAGGTCATCTGATTCTAAATTCATTATTCTCTTCACTATAACCTTCCTTGGCACATTCCTGAAAGAGCCCAACATTCTTCCTGCTACTCCTTACTTCCCTTCCCGCACTTGTAATGAGGTTTAGGGTGCTTGGAAAATGAGTCTTTGGTTGTTCCCAGCTCTGGCATTTACTAGCCCAGAGACCGTCAATGGTTAATGTTAGCTCTCTCAGTCAGTTTTTTAACTTGTTGGGTGATCCTAATTGATCTCCTACATCTGACTCATGGGGGGAAGGGAGTTATGAGGAAAGTGCTTTGTAAACCATAAACTACTGTAGACATGTGAACTCTTCTTCTGAATATTAACCCACTAATTCTCCATTCTGTTTATATCTGAGATAATCTGACTGAAGTTTTTGTACTGTTCTTTTCATATCAAGATATTTCTTTTATCATATGTCTTGGGTATACTTTTTCTGTGATTTTTGCAATTCAAATCATATTTACATATATCTGAACTCCTTGAGCCCTGTGAAGGGCACATGATTATGGAGTTCCCAGGGGTACAGATTCCTGTTCTATTAAGATCCCACTTAGTCTAGAAGTGTTATTT
The DNA here is from genome assembly GCA_028627135.1 of Pseudochirops cupreus. Lineage (NCBI taxonomy): Eukaryota > Metazoa > Chordata > Mammalia > Diprotodontia > Pseudocheiridae > Pseudochirops > Pseudochirops cupreus. The sequence goes on along the minus strand of CM053583.1, from coordinate 38,809,124 downwards.
GAGACCAACCTGTCTACTGATTCTAGAAGGATATTATTCATGTGCTACAAGTTGGGGAAGAAGACAAAACGTAACACCGTGGTTTTATTATTTGGCCTTCTGTCTCTAACTCTGTGACATCGGGAAGGTCTGGCCTCCGTTTTCTCAATTGTCGAATGAATAGGTGGGCTGACAAGATTTCCAGTGTTCCATGTTAAAGTGAATAATCTATTAATGAAAAAAAATCACAACATTTAAACTTTTAGTTTTTAATTGGAAGGTTCACAGATCCATGATTTCACAGATAATTGGAGAATCATTAAAGTTACTTGGAGCTTAAGATTTTTTAACAAAAAGGAATCATTTGCCTCTGGTTGGCAACCATGTGTACCTCACTTTAAGAAAATTAACTTCAATAACCTAATGTTGGATAAAATTCAGAGTTAAAACTACTTAGGGACAGATTCTCTGTTTAATAAAAACTTCTGGGAAAACTAGAAAGCAGTTAGCCAAAAAGTAAGTCAACCCCACATCTTACACCAGAGACCACAATAATTTCCGAATGAACATGGGGCTTAAGTACAAAGGATCATTTCATTAAACAATCAGAGAAAAAAATGAATATTTTACAACTATAAGTGAAAATGCTCAACCAGGCCAGGGATAGAGGGAATCACAAAAGATAAAATCGGCAGTTTCAATTAATTGAAAAGCTTTTACAGGTGCAAAATGAACACAATTAGTTTCAGAAGGGAAATTGTTGACTGGGAAAACAAATCTCTGCATTAACTGTCGCTGATAAAGAGATGGCTTTCAGGATATAGAGAGAATTGATGGAAGCATATGCAATCAAGAGCCATTGCCCAAGAGATATGTGGTCAAGGACAATGAATAAACAGTTTTCAAAAGAAGAATCGAATACTATTAACAGCTATATGAAAGACTGCTCCAAATCATTAAGAGGGACGGAAATGCAAATTACAACAACTGTGCTTCTGCCTCCCTCCCAGCTCATTGGTGAAGATGGAAAAAGAGAGAAACAACAGAGACCAAAAGAGAGGAAGAAAGGATTGCTTGTGCACTCTGTTGGTGTGTGGTTCTAGTGTCCACATCCTTTGTTTCAGAGATCCCTTTGCAGACATATACAGCAAGATCCGAACAGAGGAAAACAAAAAGTTCTACCAGTAACAAAATATTCATAGCAACACTTTTAATAATAGTAAAGAACTAGAAACAGCATTTAACCATTGCTTGGGAGAATGGATGAGCAATCTGTGTTATAAGAAAATCATGGGACATAACTGTGCTACAAGGAATGATGGATGAGACATTCAATGAATTGTGGGGAGACTTATAAACCGTTGCAGAGTTAAGCTAGAAGAATCAGGAAAAATGCATACAATAACCTCAACCATGTAAGTGTAAAGGATAACACTTGGAATTGTGTCATTCTGATGATCAAGCTTGGTTCTGCTTTCATTGGAGGTCTATGAGTATGGAGTATCACATGTGCCCCTTAAACATGGTTAATGTGTCAGGGTTTCTTTTTTTTCTGGACTTTTTTGTTTGTTCATTTTTTGGTCATGTGTTACTAGGGAAGATTGTGGTTAGGGAAGGCGAGTATCTGGAAATGGATGTGATATATGAACAAAACGCATCAATAGAATTTTAAGTAATTTGGCTTCTTCAAAGGTCAGATTTACAGCTAAGGGTGGTGTTTTGCTCCCTGGAAGCACTGTTTACTTTATTACACAATACACTCAAGGATTGCTTTAGTTGACAACTTCCCCTAGGAACCGTAAAATGTGATTCGAATCATAGTTTCTCAGTAACATATATACTGAGTAAAATGAAGTATACCGTCTGCTTCAAATTTAACAACCTTATTAAACACCTACTGTTTGCAAATTTAAAAAAAAACAACAAAAACAAGCAAATTATTGAGCAGTGGGGCAGATACAAAAGTTAGCTAAAACAGGGCCCTTGCCCTCATGGGGTTTATAGTCCAGTAGGAGAATATAACTTACACAAATAACCAAACTATAAGCATTTGTATAAGGTTTACTATGTGTCAGGCAGTACATTAAGTGTTAAGCCCACAATGGAAAAACAAAAACAGCTTCTACCTTTAAGAACATTGCATTTTGCTATATTAAGGGCATGATTAAATTGGCATGATAATGCACATTTATATAGTTCTTTGAAAACTGACATCTATTATTACATCATTTGCGACTTATAAAAATTATTAAATCTACATTATTATTACTCTTGTTTCTGAGATCATGGAGCTGAATTCCTAGAGGTTAGTTTGTTCATTCAAGCTCGCACAGCTACAACACTACTGACCCTAACTAGATCTATGTTAATTGGGAAATATTTAATAAAATAGATGCAATACAGTAAAACATATCACATTTTAAAAGCAAGTCAATATGCCACCCACAAGGATCCATATATATGTATTTATATGTGTGCGTATATGTATGTGTGTGTATGTGTATGTGTGTGTATGAGAGAGAACACACACATACACATAACTTTTGTTGTTGTTCAGCTTTTTCAGTCACGTCCAGCTCTTTGTGACCCCATTTGGGTTTTTCTTGGTAGAGATACTGGAGTGGTTCGCCATTTTCTTCTCCAGCTCATTTTACAGAAAAGGAAACCAAGGCAAACAAGGTTAAGTGACTTTCCCAAGGTGACATGTCTGAGGTCAGATTTGAACTTAAAAAGATGAGTCTTCCTGACTCCAGATGCGACGCTTTTCCATTGGAGTTTGACATCATTGGTTTAAAAGACTGAATTAAATATGGCCTGACCCTAGGGTATATATTAGGAATTTCTGGAAAGATAAATTTTTAAATCCGTGAAGTCACTTGTTTTCCCTTTATGTGCATCTTTCTTCTAAGAGTGCCATATGAGAGCATTATTCTGTTTGGTTTAGCAAGCAAGGAATAATTTCCAAACCTGAGTGACCAACCAACTTGGGAGGAAAAAAAAATAGGCTTCAGTGTTGTGGGAATGAATCAAATAGGGGCAGCTGAGACTTGTTTGGGCACCAGGGAAAAGAAAATAAGAGAGGTCCCAGCAACAGGTTTGAGTCCTGCCAGGCAGTTAGATAATAAAGGAGATTCCCCAGTAGGTAATGGATGAGAGTCCTAGGAGTCAGCACTGCATTCAGAGCCTGAATCTGACAATGATCAAGGTCAAGGTATCATCAGGTAGACAGTTAACTTTTGAGACAGCTGACATTGTGCACCAGAGACCCAATGAGAAGGATGAGAGTTTCAGTACTGGAATCCAGTCTCCAAGAAGTTTGAGGTGGGGGACAAGAGGAAGAGATTTAAATTTTGTTTTTTTGAAAAAAGGACTCACAAATGGGGGAAGAGAAAGAAAAAAAGATAGGCGCACCATTATGAGGACTAGGTAAAGGCAGGGCCCAGTTAACTAAACCATTTTAAAGAAAGAGTGGAGTGAGAGGTAAAGTGGGCTCTGGATTAAGCTCCTGAGCTTCTCACTTCAAACCTCACTCTTTCAATTGCCCCTAGATTAGAATCTGAGCCTAGTACAGGGTTAAGTTTAGAGATGGATTTTATTAAGCCATAGGCTTTGAATTCTAATTCTGCCATTTTTTGTATGAACCAAGTTACTCTTGCACCTTGTTTGCCCCAGGCTTAAAGAATACAGACTGCTAATGGGGTTTTGAACTTCTTACCCCAGGAATTATCTCAGTTGAAAAGTAAAGATTCATTGCTGGGGCAGCTGAAGGGTTGCATGAATGTACACCCTTACAGAGCCATAAGATTCTTCCCTGATTTGTCCCCTGGAAAGAAGGTAGAGGGCAAGGTCTGGGTCTAGAGCCCTGCCAGTTAGAGGGACAGAGGTCAGGAACCCAGCGAAGTCATTACAATGCTTATCCGTATCTCTGTTTTTACTCAGAGGAGGCAAAGTGCATGATCACTGGGTCTGGAATCCTTAAGACTTGAGTTCAAATTTGGCCCCAAATGCTTACTACCTGTCTGACCCTGGTCATGTCACTTAACCTCTGACTTTCTCCATTTCCTCCACTCTACAATAAAGATTATAATAGCACCTGCTGCCAAAGATGTTTTGGGATCAAATGAAATAATACCTACCCAGCCTGTAGCACAGTGCCCAATACACAATAAAGACTTACTTCTTTCCTTCCTTATCTGAAAGTCCCCTGATAATACTTACATTCCTTATCTCTTGTCTTTTGTTCTTCATAAATCCTTTCCTAACTAATTCATCCATGCTGATGTCTAAAGCCCTTGACACACAATTTAAGGCTTTAGCACTTAGTTAAAAGTAGTGTGGCAGAGTTGAAAAAGCGCCAGACTTGAAGCTAGTAAGTCTTGTGTTCAACTCCTACCCAAAATGTTGTGTGACCGTAGCTAAGGCATTAGGCTGCTAAGACAAGTTGCAAAGTTGGTCCCAACTTACATTTTTGGATGGGGTTCTTTACCTGGGAAGTTCCCTACACATTGAAATCACAGGTCTGCCCTCTATCAACTCCCTCAAAGTCACATTGTTCTGTGTGTGTGTGTGTGTGTGTGTGTGTGTGTGTGTGTGTATGCATGCATAGGTATATATGCATGTATATGTATATATGTACATACGTATGTATACAGAAAGAGAGGCATATATACATATATATGTGCATGTATATATACACAGTGAGATAGAGATATATGTATGTACATATCTATGTGTATATGTATAGATACTAGTATATGTATGTGTGTATAACATATAGACACACAGAAAGAAAGACTCTTTTTCCCCAGCCAGATCATAGACTGCTCTAAGGACAGAGACTATATTTATGTTTCTCTCATTTCCAAAGAGTGCTCCAAAACAGGCTGAGCTCACAAAAAAAAAAATATTTCAGAGACGGTGAAGTAGCTAAAGAGTTGGCCTCAGAACCAGAAAGAGCAGGGTTCAAGCTGTATTCCAGAAAACGTGGTGCTGGTGAAAATGCACAAGGCACATACATTCTCAGGGCCCCAAGGAAACACTCTAGGACTCTGAGTAGCAGAGCCACTACAGAGCTGTATTGGTAGGGAAAGTCTCTTCAGACAGAGTTCCCTATTCTCTGACCCAGTATAGGTCAAGCTGGAAAAAAAAAAAAAAGATACATCAAAGTTAAGCATCTGGTACACACCAGAGGCTGGTGTTCTCACTAGACCAGTTCTGACCTAACCAAAATTATACCTTGGATTGATCAAGTAATTAAGTACTTAACCATTGAGTGTTCTCCCTAAATTCACACATACCTGCTTTAGTGATATTCCTAAGGCAGCATTCTGACTACTCAACTCCCCTGCTTGAAAAGCTCCTCCAGCTCCTTATTGCCTGGAGGAGCAAATGCAAATTCTCCTAGCTTTTAGAAGGATCTATGATCTGGTTCCTGCCTCTACAACCTTATCTCACTTCGATGGGTATGGAGGTCCATATGCTATTAGTGACAACAGAAAATATATATTTCCTGATTTAGGCTTCCATGCTTTTCTAGATGCCTGGGTTTTCATTTCTACATGGGTCTTAAGTCTGTCTTAAGTCACAGGAGATCCCTTAAAAGTCAGCGTTGGCAGCACAATTTTATATTTTAACAAGCATGTGCTACATTTCTTCTGCTATCCTGATGAGATGTGGTGTGAAGAAGAATTTCAGGCAAAGAATACTTAATTACTTTAAATATTTCTTGTTGTTACTTTGGATTCCTGTTGAATTTTAATCAGGAGGAAAATTTCTTTAATTGGTCCTATTTAAGCTATAGAAGGATTACATCTGAATAATTATTGCCACTACTTGGCTTTGAATTTATACATTCCTTATCTCTAGGGTGAAGAAGAGGTCATGAAATGGAGATCTCTGCCCTATGATTATCTTTCTATACAAAGAGGGTGATTTAGTAGCTACTGACAGTTCTTAGTGGAAGAAGGTTCATTATTATTTCCTTGGGGGTGTGTGTGTGTGTGTGTGTGTGTGTGTGTGTGTGTGTGTGTGTGTGTGTGTGTGTATGAGAACACGGATGCTGTTTGCCTATCATTTCACTAGACCTCTTAGACCATCGAGCCTAGATTAAAAATTATGATGTCCCACCAGCCATTTGGAAGGGATTAGACCTGTGGTTTGTATTGATAAAAGGGAACTCTGGGATGAGGAAGCTCCCTCTAGCTATAAAGGTCAATGCTTTCTCTACAGTGTCTAGGTTTAGAGAATTGTTTCAAGCACCAAGTAGTTAAGTATCTTACTCAGGGTCAGAGAGCAAGTATATGTTTTGTTTTGTTTTTTAATTTTTTTTAATAATAAATTTATTTTATTAAATTTTTTCTGAGTTACATATTTTCTCCCCGTCTTTCCCCCGCCCACCACCCCAAGACAGCCATCCCAGTGTTCCCCCCCTCCCCCAGTCTATTCTCTCCTATGTCACTTTTTGG
>CM053583.1:38772695-38802181 GCA_028627135.1 Pseudochirops cupreus | reverse complement strand
CTCTTCCGATCTATAATTTCACATTGCCTTCTATTTTTTCATTTGTTTGGATCTGTTTAATAATATCTTGATTTCTCATAAAGTCATTTGCTTCCATTTGCTCCACTCTAATTCTGAAGGAATTATTCTTTTCAGTGAGCTTTTGAGGTTCTTTTTCCTTGTGGCAAATTCAGCTTTTTAAGGCATTTTTCTCCTCATTGGCTTTTTGGGCCTTTTTTGACATTTGAGTTAATCTATTTTTTAAGGTGTTATTTTCTTCAGTCAGGTTGTTGATTCTCTTTTCATGATTTTCTTGCATCATTCTCATTTCTCTTCCCATTTTTCCCTCCACTTCTCTTATTTGGTTTTCAAAATCCTTCTTAAGCTCCTCTATGGCTTGTTATAAGTTTACATTTTTCTTGGAAGCTTTTGGTGAGGGAGGTTTGACTGTATTGTCTTCCTCCTCTTCCATGCATTGATCCTTTTTGTCCCCAAAAAAGGAATCTAAAGTTGGATTACTGAGCTTGGTTTGCTTCCTTAGCCTTCTTGTGTTGCTGGTCAATTACTTGACTTTTGGGCTCTGTAGAATTCAGCTTTCATAGGGGAGAGCTTTGTCCCGAATTGCTGGGGTTTTTGTAGCTTCTGGGGCCGCTGTCTCTGTAGCCCCCTCCAGCTTTGGCTCCCTGGTCACACACCTCTGAACCACTATCCAAGACCATGATCCTGATCCAGGCAGGTCAAGGCAAGAGCAGTTAGCCTCTGAATGATGGCTTGACCCCCCTGCAATCTGCAGGCCATGAAGCTCTGAAGCAGCCACATGGAGGTGGTGCTACTTCTGCTGCTTTCTTGCCTTGGGGGCAGATGGTGGGACCCAGCCCTTTCTCCCAAATTTAGCTGAGTTCCACTGACCTTTGACTTTGTCCTTGTTTCTTATGGGTTGATAATTCTGGAAACTGCCACAGCTGCTGGTGATCTGCTCTCCTGGAAGCTCTAGCCATGGCTCCTCATGGCTGCCCTGGGGCTAACTGGTTTCAGGCAGGGTGGGCTCGACTCCCAGTGTCCTGGGATGAGCCCTTCCTGTCCACCTGCCAGGCTGCCTCCAGCAGGGGCTTTGTTTCTCTGGCATTTTATGGGTGCTGGAGTTCTAAAATTTGTTTAGAGTCATATTTTATAAGTATTTGATGTGGTTATGGGGGGAGCTCATGGAGGTCTCCTGCTTTTGTGCCACCATCTTGACTCCGCCCCCCCCATCATCTTTTTTGATGCTGCTCGGTAGAGTCCATGGACATGACTGTCTTCCTCTTAGTCTTTTATATACATATATATACATATATATATATATATATATATATGCTTTTGAGTTTACAAAGCATATTCACACATATTCTTGCCTTTCAAGACGGTGGTAATTATAATATCAAACTTTTGTAGAACCATTTGTGGTTTACAAGGTATTTAAAGGCACATGGTCTCATTTGAGATGCATAACAACTCTGTGTTAGACAAGAATCATTTTCTCCAATTTTATAGTTGGGGAAATTGAGGTCTTTTCTCCTGAACTCAGCATTTATTATATGTAGCAGTCAAACCTAACTAATTTTATCCTGCATTGTCTTTTATCTCCTTATGCAAAATATTGTCTCCCCCCAGTAGATTTTAAGCTCCACATCTTTCTGTCTCTAAGACTAAGCAGATGGCCTTGCATTTTTTAGGAGCTCAATAATTATTCATGATGGCAGGGATGAAAATATTAGGTTTAGGGCACAACACACCTGGTAGCCATTCTCCTGTTTCTCAGAGGACCTGTTTACAGAGTCATGCATTCAAATTTAGCTTTAGGGCTAGTATTTTCCTTCTGGATAGGATTCATTGGGTCATCAAGAAAATCGTCCAAGTCTCTGGCATTTATAGAAAAGATTCATAAAGACTGATTCAATTTCTACTTCCCTTCCCTGATCAGATAAGTGTTAATTAATTGAACTGAAGTATTGATCTATTTGATTTCATGTGTTATCCATTCAAACCTTGCCTGTGAAAATGCACTTAAGACTTACCTTAACTTTTCAGGCATGTTATCAAGTTGGCCAATGGTTTACAGCTCATACATAGATAGAGGAACTGAGAGAGTTTCTACTCTCAAGGAGTTCATCCTCTATTTGGGAGAAATAACACATAAAAGAAATGTGAGCTGTGTGTCAGAAAGATCCAGAAGTCCTAAATGTATAGTAGCTGGGCTTTAGATTCTTAGGATATATAAGTAAGAAGGAAGAGAGGAAGCAAGAAATAAACATTTATTAAGCAATTACTATGTGTGTTAGACACTATGCTAAGTGCTTTAAAAGTATTATCTTTTTCATAATTTATTTTTAGTTTTCAACATTCACTTCCATAAGATTTTGAGTTTTAAATTTTCTTCTCCTCCTTCTCTTTCCCCCTCCCCAGGATGGCTTGCAATCCAATATAGGCTTTACATACACATCAATATTAAGCTTATTTTCACAGTAATCATGATGTAAAGAAGAATTAGAACCAATGGGAGGAACCATGAATAGAAGAAACAAAACAACAAAAGAAAAAGAGAGCAAATAGTATGCTTCCATCTGCATTCAGACTCCAAAGTTCTTTCTCTGGATGTGAATTTTGGAGTTGTTGTGGCCTTGCATTTCTGAGAAGAGTTAAGTCTATCAAAGTCAGTCATCCCACAAGTACTGTGTTCAGTGTTCTCCTGGTTCTGCTTCCCTCACTCAGCATTAGTTCATATAAGTCTTTCCAGGTTTTACTGAAGTCCAGGTGCTCATTTCTTATAGCATAATAGTATTCCATTACATTCATGTACCACAACCTCTTCAGCCATTCCCCAGTTGATAAACCTTCCCTCAATTTCCATTTCTAAGCCACCACAAAAAAGAGCTGCTGAGAATATTTTTGTATGGATGGATCCTTTTCCTATTTTTATGATCTCTTTGGGATATAGACCTAGAAGTGATATTGCTGGGTGAAAGGGTATGCACAGTTTTATCGTACTTTGAGCATAGTTCCAAATTGCTCTCCAGAATGGTTGGATCAATTCACAATTCCACCAAAAATGCATTAGTGTTCCAATTTTCCCACATCTCCAACATTTATCATTTTGCTGTTTTGTCATGATAGCCAATCTGATGGGTGTGAGGTGGTACCTCAGAGTTATTTTGATTTGCGTTTCTCTAATCAATAATGATTTAGAGCATTTTTTTCATATGACTATACATAGCTTTAATTTCTTCCTCTGAAATACCTCTTCAAATCCTTTGACCATTTATCAATTGGGGAATGACTTGTATTCTTATAGATTCAACTCAGTTCTTTATAAATTTTAAAAATGAGGCCTTTATTAGAGACACTGGCTTAAAAATATTATCTTATTTGATCTTCACAACATCCCTAGTTTTTATCAACATTTTACACTTAAGGACAATAAGGCAGACAAGGGTTAAGTGACTTGCCCAGGGTCACACATCTAGTAACTGTCTGAGACAGGACTTGAACTCATGTGTTTCTGACTTTAGACCATATGGTCTATCTACTGTGCCAACTAGCTGCCTCTAATTATGTCTTATATCAATGCCAGAGGACTGTAGGGCAGAGGAACAGGACAGATGGTAATGTCTGGTGATCATGCTACTGGAAGTGGTGGAAATGTTGACTCCTTCCTTATCCAAGTCATGTGAGCAGTCAAAGAACTGGGAAATACAGAAATATTACAGATAATATGGACTTTTACTAAAGTGGAACTCACCAAAGCTAGGGTTCTTGCCTCAACTTTATAACTGTAAATCATGCTGTGGACAAGGTCACTTATTTTTTCTTTTTCTTTTGGTCTCTCAACCTATAAAACGAGGGGTTTGTCTTTTAGCCTTAAAATCCCATGAATTCTTTGAACTAGATCCTCCAAAAATAAAGGAGGAAAAAACATGTGTTTCATACTTAATAAGAAGAATGGCTTGTTCATTTTTCCTATGTTTTCCCACAAATATATTCCAGGTAGAAGGGGGGATACTCTGCTGTGATCAGAAAAAAAGAACCTGACAGAGTCAGGAGATAGGATTTCTAACTGGTTAAAAGCAAATGGCCAGTCACTAAAGTCCTCCCTGCCTTACTCTTCCCATCTGCAAAGCAATGATGTTTGTCTGCATGATCTTTAGATTCTTTTCAGAAGGAATATCTATTTCATTTATAGAATGAGCATTCTTTCTTTCTACATTGATGTTACTACAGGCATAGTTCCCTAAAGAGAGATACCACCCTTCTCCCTTAAGTTAAACTTCCCCTTTCTGAATGTTCTCACTATGGTGGGCATATATTTATACACAAGAATATATCTTTTAGCCTGACATTCAAAAACCAAGAAGATAAGAATCCATTAATTCCAGAAAGTGAGATCAGTTCAATTTTTCATTCTCATAAGTACTGCTAACAATAGGCTAGGGCAGTGGTTCTCAACCTTCCTAATGCCATGACCCTTTAATACTCGTATGTGGGCAGACCCACCTGGAGACAGATAGAGGAGTGGTGTTTCAGTTCCTAAGACCATCGGAAATATGTGTTTTCCAATAGTCTTAGGCAACCTCTGTGAAAGGGTCGTTCGACCCCCAAAGGGGTTGTGACCTACAGGTTGAGAACTGCTGGGCTAGGGGGAGAGTCAATATAGAACGGGAAAAAAGTGAATGGATCCCAGATTATATACTTACCAGCTGTGTCACCATAGGAAAGCCACATGATCTCTCTAAGCCCCAGTTTCCTCATCTGTAAAAAAAGGAATAGGAAAAATTTCAGTACTGAGTCACAAGTCACCTATAGGGAAAGCTCTTTGTAAACATGAATATACTATAAATATGATTTATTATTGTGATTAATAACTAGGCAGTATTTTTAGATAAAGTTTTATGTTCTATTCTTTTTCCTCCTGGAATCTCTTGTCATTTGCAAATTGTCATAAATATGCAATCTGTGCCTTCGTCCAAGTCATTGATGAATTTTAAACACTACATGAGCAAAGATAAATCCTTGAGGAAGTCCAGTAAAGACTCATAATCCATATCTATCCATTAGTGGCTACTCTTTGGGCCCATTCAACCGGTTAGTAATCCACCTACTGCAGGAAATGAATACTAGATTTGGTGTTAGGGGATTTGGTTTTTCTAATCCTTAGTCTTGCTAAATGTATGATCTTGGTCAAGATCCCTAAACTCCATAGACTTTAGTTTCTTCATCTCTAAAATAAGTTAGTTTGAGATGATTTTAAATGATACCTTCCATCTCTACATCTGTGATTCTTTGATCCCATGATCCCTGGTATCTTAAAAGAGAAGAGAAAACATGTTGTTTCAATGAGACACACCTACTTTTTCAATTCTTTCACCCATTGTAGGATTGGATGATGCTGCTTTAAATTTTTCTTCCAAGGAAAATCATCTTTGAAATGGAAAGAATATAGGGGAAATGGCTAATAAGGAGCAGATCCAAGATAATTAGGAATATAGCAAAGGAACTTCAAGTTGCCTTTGAAGAGTTGAAATCATTAAGAAGCCTGGATAGCTTGGTTCTCAGAGTGCTGAAAGAATTGTCATATGTGATTGATGAGTGACTCTCAGTGATCTTAGATTGCAGAGAAGCAGAGAGTACATTAGCATTGAAGAATGACAAATGTTCACATTTTTGAAAAGGAGAAGAGAATGAAGTCTGTTAACAATGGACTATTAAAATTAACTTTGATTCCTGGGAAATCATAATCAAATATTGTTACCCTCTCCCACAAAAATTTCCATCTTCGAGTTTACATTCATGGTGGTTAGGGGAGAGACACAAGGTACCTCAGAGAAGAGACTGGCTATGATAGCTCTTTGATTCATTATCTCTGCTCTAGAATAACAACTCCCCCAAATTTGTTTTCTTTTCTTTTCTTTTCTTTTTGCTTTTTTGAGGGGGGAGTGCAGGGCAATTGGGATTAAGTGACTTGCCCAAGGTCACCCAGCTAGTTAAGTGTCAAGTGTCTGAGGTCCGATTTGAACACAGGTCCTCCTGACTCCAGGGCCAGTGCTCTATTCACTGCATCACCTAGCCACCTCAACTCCCCAAAATTTCCAAGCAAAGCTTAGAAATTTGGCTCATGTCTAGGATCGCCCGAAAATGTAAATAATAGATTATTTTTTAGAAAATGGTAATCTAAGCCTCAATTAGTAAAAACAATGACTCATAAATGGTTGTATGTACTGGAAGTCACACTATTGGAAGCTTTGTTGAGTCATTTCAGTATGCCCAACTTTTCATGACCCCATTTGGGGTTGTCTTGACAAAGATACTAAAGTGGTTTGCCATTTCATTCTCTAGTTCTTTGAACAATTGAGAAACTGAGACAAATAGGGTTAAAAGACTTGCCTAGGGCCACACAATTAGTAAGTATCTGAGGCCAGATTTGGGCTCAGGAAGATGAGTCTTCCTGAGGCCAGATTTGGGCTCAGGAAGATGAGTCTTCCTGCTTCTAAGCCCAGTGCCCTTCCACTACTCCACCTAGCTGCCTGCATTGGAAGTTGTAATTATATAAAATATCGTAATTGTTTTAGCGCAAATGGAAATAGGTGATGTAAATGCAAATAATATGAAGACTTTAGGGGATTTATCCTTGGCACTAATTGGGAGCTAGTTATACTTAATGTAAAATAGGAAAATTATCATCAACAAGTATTTATTGAACTATCGCCACCTGATGATAATCACTGTGCTAATAATTTATAATACAAAGAAACACAAAAAAGCAACCCATGCCATCAAGAAATTCACATTCTAATGTTGGAGACAAAAATGCTGATAACTACATATGTGCAGGATATATACCGGGTAAATTAGAGATAATCTCAGAGGGAAGGTCCTGGAATGGGTAGAAAATAGGGACAGCAGACCTCTTACAAAAGGTAGTATTTTAGCTGAATCTAAGGAAGATGTAAAATGGAGATGAAGAGAATATTTCAACCATGGGGTTGGCAGTTGAGAAATTGAGTGACTTGTACAAATGAGGGTGAAGAGGCCAGTGTTGCTGATCACAGGATATGGAGAGGGGAGTAGAGTGTAAGAAGATTAGAAGGCTAGGAAGAGGACTGATTTTGAAGAGTTTTAAAAACCAAATAAAGGATTTAATGTTTGCTGCAGTAGGCAATAAGGAGCCAGTGGATTTTACTGATCTGGGGGTAATATGATCAGACTTACACTTTAGGAAAATCGTTTTGGCATTTGGGTGGAGGATAAACTGGAATGAAGAGAGACTGGAGGCCAGTAGACCAATCAGCAGGCTATTGAAACAATTCAAGCATGAGGGGATGAGGGGCTGTACCAGGGTATTGGCTGTCTGAATGGAGAGAAAGAAAATATACTAGAAATGCTATTATGGAGATAGAAATGACAAGACTTGGCAACAGATTCGATATGCAGGGCAGGAAATATTAGGGAAGACGGAGATTGTGCTTCTGAGTGACTAGGTAAGTGGCGATGCCTTCAACAGGGATCACAAGTTTGGAAAAGGGGAGGAGGAAAGATAATTTCAGTTTAGGACATGTTGAATTTTAGACGTTCACAGGATATCCTGTTAGATGTCTGACAGGCTATTGAAGAGGTAAGACTGGAAGTCAAGAGAGAGACTAAGGTTGTTGGATAAAGAGATTTAGAATCATAGGCATAATGATGAGATGATGTTGAACTCATAGCATCTAATGACATCACTAAGTGAGGTACTATAGGGAGAAGAGAAGGCTTAGGGCAGAGCTTTGGGGGGCACCAGGTATAAAACATCTCTTTATTTCTTCCACCACAGAAAGCCCTTAAGATACAAAAGGATCCAAGGGTACATATAGAGAAATGCAGAAAACACTCAGTTAACCCATTACACTCCTCCTGAATTCAACTCAGCTCTGTAGGCCTGTAGGCCAAAGACAATTCACTTTTACCTCTGCATCCAGTGTTCAACTGTCCTGAGCAGCCAGGGCAGGAATTTGGTTTTTCTATAGCCTTCAATTGGTGGATATTTTCACACTTAAAGTTTTCAAGCAAAATCTTTTTATGTGTAGAGCAGGGATGATCCTTATTCAGCGTTCATGGTAGTAGACAGCCTCCAAAGTCCTGCCCTGCTCTGAAATTAAGGTGTAACAGAACAAATACAAAATAACTGAGTTTAAATTTTACCTCTGACACCTGGTACATTTGGATAAGTCACTTAAACCCTCTCACCCTTAACCTCTCTGACTCTCTAGATGGCATAATGGATAGGACTAAAGACTTGGAGACAGGATGACTTAGGTTTGAATCCTGCTTCAGATACTTACTAGCTATGTAACCTCTTCCAGCCTCAGTTTTATCACCTGTAAAGTGGGAATACCTAGATAGCACCTACCTCACAGACTTGTGATGATCAGAAGAGATGTGTATGTAAATGTCTTTGAAAGCCTCTAAGTGCTTTGCCAATGTTAATTATTATCATTACTTGCAATAACTCTTAGAAGATTGTGAGGAAAGTTCTTTGTAAACCTAAAAATGCTGCATAAATATGAATTGTTAATAATTAACATTTTTAGCATTATAAGGCATGGTAGGAACAGGGGACTAGTAAAGACCCTGGATGATAAGAAGCAGAGAGGAAAGAGTGGTTCTGATAGGATTATTATGATTCACAGGGGCCTTAAAAATCATTTTTGCTTATTTACATTTTTATGTAAAAATTGTAGTAGTGGGAAGAACTGGCTGAGGCCTTTCTATTTCATATCCTGTTTGTTAGAGTTGCCTCCCAACCAATTGATTTCCATGCCCTGGTCTCATGCCTACATGGTCTATTCTACATCCTTCTATGAGACTGATCTTTTAATTCTTTACTTTAAAATTGTCAGTAGCTCCCTTTGCTGGATAAAGTTCCATCTCCTTCAAAAACATCCACAATTTTCTTGCAACTATTTGATAACCTTGTTCCCTTACTTCTCTTTGACATGACTCCTCCACTTAAGCCATAATGATCTACTATTTCCAAAGAAACCTTGCCAGTCTTGACCTTTGTGCCTTTATTTCTACAATCACCATTTTCTCCCCAGTCCCATAGATCAGTAGTCTCTCCTACCCCATCTCTACCTAAATCTAATCTTGAACTGCCTAGCTCATCATAATCTCCTCTGTCTCCCAGTGACTTCAAAGGGATAATTGAGATTTTAAATCTAATTCTGAATTGCCTAGTTCATCATAATCTCCTCTGTCTCCCAATGACTTCAAAGGACCAACTTTGCTTGAGATGATTCCAGCTGCCACTGTGAGGAACATGATGGCCAGATTGCTACCTGTCATACATCCTCAGCTTTCTGTGGGCTCTTGGATTTAAGAAATGATATTAGCTCAATTGGAATGGCTGGACACCTTCCCTCCTCATGTATGTTGTTTAGTGTAGTGAAAAGTACAGACAGTAGTGATTTCTCTATTGATCATTTCTCTTTTTGGTTCATACTTAAAGAACAGCTCCCAGGTCTAATGAAGGGGGAGGAAGAAAAGAAGCATTTATATCTTACCTGCTTAGGGTCAGTCACTGTGCTAAGCTCCTCTTACAAATATTAGCTGATTGGATCCTACAACCCTACAAGGTAGGTCCTGTTATTAACCCTACTTTACCTTTGAGGAAAATGAGGCAAAGAGATTTTACATGTATATATACATATGTATATATATATATATATATATATATATATATATATACACACACACACACACACACACACACACACACACACACACACACATTTATAGCAGCTCTTTTTGTGGTGGTAAAGAATTCTAAATTGAGGTGATGCTCATCAACTGGGGAATAGCTGAACAAGTTGTGGCATATGATTGACATGGAATACTGTTGTGATAAGAAGTGAGGAGGGGGTGGTTTAAGAAAAATATGGTAAGACCTATCTGGACTGATGCAAAATTACATGTGACTGGGCGTTTGAGAGTTACCTTCCTTTTCGCATGTGGACTGAACTAGATCGCCACTTCAGCCCCCTCTTTCTCAAAAATGTTGTGCCTGTTACCACGGAGAAAAGTCATCCTGGTGAAGCAGATTGGGAGATTGTTGGATCTTTCCCACCTTCACCAGAGGTTGCTAATGGACACATTGGATTAAGCCCTGGGTCAGGAGTGAGGAAGACCTGAGTTCACACTGTGTGACCCTTGGCAAATCACTTAAATGCTTCTTTTCTTATCACTCCCTCATATCTCTTATTCCCTTCCCCTCCTATTTCCTTATTGCATAAGATAGATTTCTATGCCCAAATGAATGTGCATTTATATTCTTCTCTCTTTGAACCAATTTCAGTGAAAGTGAGGTTTAAGCCTTGCTTGCAACCTCCCCCCCCATTTCCACTTTGCTATGAAAGCTCTCCTTTGTGTACCTGTTTTCCATTCTGCTTCTCCCTTCTCCTTTCTCCCAGTACATCTCTCTTTTTCACCCCTGAATTTTTTTAGAAATTATCCCAACATAACGGAGTCACCCTCATGCTCTCTGTCTATGTAGACTCCCTTCTAATTGCACTAATAATGATAAAGTTTTTAGGAGTTGTGTGCATCATATTCCCATATAGTAATGTAAGTGGTTAAAGTTTATTGAGTCCCCTATGATAACTCTTTCATGTTGATCTTTTTATGCTTCTCTTGAATCTTCTGTTTGCACATCAAATTTTCATTTCATTTCAGCTCTTGTCCTTTCATCAGGAAGGCTTGGAAGTCCTCTGTTCGATTAAATATCCATACCCCCTCCAAAGGATTATACTCAGTTTTGCTGAGTAGGTTATTCTTGGTTATAATACTTGCTCCCTTGCCTTCTGGAATATCATATTCCAAGCCACCTGCTCCTTTAACATGAAGGCTGCTAAATTTTGTGTTATCCTGCCTCTAGCTCCATGATATTTGAATGGTTTCTTTCTGAGTGTAATATTTTCTCCTTGACATGGAAGCTCTAGAATTTGGCTATAATATTCCTGGGAGTTTTAATTTTGGGATCTCTTTTGGAGGGGGGCATATCTATGGATTCTTTAAATTTCTATTTTACCCTCCAATTTAAGGATGTTATGTCATTTTTCCATGGCAAGTTCTTGAAATATGATGTCTAGGCTCTTTCCTTAATCGTGGTTTCCAGATAGTACGGCAGTTCTTAAATTATCTTTCTTCAATCTGTTTTCCAGGTCATTTGTTTCCCCAATAAGATTGTTCACACTTTCCTCTATTTCTTTCATTCTTTTGACTTTGTCTTATTGTTTTTTGAAGTCTTGTGGAGTCATTAGCTTCCTTTCAGCCAATTCAGTTTTTAAGGAATTATTTTCTTCAGGGAGCTTTTATACCTCTTTCTTTTTCCATTTGAAAAATTCTTCCTTTTAGGGAGTTCTTTTCTTCAGGGAATTTTTATTCCTCTTTTAGCAAATTCTGGTTTTTTTTAGTTGTTATATTTTTCAGTATTTTTAATGCCTCTGTTATCAAACTGTTAATTCTCTTCATAATTTTCTTGCATTACTCTCATTTCTTTCTCTTTTTTTTCCCCCTATACCACTCTTTTCTCTTTCTTTATCTCTTCAAGGAATTTTTTTTTACTGGTTATTGGTCTAATTAGCATTTTTCTTTGAGGTTTTGCTTTTAGCTGTTTTCACATTGTTATCTTCCTGTGTGTTCATGTCTTGTTCTTCTCTGCCACCACAGTAACTTTTACATGGTCCATTTAAAAAATCATTATTGTTGTTCGCAACTTTTCCCAGGCTATTTCTTGACTGTGAACTTTATGTTAAAGTTGAGCTCTGCTCACCTGGGGTTGGGGGTGCTCTATGCCAAGCTTCAGACTTTCTTGTGCTGCTGTTTTCAGAGGTAGTGCTGAAGTTTTTGGTGCTTCTTGAGGGTTGTGTTATTGTGTTATCCTGGGAGAAGTATAGTTATTGCCTCCTTAGTCTTTGCTACACTGCAGCCACAAATACTGGTGCTCCTCTCTGCCCTGGAACTGTGACCAAGAACTGTGTATGGGCAATAGTATTCCAGTCAATTCCAGCCCTATCCAATGCCAGACCCTTTGCTAAGGGTCTTCTGTAATCTCTCTGATTAGTTGTATGACCTTATCATCTCTGGCATGAGAGCTTCCAAAGGTGCTGGTGCTGCTATCATGGCTGCCTCCTGGCATGCTGTAGACCTACACCCACCCTAGTGTTACAGACCCCATTCCCAGACCTCCTAAATTGTCTTAGGCTGGATAAATTGTCTCTCTCTGACCTTTGGCTGGCACTGCTACTCCAAAATTTTATCTGTGGCAATATTTTAACATTGGAGGGGAATGTTGGGAGAGTTCAGGTGGTCCCAGACTCTACTCCACTGTGTAGAATTCTAAATTGTTCTGCTGAGTCTTCTTATTTCACATTGAATCAGTTCATAGCCTTTTCCCCATGTTTCTTTGCATCTCTCTTCATTTCTTACAGAACAATAGTATTACATTAATTTCATATATGATAATCTGTCCAATCATTTTCCAGTTGATAGGCAGCCCTTAGTTTCCAGGTCTTTGCTGCTACAAAAAAACAAAAAAACCTGATGCAATCAAATCATTTTGTTACATGTAGAGCTTTCCCTCCTTTTTATCTCTTTGGAGGCTCAGTCCTAGTAGTGCTATTACTGGTTCAAAGGCTATTCACAATTGAGTAACTTAGGGGACGTGTTTCCAAATTGCTTTCCAGAATTGCTGTAGGAATTCATAGCTTCACCAGCAAAGCATCGATTTGCCTGTTTTACTTCAGCCTGTCTTTGTCATTTCCTCTTTTAACTTTGCCAGTCTAACAAATATCAGGTGGAATTCCAGTTATTTTAATTTCTATTTCTCTCATTAATGATTTAAAACCCTTTTATTTTCTAATGGCTAGTAGTAACTTGGATTTCTTACTTGGTTGTTCATTTCCTATGACTTTATCGATTGGGGAATCATTCTTATTCTTATATTCTTATAAATTTGATTTAGCTCCTTTTATGTCTTGGAAATGAGATCTCTATGAGAGAAACTTACCACAAATATTGTTTTCCTAGTTGCTTCATTGATTTTGTTTATGCAATAAATTTTTAACTTTTTATACTTAAAAATGTCCATTTTGTCTTCTCTAGTCCTCTCTATTCCTTATCTGTTCATGATTTTTTCCCTTATTCTTAAATCTGAAGGAAATTCTTTCTGATCCCTCTAATTTATTTATAATGTGACCTTTCATTTCCATCTGTATATAAAATGCATGTATATATCATAAAAAACATCATATGTCCATTTGAAACCTGTCTGACTATATGGTATGATATGTTGATCTAAACGTATTTTCCACTAGACTGCTTCCTAGTTTTCCTAGTAATTTTCATTTATACTGAATCTTCACCCCAGTAGCTGGGATCTTTAGGTTTATGGGACACTCGATTATTAGTATTCATTTCTTTAGGATGTTGTGTACCTAAGCTATTTCATTGAAAAACCGCTTTAATTTTTTAAGCCGTTACCAAATCATTCGATGATTACTGATATATAGTGTAATTCAAAATCTAGAACTGCTTAGCCCCCTTTGTTTCTACTTTTTTTTCCATTATTTCCCTAGAGATTCTTGACCCATTTTTTTTTTTGCTCCAAATGAATTTCCCTTTTTTTTACGTTTTAGGTTTAATCATTTAAAAGTTTGGTATATCATTGAAGTAGTAAATGAGTTAGGAAGTATTGATTTCCACCTTTCTTACCATGGCCCAAGTTTTCAATAATTCGTTCTGACTGCTACCTGACATAATGGATAGAATATTAATCTGTGATTCAGAACACCTGATTTTGAATCCTAACTCAGACACTCAGTTGCTCTGCGACCATGGACAGATCATTAACCCATTGTGGCCTCAGTTGCTTATCTGGAAAATGGGCTAATAATATCACCTACCTCCACAAATGGTTTTTAGGATTAGAGCTTAAATGTTTGATGTGTGTAATCAGTATGATTTGTTATTCCTACTCCTAACTCATGTTCAGGTTGTGGTTCTATAAAATCTTCAGATTTTTAAAAGATCAATTGCTGCTTACCTTTTCCTCCCACAACTTGAACTTTTGAAGTTGGATTTTTCCAACACAGATATAACATTTTTCCTTTATTTCTATTGAATCTCATCTTCTTAGATATGGCCCACTGTTCTGGTCCAGGGATTCTATTTTTTTTTTTTTTACCTCACAACATAATATCTTTTGTTACAAGAAATCATACTAAATGTTTAAGACAACAACCTTAAGGGAGAATTGGGGAAACTTATACATTAACAAATACCCTTTCAGTAAAAGCAACTGCTTTTGTGAAGTCCTTTGTTAATTCAAGGTCTGATACTTCTTAATGCATACGAATAACAAATGAGTTTCATTTATTTTGTAAGGACTCTTCCTGCCATGCTGTATATACTGGGTAAATAAAATTTATTGTAAACGCTTTTATCTGCAATAATATTACATCCAAAATTTCGTGGCATGCCTGGAAAAATTCACCAAATGCTTTCATAGAACCACTGTCTATTATATTCTTTTGGGATATTTCACTCTTTTTTTTTTTAAGCTATACTTTGAAATTTTGTGATATCTACAGAATTGATAGGGACAATCCATATGCATTTACCTAAATCACTGATAACACTTTTAAAATGAAAAAGGGCCGCTATGATACCTAAGTCACTTCTATGGAGACCCTTTTCTAATTTGACATGGAAAGATTAATGACTCCTCTTTGCATTCTTCCATTCAACTAGTCTCAAGTCATCTAATTATATACTCACCAAACTCACATTTAATCTTTTTATCATCTAGCCTAGAACAATGGTACAAAATAATTTAATAAACACTTTGCTAAATTCTACGTAAACTTTTACCTACCGCCCTCCTGGATCTACCAGTTTAGAAACTCTATTTTAAAAATGAAGTAAGGACTTTGCTTTGAACCTAGGAGGAGGATTCTGCATACCTAAAGACAGGAGGACTGGGAGTACGAAGTAAGCTCAGTCCTGGGAGAAATGAAGTGGTACTTTTATTTCTATTGCTCTACTGACCATATTCTTTTCTCTCAATCAGTATCAATTTTGGGCACAGATGGAAAGCAATCCCTTAAACGTGGAGCCTTAGGCAATGGGGACAGTGGCAGAGGAACAGGCATTTAACTTGGGATTGTGTTTGTTTAGGATGGAATTTTAGTCTGACACATAAGAAAGGGGACAGGTGGCTGTCATTTCCATTAATGGCAACTGCGCCCCACCCTGTCATTCACAGCTCCCAAAGTGTTCCCTGAACATTCTCAGCTAGCACAGCAGGCTTATTTGTTGGCAATTCTGGGACAATGGCTCCTTCCAGTAGCAGCTGACATGCAAAGACTTCCCTAAGTCCTAAAGCTTTTATCTCTCACTTTTAGTTCTCAAAAGTTTCAAAAACCATAGGAGTGAAGGCTGCAGCATAGATTGCTATCAAAAAGAATGACTAGAATTTGAAGATAGTCTAAAAGCTATTTAGTTCTTATTACCTTCTGCAACACACAGAACCAAGGGCCATCTTTTTTTTTTCCCCTTAGCTTCTTATATTGCTGTGGTCAAAGAACTAGTCATGTTGCATGGTGATGAACCTCTTTACTTATCAGTGTTAGTGTCCAGGAAGTAGACTTGGTTTACTGCCAGACCCATACTCGAAGTGTTTCCAACATGGTAGAAACTGCCAGAGATTGCTTTCTACGGGCATTTCTTTGGAGAATCTAGCATCATCTCCATATTACAATGAGAATTCATTTAGGAATCTATGGAAACATACAGAAATAACTATAAAATCAAATGGGAATGTGCTTTGATATATAAAAAAAGTGCTGAGAGATATGAAACAGAAATTCCATGTAGGGAAATATACACACACGTATTTCTATATACACACACACACACACGTGTCTTTGTGTGTGTGTGTGTGTATGTAAAGAGGGACAGAGACAGAGACACAGAGAGATAGAAATGAGGAGGGGGAGAGGTAGGGAGAACTAGATAATACCCACCAAAATACATCAACTTTATTTTATGACTTTAGGGCTTTTACCATAGGAGATAAAGGTGAACATCATGTTGGAAAATAAAGTTTAAGAGTTAGAAAGGAGAGATTCTATAGATGTTTCAACTCATTCATGCCTTTGTTTCATGAATACATTCTTCAAGGAAAGACTCCAGAAATGCTAGATGTGGTTAGAACTCAATAACATGGATAATGAAACTGATTACATTTAGACACTTGAGAAATGCCTGATTATCTGTGGAAGTCATTTCAGGATCACTGGTCTACAGAATCACTTCTACTTGCATCAAAGATAAAAAAATAATATCCCATTAATATAGAAAAAAAGAAAAAATAGAAAATTTGACCTGGAATTGAAGCTGTGTTAACCTGACCTACTTAAGCAAACTACTGATGGTAAAAAATGAGAAATGGGTAAAAGAACAGAAATTGACAGAGGCAATGACCATGTCTTATAGAAATTTAAGTAATTCAAATAGCTTGCCACAAGGAGACCAAAAAAACCTGAAGGAAGAAGACATTTGAACTCTTTTTGAAGACAAGATGTATGGAAAAAACAAGTATCAGCTTAGAGAATACATTCATTTATAAGATATTACAATTCCTACTTTGGGGTGACTAAGTAGAACAGTAGAGGTAGCACTGGGTCAAGAATCAAGAAGACAGAGGGTCAAATCCAGTCTCACGCATTTACTAGCTTATTCGGACAAGTCACTTAACCTGTTTCCCTTGGTTTCCTCAACTTTAGCATGTAGATAATAACGCTACCCACCTTTAAAAATTTGTCATAAGGATCACATGAGTTAATATTTGTAAGGTGTTTAGCATTGTTCCTGGCACATAGTAGGTGTTATAGAAATAATATCCAGGAATAATAATGATGATGATGATGATAGTGTTCTTTTGTCTCAGTTGCCTACCATGCATGGATTCCATTCCCTCCTCACTTCTTCCTCTTAAGATCTCTAGTTTTCAGTGTCTGGAACATAGTAGGCACTTACTAAATTCCAGTTGACTGTCCTTCTACATGAAGCTTTTCCTGATCCTCTTGGCTGCTATTCTCCCCCCGCAAAGTTGTTGAGTTTACATGTATCTGTATACGTACATGTTCTCTCCCTTGACTACATTATAAGCTCCTTAAGGGAGAGCCACTTTTTACATTTGCCTTTCTATATTCAGCAGCCAATATGATGCCATGATATATTTTTGCTGATTGATTAAGTGGTCTGATTGAGTATAGCCTCATAAACCAAGGAGAAGCACAAATTTGTTTAAAGCTTGGTAGGAGAACTAGCTAACCAAGATTGTCCTGAAGGCATTTATGGATGAATTTAGAAAGAAGAAAATGATAGAAAATGGGAAAGATCCCTAAAGATTTCTCTTTCAAACTATTTTCCTTACCCATGACAGCACAAAGCCCAAATGTGGACTCACCACAGCCTCCAGAGTGTTACATGAGAAGGTAGAAACAGCAGTCAAGAAAATGATAAGAAATGCAGTTAGACTTGCCCATGTATCCACAGAGGAGGTCTGTGCTGGAGGCAACAGAATTTTGAAGCCATTGAGAAATTGACTTTTAAGGTGAAAGAAAGGCAAAAGAAGCAAAAGCTTTTTTCATTGACTGCCTATTTTTTGCAAAATTTTTGCTTTTTTTTCTCTATTACTTTGGAAATGTAGATGAATGTGAAAAAAAGTTTGAAATTAAAAAAAATACTCAATCTTTTTACTATTAAAATGAGACTGAGAAAATACAATAATTAGCAGACATGTATGTCTACATTCTCATCTCTGCAAAATTATTGTGACAATAATTATACACACATTAAAGAGACTCTTCATAAAGTTATGAAAATGTAACAGGCCTTTGCAAATAACGTTCCATGGCACGTCAGTTTTGTTTACATATATGAACTACAGATATTGAAAGGGTAAGATCCTACTATGATAATATTTTCTTAATTTAGTAGAGTAAAACACCAACTTAAAGACTGTCATCTAACAGGTCTTCCCCTTGCATGTGTAAAAATAAGTCAAGAGTGCTAGAAATATGTTGACAAATGAACTTCAGTTATTAAGCAAGGCAAAAAGCAGGAAGGAGTTGAGTATAATCATGTTGTTGTGTGAACTGAAGAAAAAATGGAAAATGGATTCTTTAGAAGTAATGAGGTTATAGGATAATGGATTTGGAATTGGAAAGGAACTTTAAGGTTATTGGATCCAACTATATCATTTTATTGGATTGTTACTTACCCAAGGTCACATGTCTAATAAGTATCTGAGGCAGGATTTGAATTTGGGATTTGTTGATTCCAAATCCAGTACCATATTAACAATACATGCTGCTGTTTTTTTAAACATCACACTATAATTCTCTTAAGGGCTAGACTCTCTTTGGCCAGTCTCCTTGCACCTTATTCTTCCATGATGCCTTTTAAGGCTTCTGTTTCCTTTTATTTATACATTATGTGCTGATTGGATTAAATATAGAATAATAAAGAACTTCTTAAATGAAATCTTTAATCACTCCAAAAAATCTGACTTAGCTCTCCACACAAGACAAAACAAGTGGATAGGGGGCAGCTAGGTGGTGCAGTGAATAGAGCACCGGTCCTGGAGTCAGGAGGACCTGAGTTCAAATGTGGCCTCAGACATCTGACACACTTAGCATCTGTGTGATCTTGGGCAAGTCATTTAACCCCAATTGCCTTGCCAAAAAAAAAAAAGTGGATGAAACAAGTTTATTCTCTAGTCTGTGTTGTGCAGTGGTGCCATTAATAAGTATATCTTCTTCATAGTATGGGAACAATGAACTGTTGGGGCAGCTATAAAAACTATATAGTTATATACAGCTTATATAACTGTAGCTATCCGTAAATAAATAAATGTAAGCATAACCATCTAGATTGCTTTTGGGGAAATTGTAGGTGTTTCCACTCTTCCCAAACATCTTTCTACAACAGAGGCCTATTTTTAAAAAAACAAAATAAAAATCCAATACTGTTTTTCCAGTGTTGTATGGTTTTGAGTCTTAAAATGCCATAGAATCCTAAGAGTTATAGCTGATGGGAAGTGGATGGGCACAGAGCAGAACTGAATCATCAGTGACACCTTAGACATATTTACAAACCAGGAATTATACAAGAGAAGCAGTATGCAGGATTGTGCTGAGAGATGAATGATTAGAGATAGTGGGTTGGTCGGTCACACAACAAGAGAGACGGATGACCAATGGATGGCTTCCATGCTCCATTTTTGTTTTTACCAAACCTCTGATTTCCCTGGTGTAGGAAACTCTTTTTGCCACTACAGATTAGTAACATACCATCTTAGAGAGTTGCCTAGGGCATTAGATGGTTAAGTGACTTGCCAAGGGTCGCACAGTGCAGATATACCTGAGGTAAGTCTTGAAACTCAGTCTTAAAACTCTCCATCCAATTTCCCATGCTACCTTTGAATGTTCCAGTGATATGTTTATGTTATAACCAGAATAGAACCTGCAGTTTTTTGAGTGCTTCTCGCACCCTGGTGAATGATTTGTAGGATGGCATGGGAAAGAGGAGCATAGAACTGGAGGGTTTGGATAGGTTGTAATTGGCAATATTAAAAAGAATATCCATGTCTCTGATGTCATAGATCCATCCAAGAAAGAACGTGTACATCTTGTATACCCTATTAGTGTACTTGTTTTCTGTCTCTAAGCACCTTAAGGGTAGAGTTTGTCTCTTATCTTTGTTTGAATCATAGAACTTTGGAGCTAGAAGGGCCCTGTAACAATC
This sequence comes from Pseudochirops cupreus, assembly GCA_028627135.1. Classification (NCBI taxonomy): domain Eukaryota; kingdom Metazoa; phylum Chordata; class Mammalia; order Diprotodontia; family Pseudocheiridae; genus Pseudochirops; species Pseudochirops cupreus. The sequence goes on along the minus strand of CM053583.1, from coordinate 38,782,324 downwards.
AGAATAATCATAATCATAATGAAGAACATTTATAAAGTGCCTATTATGTGCCAGACACTGTGCTAAGCGCTTTATAATAATTAACCTGATTTGATCCTCAGAACAATCCTGGTAGGCAGGTGTTATCATTATCATCTTTTTCAGATGAGGAAACTGAGGTAGACAGAAGTTATGTAACTTGCCCAGGGTCACACAGATAGGAAGTATCTGAGGCCAGATTTGAACTCAGGAAGATGAGCCTTCCTAACTTCAGGCCCAGCGCTCTGTGCACTGCCCATCTGGCTGAACCCATACTAGGTACTTAATAAATATCTGTCGAATTGAACATATGCCCTGGATAGAATGTAAACTCCTTGAAGGCAGTGACCGCCATTTTTGTCTTTATCTCTCCAGGGCTTAGAACAGTGCCTGGCACATCATAGAACATTTAAATGCTTTTTGAATGGCCGAATAATATATGTAAAGTGTTTTTTTAAGTCATTGGGTGCTATAGAAACGCAAAATGTTCTTACTATCCCAAGATGGAGAAATGGCCTGGTAATATGTGAGAGTGAACACAAATGCCTTAATTACAATCTTTGACACAAAACCTGAAAGTGGAAACAACATAATATCTATTTGGCTTGCTAGAGGCTGAAGAATGAGACAAAGGATACCAGGCCAGCGTATGACTCTTCCCCTCCCCAAGGCTCTATTCAGAGAGCTTCTGAAAGGGAGCTTACTTTTAAGGACGATCTCCAGAAGATCATGTTGTCCTGTCTTACCTGCCAATTATTTGGTACTTACATATCAGTCCACGCATTTTTTTCTGGAATCTCTTAAGCATGTAAGCTGCTTGAGGGCAGGTATCGCTTTCTTTTGGCCTATTTATCCCTAGTGCCTGGCAGCTAGCTGGCACAGTGGATAGAGTGCCAGGCCTGGAGTCAGGAAGACTTCTCTTCATGAAGGCCTCAGACACTTAGCTGTGTGACCTTGGGCAAGTCACTTACCCCTGTTTACCTCAGTTTTCTCATCTGTAAAATGAGCTGGAAAAGGGAATGGCAAACTACTCCAGGATCTTTGCCAAGAAAACCCCAAATGGGGTTTTGGAGAGTCAGACATGACTGAGAAAATGACTCACCTGTAAGATGGGGATAGTAGTAACTGTACTTTTTGAGGTAGTATATATACAGACCTGTGAGGACAGAGAAGTTAAAAAAAATAGTAAGTTTTACTTCATGAGAGGCAAGGTAGGAGAGCATATTAAGTTCAGGATCAAAAAGTCATGCGTCCTAATCTTGCCTGTGATACTAGATTTGTGACGATGGACTAGTCACTTCAGCTGTAAGTCTTATTTGCCTTCTCTGTCAAACGGGGTTGACGATCCCCTCTACGTCACAGAGGTACTGTGAGGTTCTAATATGGTAATACATGTAAAGCATTTTAGGAAACTTAAGGTGTGATATAAACCTCAAGCCTTCTCATTCAATCTGCTCCAAGAGGTGGTTATTAAGCATTTATTAAGTGCCCAGTTCTATGCTAGGTGCTGGAGATACAAAGAAATAAGGAAAAACAAAGTAAGAAGTCGCTTCCTCAACAAGCTCTGGGGCTCCAAGGGAAAGCAGAAACAGTTCCTGCCTTCAGGGGGCTTCCATCATGACTGGAGGAGAGAGTGAGGCTGATGACTTTGGGTAACTGCCTTACTTAAGTATAATTCATGCACGAGTCAACACATCACCCCATGATGTCATTGGTCTTCTTCGAAAATGAAGGACTGACACCAGCAACAACAACCACATGGAGGAGCACAGTAACGATGAGAAGCATGAGTCCTCATTCTCGGTCTTAAACACTGTTTCAGAAATGAAATAATGTGAGTGTACATTAGCTTGTGATGACTTCCCCATTAAGTGTCTGGCATTTGTTGGTTTTGTGATAGGTTGTTTTCGATCTGAAGGTTCTCAATCTTCTCCCAACACCCCCACTTGCCTCAGGCCATCAGTTAACTAGACTAGACTTCGCAATGCTTGATTTTTCAAATAGAAGTTTCCTGTGGAGAATATCTAATGCTAAACTAAATGTCAGGTCTTGAAAGAAAATATCTGACTAATGTAAAAAACACCACGAGTTTTAAAGAAATTTTATGTGGAAAAACAAGAATTACGCAACTGCAATGTGGCATGGTTATTTATGTCTCAAAAGGATGCTTCCTTCACACCACTTTACACATTGATGTCATAGACTACCAGTAAAGACACTTGAAACCCAAATGTTTGGACTTAAAATAAGAATTGAATGTAGATCCCAAGTGAAGTGCACAGTCAGAAGGAAGGTTGAAGTTCTAGAATGGTCCTAAGAGATATTCTAATCCAATTATTCTTTTTTAAAATTAATTTATTATTCATTTCTAACATTCTTTTCTTTTTAGATTTTGAAGTCCAAATTCTCTCCCTCCCTCCCCAGCCCTCCCATACCCACTGAGAAGGCAAGAAATATAGTATCAATTATACATATGAAATCATGCAAAAGAAATGTGCATATAGCCAATATTTAAAAAAAAAAGAAAAAATAAAGACAGTGAGTCTGCTAGAATTGACTTGGATCATTATATAGATCTCAATTGTTGTTGTTAAGTCATTTAATTTTGTGTGACATTTCATAACCCCATTTGTGGAGTTTTCTTGGCAGATACTGGAGTGATTTGCCATTTCCTTTTCCAGGGTCTTCATTTTACAGGTGAGGAAGCTGAGGCAAATAGAGATTTAAGAGACTTGCCCAGAATCACACAGATAGTAAGTGTCTGGAGTTGGATTTGAACTCATGCCATCCTGATTCCAGGCCCAGCACTCTGTCAACTTTGCCACCTAGCTGTCCCATTGATCAGAGTAGTCAGGTCTTTCACTTGATCATCGCTACAACATTGCTAATACCATGCACAATGATCCCTGGGTTCTTCTCACTTCACTTTACATCAGTTCATGGAGATGGTGCTATATTTTTCCCTCCCCTCACTTATTATATCACCATAATATTCCATCACAATCATATGCCCCAACTTGTTTAACCATTCCTCAAATGATGAACATTGCCTCAATTTCCAATTATTTGCCACCATAAAAAGAGCTCCTATAAATATTTTAATACATATAAGTCATCTTCCTTTTTCATTGATCTCCTTGGGGTGTAGACCTACTAGTGATATTCCTGGGTAAAAGTGTACACACAGTTTTATAGCCCTTTGGGAATAGTTCCAGATTGTTCTCCAGAATGGTTGGACCAAAGCATTACTCCATGAATAATTCATCATGTACCTATTTTCCCCTCATCTGCTCCAGTATTTGTCATTTATGATAAATGCGAGGTGGTATCTCAGAGATGTTTTAATTTGCCTTGCTCTAGTCAGTGGGGATTTTGATATTTTTTTCATATGATTATAGATAGCTTTGATTTCTTCTCCTGAAAAGTGTCTGTTCATATCCTATTACCATTTATCAATTGAGGAATGGCTCTATTTTTATAAATTTGACTCAGTTCTCCATATATTTGATAACTGAGGCCTTTATCAGAGAAATGCTACATTTTTTTTCTATTACCTCATTGTCTGTGGTACCTTTTATCAAAATCTAGTTTCTTTGATTATCTCTTTTTGTTAGATGTATTTTTGCTTTTGTTTTATCTGAGATCATGATTGCTACCCCTGTTCCAGCCTTTTTTTTTTCAATTATCTGTGTGTTTTTCTATTTCAAGTGTGTCTCTTGTAAATAACATATTTTTGCATTCTGGTTTCTAATCCATTCTGCTACCTGCTTCTGCCGTATAGGTGAGATCATTCCATTCAGTTATAATTACTGTGTATTTTCCTCCAACCCATTTTTTTCTGTTTCATTCTCATTCTTTCTCCTCTTTTTCTTCCTCTCTTCTCCCCCCTCAAAAATCTAATTTGCTTTTAATCACTGACTTCCTTAATCTGCCTTTCAATTTATCATCTCTTCTCCTCATTTTCTTCCCTTCCCTACTCCATTGGGTAAGTTAGATGTGTAGATATAACTCTGTGTGTGTGTGTGTGTGTGTGTGTGTGTGCATGCGTATTCCCTCTTTGAACCAATTCTGATTAGAGATTCAAGCATTGCCTATAATGATTCCTTCTTTTCTCTGTCCATTGTAGAAGCTCTTTCTTGAATGCCTTTTGTATGTGAGAAAAATCCCCCCCTTTCTACCTCTCTCTTACCCCTTCTCCCAGTGCATCCATCTTTCTCAGCCTGCATTTTTGAGATCATTCCAGCATAATCATTTCAGACCCCTGCCTTCTGTCTATGTAAACATTTAACTGCTCTAATAACAATAAAGTTATTAGGAGTTCCATGTGTTGTGCTCCCATATATGAATGTAAACAGTTTACCTTTATTAATTCCTTTATGATTATTATTTCATATTTACCTCTTTATTCTTCCCTTGAGTCTTTGCATGTAAAATTTTCTGTTCAGCTCTGATTTTTTTTTTATCAGAAATGCTTGAAAGTCCTTTTTTCCATTAAAATGTCCATTTGCCTCAGTTTTGCTGATTAGGTTGTTCTTGGTTGTAATCCCAGCTCTTTTGTCTTCTGTTATATTCCAGACTCTTCAGCCCTTTAATATGGAAGCCATTAAATCTTGTGCGATTCTGACTATGGCTTCATGATGTTTGAATTGTTTCTTTCTAGCTGCTTGAAGTTGGCCTGGGAACCTGGGAATTCTTTAACTAGGGTATTTCCAGGAATTTAAATTTTGGGATCTCTTTCAGGAGGTGATTGGTAGATTCTCTCAATTTTATTTTACCCTGTGGTTTGAGGAAAGTGGGAGCAGTTTCATTGACAATTTCTTGAAATATGGTGTCTAGGTTCTTTCTTTGATCATGCTTTTCAGGTAGCCCAATAATTCTTCAATTTTCTCTCTTTAATCTATTTTCCAGGTCAGTTGTTAAAGTGCTATTTCATATTTTCTCCTTTTTTAATTCTTTTGACTTTGTTTTATTGTTTTTTGAAGTCTCATGAAGTCATTAGCTTCTGTTTGACCAATTCTAATTTTAAGGAATGTTTTTTCTTCAGTGAGTTTTTGTATTTCTTTTTCAATTTGGTCAATGCTTTTTTTTAAGGAATTCTTTTATTCAGTTAATTTTTGTATCTCTTCCCATTAGGCCAATTCTGTTTTTTAAGGTGTTATTTTGTTCAACACTTTTTTATACCAAATTTACTAAGCTGTGTTAATTCTCTTCATAATTTCCTTGTATCACTCTGATTTCTTTTCCCATTTCTTCTTCTACCATTCTTACTGCTTCATCTCTCCCATGTATTCTTGCTGGCCTTTGGTCCAGTTAACATTTTTCTTTGAAGCCTTGCTTGTAGATGGTTTCATATTTTTTCTATTCTTCTGTTTATGTCTTTGTCTTTTTTTTCCACTGTAGTAGCTTTTAATCATTAGATTCTTTTTGTTGTTGTTGTTTCCTCATTTTTTCCCAACCTATTTCTTTACTTTCAATTTTATGTTAAAGTTGGGCTCTGCTCATTGGAGGATAGGGAGGAACTGTCCCAAACTTCAGGTTTTTTCATGCTGCTTTTTTCAGAGATAGTTCTGGGGTTTGCAAGTTTTGGGTGTTTCTAACATATTATTCTGGGAGAGATATGGTCACTATTCTCCTAGTCTGCTCTCTGGTCTTTTCCTGGGCAGGGACTCTGATCCTCTACACCCATAAATACTAGTGCATCTCTTTGCTTTGAAATTGTGACCCAGCCCCCTGCTCCCTGTAAGTGACCACCAGCATTTCTTTCCTTCCTGGAATTGTGACCAGAACTGCTTATGGGCAATAGGGTTGCCAGTCAGTACCAGTCATACCCAGTATTAGCAAAGGGTCCCCTGTAATCTCTTTCTAACCAGTTGTTTTAACCCTTTTCTATCTCAGAACTCAGAGTTTTTAAAACTGCTGTTGCTGTCACTGAGGACACAATTGCCCCTGCAGCATGTGGGGGTTTTGGACAGGCCTCCACCCTGTGTCATAGACTTCCCCTGCCAACCTCTAAAGTTTTCTTAGTCTGGAAAAAATGTCTCACTCTGACTTTTTGTTGGTCCTGCCACTCCAAAATTTGATTTGAAGCAGCATGATTTTAACATTGTTTGGAGCACAATATTAGGATAGTTCATCTATCTAATCTAACATCTTGGCTCTGTCTCCAGCTTTTTCTCATCCAGGTATTCCTAAACTGAGGTCTGTTAACATTATATGCTTGTGTGTATGTGTCTACATGCATATATATATATATATATATATATATATATATATATATATATATACACATATGTGCATATGTGTAAATGTATGTATACATATATGCATATATAACTGGTATATACACATACACACATATGTGTGTGTGCATAGATAACTCTGTTTCATTATAATTGGCTTCTTTTCTAATCTTGTATGTTTTATTTTGTATATTAAAAAATATGATTCTGAGAAGGGGTCCATAGACTTCAACAGATTATCGAAGGATTTTATGACTCACCAAAAAGGTTAAGAATGCTCGGGCTAGTCCAAACTTTTCTTTTTACAGATAAAGACACTGAAACCTGATAAATGATGTAACTTGAATGATTATTTTTGGTAACCTTTTAAAAAAATTTCTTTGTTCTGGACTTGTGATGTCATTATATTGGGGCTTTTCCATTGTGGAAACTCCCTTTACTGACACAACTTCACCTCCTCTGTAACTTTACAATTTAGAGTCTTTCCTGGGGAATGGTGAAATTACAATGATTTGCCCTCAGTGGCATAGCCAGCACATGTCAGAGTTGGGTGGAGATTATAAATCTAGGTCTTCCTCCAAGACTGGTCCTATATTCACTCTGTTAAACAAACTCTTCTGTCTATTGACATGCTAGATAAAGTATATCTAACATTATCATGTAATCCATTAGCGTGTGGTAAATTTCAGGAGCCAACTATTTGCATAAGATGGAGCTCACCTGTACTGTATTCTGGGAATGTACAGTGGGATTGCTATGAAGACAAGAACATTCTGTTGCAAATGTCTTTAAAATCAAATCAGTAAGTATTTGAAAAATTGGTTGCATTTTGGAGGCAACCAATTTCCCTGCTACAGGCAGTAAATAGGCAATAAAGAAAAATAAGTCTTTCAAGGAAGACAAAAAATTCCTTCTGTAATAAATATGAAATGGAAGCATTTCAGAAATCCTTGTAGCACTGACATGTTGGGTAGCTTTCAGTCAAGCTTTTGAAAAGTTCCTAAATTCCAGAAGCTTTTACAGATAAGAAATCACTTCATTTGATGTATTTATGGGATTTTTTTTTGAGAGGAGATAGAGGAGAGTTATTGGACAGTCAGCCTGCTGCATTTGCTTTCTGTAGAGCAAAGAAACATGTAAACATTTGATGCTTAGGCACGTATGATTCTGTCCTACATTGGCAAAAATATTTTGCCCTTCTCATCTGAAATTCTCTCAGGTCTGCATTTTTAGAAGGACTGATTTCTATAACTGTACTGTTTTTTTTTTTAATTCAATATTCTTTTGAAAGAGATATAGAGGTTCAGGTCATACTACTATGTCCACATCGCCATTTCTGGTGAAGCCATTTTTTGTCACCAACCCCACATTTGTCCTTGAAGTAAAGGCAAATTGTGATAGGTACTGAAAAAGGCTTATGGCTGGCTCTTGAAGACACTCAAAGTCTCCCAACCAACAGTACCAGGGATATTTCCATCATGCTGGGCCATTGTATAGACCTCCCAAGGACTGAGCCTTCTGTTGTTGCTTTCATTTATACCAGAGGAAAGTACAAAGAGGAAACTGTTTCCCTGGTATTGTACTTTTTCCCACTGTGAATTCCTGTCTTGTGTTTTTTTCTGGTGCAGGTTTGAGGGTTATCACTCATTTTCATGAACTTAGTCTCATTCAGTGGCTCAACTGAGATGGGGAATGTATGTCATACCACAACCCAGTAGGGGTTCCTTCAGAGTAGTTGGTTCCTTTAAAGAGAGTATTGGACACAATTTATGTGTGAGAAGTGACTCTTGATTATATGATAGACTTCTGACTTTTGATGCCATGTAAAACTATATGAAGGAAATGTGAGTCTTGATTGGTGAAGAAATAGAGAAGTATAGAGACAAAGAAATAGAGGAAACCATGAATGATAAATGGAGGAATTTCCAGGAATTGCAAGTATGTGGGGGAAAGCCCCCAAAAAACATTCCTTCACTTCCAGTGCTTTCTCCCCCACAAGTAACTGAGAATAGATTTCTTGGGTGAGCTAGGTTATTCACTCTTTGATTGAGCTAATATTTCCAAAACTAAAGAGCTTATCTTCTTTTGTGTAATTTTTAAAATCATGTAATCTGATCTACATAACTATGCTACTTACCTGAATAAACATATTTGCTCACCATCCATAATCCATGTTATGTAATTGACTGATTTTGACAAGTTACAACTTTTTAATCGATTACTTGCTAGTGTCAGAGATACCTTTGCTATCTAGATGGCTCAGCAGTAGAGTGCTGAGTCTTGAGTCAGGAAGATCTGAGTTCAAATTTGTCCTCAGATACTTACAAGTCCTGTGACCCTAGACAAGTCCCTTAACTTCCACTAGCTTTAATTTGCTCAATTTTAAATTGGAGATAATAATAGTGCCTATCTGCTAATGTTGTTGTGAGGATCAAATGAGATAATATTCTTAAAGTGCTTACCACATAGAGCCTGGCACATAGCAGGTATTTAATAAATATATATTCCCTTACCTCCCTTTCCATTTATGCAATAAACATTTGCAGTAAGCAAACAAAGATGTGCTAAATGAGCCTTACTTATCCAGTGTGATGTGGGACTATTTCTCTTCCTTTTAAAGGGACCAGGGTAAGTGGTTGTTCTGCTAAATCCTGAAGAGAGCATTGTACCTGTAGATTGAAAATAGTTATAATTCCAGCTCAGGGCTCCTCTTGGCAAGGGAGTGACTAGACCCAGCCTTCTTCCTGCTCTGGTACTTTGCCAACTTTACATTTGGAATTGTGATTTGATTGACTCCAGGATGAGGAAAGTCTCTCTACTATGGCAGAGTAACACCTTCTCTGCAACTTAGTCTTAAAGAGTAGCTTACAATCCTAAAAGTTTAAGGGACTGGACCAGGATAGCAGAGCCAGTAGGTGTCAGAGGCAGGGCTTGAATCCAAATATTCTTAGCTCCAAATCCTACTCTAACCATTAAACCACTATGCCTCATGTTTCTGTCTGCCTGTCTGCACACACACACACACACACACACACAAATATATTATTAATGATGATAATTGTAATAGCAATAAGAACAATAATGGAAATTTGTTGTTACATATCTGTATCTAGGTCAGATTAAATATATACAGACTTGTGTGTGTGTGTGTGTGTGTGTGTGTGTGTGTGTGTGTGTGTGTGCACGTGTGCACGTGCAGGGCAGAATGTGTACTTGTGCATCTATAGCTGTGTATGTATCCAAATACCTATATTTATATATTCATTTATCTCTCTGTATCTATCTATCCATCCATCTGTCTACCTATCAGTCTGTCTGTCTATCTATCTATCCATCTATCTATCCATCCATCTATCCATCTATCTATCTATC
>CM053583.1:38751599-38772195 GCA_028627135.1 Pseudochirops cupreus | reverse complement strand
AGATCCCACAGGCTTCATTGGATTTCCAGAGGGGTCTATGAAGGGAGTTGTGCAGGAGGGAGGGAAGGAACAAACATTGTGCTAAGTGCTCAACAGTTATTCTCATGTGACAGAAACAAACATCAAGAAACCCCTGCTCTTGCCTACTCCCTCATTTATGATGGAGGAACTGAGGAAAAAGAGGGCAAATGACTTGACCAAAGTCACATAGATATTGATTCTATTGCCTTCCCTCCATTGATTTTGTCCAATTTATTATCACGTGTTGCCTCTTTGTATAAAGTTGTTTGCATACAATATCTCCCATCAGACTGTGAGTTCCTTGAGAGCAGCAACTGTCTCTGACCTTCCTTCATAGCTGCTATGTGGTAGTCACTTAATAATGATAATTGACTTACTGACTATGAGTTGGGATTTTGGCAACAGGTTATCTACTGCCCAAACCAGTGCTCATTCTGCTTTGCTGCTGTTGCCTAATGGTCTATGGGACCACAGGTACTCATTACCCATTTGGCTTTGGTTTTAATGGACTAATTGTCAGTTGGATGTCATTCTGTCTATATGCAGCATAGAAGGGCATTTATTAACTTTTATTTTAAAAAACCCACCAAAGTTCCCCAAGCAGCTGTTACACTGATGCTACGAATCTGTATAGCTATCTCAAAGGTTTTTCACTCTTCTGCCATTTTCTTAGCATTCAGTAATACTGTGTGATATCTTACACCTTTGGAAAGTTAGGACAATATAAGGTATAGGGTTGATAGTGAAACTGCCCATTATTTCAGTTCTTTTTAAGATGTGGTGCAGGAATTTTGACTTGTAGGAATCAGGACTTGTTTAAATGCTTCCATTTTCATCTATTGAAAGGGTCTAGAGATGGAAGCAACCTTCGGCACCATTTTATACATTAGGAAAGTGAGGAGCAGGGAGATTGTTTGCCCAAAGTCGCACATATAATAAGTATCAAAAGTGAAATTTGGGTCTTTTACCATTTGTCACTGTTTTGCTCAATTTGTGTTCTAATGAATGTTTCCCTTGCTCCTGTGGGCTCATCCTGGTGACTGTGGGATGTCAGCACCATGGGTGGTTACCCAGTCAGGCAATGCTCTTGGTGTGCACTGCTGGAAAGTAGATTTACGCCTGCTTTGGTTGCTCCACTGATTATCTGGTCACCATTGGAGCAGTAGATCACTCTCTGCAGCCTCAGATATGTGGACTGAACAGCTGGGATCAAAACTAGGCAGCCCTGCCTTTCAATATGGCCTAGAAAACTGGCTCCAGAGAGCAGGTGCTCTAAAAACAAAGGATGGCACCTCCCCACTGTTGTTCAACATCTCTTTATAGCTAGTACTTTCATTTGGTTGTTGTTATCCAGAGTATTGGCACTGAGCCTACATTATGATCACTGTAGCAATGTCTGGTGAAATTGGAGGAGCTAAAGACATCTGCCCCTGCAAATTAAAGAGACTTGTCCTTCCTCTCTTGGCTGTGAATCAGCTGCCCTATCTAGCGTCACTGGCTTGTGGCTTGGCTGGTTTGTCATGTACCTGGGAGAACAGTGTCCTACTGTGGGGCTTCATTATTCTACATAAATTATTGAGGTGTCTGTTGGTTCTTTGTGGGTATGGTCTCATTTTTATGGAATCACTGGCCAGTGATAGGTTAGGTTGAGACTTAAGAGATCATCTGCTTAACTCTCTTTATTGTTTAAAAATATTTTTTTCAATCTATCTTACCCTACTGGAAAGCAGGAGGAAAGGGGATCAGAAAGAGGGGGCTGATAGAAGGGAGGGAAAATGGGAGGAGGGGGCAATCAGAAGCAAACACTTTTGAGGAGGGACAAGGTCAAAGGAGAGAATACAATAAATGGGGGACAGGATAAGATAGAGGTAAATATGACTGATATGGAAGCTTTTTTCATGACTACACATGCAAACCTATATTGAATTGCTTGCCTTCTCAATGAGGGTGGATAGAGAGGGAGGAAGGGAGAGAATGTGGAACTCAAAATTTTCAACTAGGAAATAAGATATACAGGTAATGAGGTATAGAAATATATCTTGCCCTACAGGAGAAAAGAAGAGAAAAAGATAAGAGGATTGGGGGTGATAGAAGGGAGGGCTGATTGGGCGAAGGGGCAATCAGAATGCACACTGTCTTGGGGTGAGGAAGAAAATTTGGAACTCAAAATCTTGTGGAAGTGAATGTTGAAAGCTAAAAATTAATTAATTAATGAAAAGAAAAAATGAATAAAACTCAGTTGAAAAAATATTTTTTTCAACCAGAAAAAATCCACTTTCTCTCCCATTCCTCACACACATCTACTCCTCCTCCCCCCCAATGAAAAAGAAGAAAACATAAAACCCCTATTACAAATATGTATGGTTAAGCAAAACACATTTCCACATTGGCCATGTCAAAAAAATGTCTAATTCTGTATTCTGAGCCTTTCCTTTCTATTTCAGGAAGTAGGCATGTTTCATTATTCATCCTCTGTAATTGTGGTTGGCCATTGTGTGTTGACACAAGTCCCTATTCCTTCCAAAGTTGTTAGTCTTTACAATTTTGATATCATTGTATAAATTGTTCTCTTTGTTCTGCTCACTTCATTCTGCATCGTTTCATACAAGTCTTCTCAGATTTCTCTGAAACGTTATCATTTCTTACAGCACAATAGTATCCCATTATATTTATATTCCATACTATTCCAGCAGTTCCTCCATTTATGCAAATTTTTTTCAGTTTATAATTTTTTGCCACCATAAAAGATCTACAAATACATTTTATACATCCTTAAAGGGTTTTTTAAATTTCCTTAGGACTAATACTCCCTACCCCTTAATCTACTCTCCCAAAGAATTCCCTTCTTTCTCCTACTTCTTCATGGGATGAAATGTATTTCAGTGCCCAGCTCTTTGTGTATACATTCTTCTCTCCTTTGACCAGTTCAGATGAGATTTTATTTTTTTTGGAGGCAGGAGGGGAAGGCAATTGGGGCTAAGTAATTTGCCTAAAAGATGAGATTCTATGTCTCCCCTTTCCCACCCTTTCCCTTTTGTTTGTGTTGATCTCTACTTGTATACCCTGATTATATGAGATAATTTCCCCTTACTTTTCTCTCTTCTCCTCTCCTGATGATGATAAGATTCAGAGGACACACATATATATATATATATCTCAATCATTTCTTCATATTAGATTATAAGTAGTTTTTCTTTGTTTAGTCTTTTATGAGAAATTTATTACCCTTTTGTGTTTCTTTTAACTTCTTTCTTTACACATCAAAATTTCTGTGTAGCTCTGGTCTTTATATCAGGAATGCTTAGAAGTCTTCTGCTTCATTAAAGGTCCATTTTCCCCCTTTTGGATTATACTGTTTTTTGCTGGGTGTGTTATATAAGCCTATATTGTTTGCCTTCCAGAATATATTCTAAGCTCTCTACTCGTTTAGAGTGATGGCTGATAAATGGCGTGTAATCCATCCTGACAGTGGTTCCATGCTACTGGAGTACTTTTTTTCTGATTCCTTAAAGTATTTTTTTTCTTTGACCTGCAAGTCCTAGATTCTGGCTGTGATGTTCCTAGGAGTTTTCATTTTGTGGATTCTTTTGGGGAGTAACTGATGAATTGTTATTGTATCCACCTTTCCCTCTGATTGTATGAGATCTGGGCAGTTTTATGATTTTTCGAAATATGGTGTCCAGATTCTTTTTTTTTATTCTTGTTGTTCTTGGCTCTCAGATGGTCAGAGTTTGGATTCTGTTGATCTCAGCAAATCATTTTACCTTTCTTTCACTCTCTTTCTTTACCTGAAAAGTGACATTCGACTAAGGGTTCAGCACTCCCAAGCGTCAACTGAATCAGATTAAAATGTAATTGGCAAATATGTGACAAAAATAAAAATATAACAAAACATAGATAATATTACCTTTCAAAACTAAATCAACTAGGCCCAGAGGGATCCTTATGTATGGATTATTACCTCTCCATCCCCTTTCTATTAGAGTTTGGCATCACTTATCTACAATGTCCTTTCCAACTCTAAACCTATAATCCTCCCAGCAAGTGATCTCTAAGGCTTCTTTCAGCTTTCAAAATGATGATTCTTTGCAATTATTCCTTTTTTTGCAATGGGGGATTAAAATCCCTCCCCTGCTGAGCTCAGAGGAATGTTGTAAAAGTCAAATATGATAGCACTGTGTTTGAGACCACTTCAGAAACTGTGATGTGGTCTAGGAATGCGAGAAGTCGTTCATTATCAAGGCATCTCAGCCCAGGGACTTTGTCTCTGTAGCTAGTGAGAGTCAGAGTTTCAGTCACCTCCATAGGGTTCTGGATGGGCCACTTAAGAAAATGGTTGGTTACTGAGATAATGACAATTAGTACTGGCCTCCCTGTTGGACAGGTTGATTCAATTTCCTTACGACTAGTGAGTGGAAACAAGGAGCCAGTCGTACGTGTCTGTGTTCAGACGAGCTCCGGGATATTGGAATATAGGGTACCATTCAAAGTGGATTCTTTTTTGATGTGCTCAGGCCTACCCACCTACATGGAAAATCTTCATGCTGCCAGTCATCTTTTTAGAAAAGGTGTGTAGCATTTAAAGTATTGCTCTGGGACCTTGAAAACACATCCTCTATTTCTTATTGGATGTCTTTGGTGGCTCTCCCTGGCTTATTTTTAGTAGACTACTAGCCCATTCATAAATTCACTTAGTATAGTGTTTATCAGGCCATCTGAATATAGAAACAGGACAATAACATGGTTTTAGGGAGTCTTTGTGGCTTACAGTCCCATATTTCTGGGACTGATTAGCAGGAGCAATGTAAGAGAGCCCTAAAGTAAATTTAACGATGAAAGGCCTATTCAGAATTGAAGAAGTACTTCAGTGTTATCATTAATGCATCTTTTCAAGAGTTTGTATTAGTCCATTTATCCATCCTTAATCAGTTGCCTCCTATAGCATAGTATAAAGGCAAAAAAAAGTCAAAGCTGGAATACTCTATTACCTTGGGCAAATCAGTCATCCTTGGAACCAATCTGCTTATCTATAAAATAAGGAAATGAGACCTTTAAGGTCCTTGCTGTTTCAGAAATAACATACAGCCCTGTCCTATCCCTTTCTCCCTCAGTCCCACTCTGCCCCTCCATGTGATGATGCTACAGGAAACACAAAAATACGGAAGACAGGGTTGCTGCCTTTAAGGGAATTCTGCTCTGGTGTTTGTATTGGAGTGGGGGTAGAGAAGGATGATTAAGATGCGCTTGTTTTAATTGTGTGGGAAACCCAGGGAGCCAGCAAAGCAAGGGTGACAGACGAGATAAGTGGAAGGGCATATGCATGTGATTATAGTTGCGTTTTTCTGACATACTGGATATAAAGTCCTTTGTTCTTTTTTTTTCTACCCTTCCTTCCTTCCTTCCTTCCTTCCTTCCTTCCTTCCTTCCTTCCTTCCTTCCTTCCTTCGTAATCAGGATTAACTGACTTACCCAGGGTCACACAGCCTACTAGTAAGTGTCTCAGACTGGATTTGAATTCAGGTCCTCCTGACTCCAGGGCCAGTACTCTATGCACTATACCACCCAGGTGTCCCTATAAAGTTCTTTTTTTTTGATACATTTCTTCTTCAGGTGGATGTAAGTAATGCTATAAAGCATGGGAAGAAGTATGGCTGTGATTGTCCAGATAACCTGGGTTGTTCTCTTTCCATGTTGTCTACCCTCTGTTGGTTGCTAATCAGTTGAGAAGTCAGCTAGGGAACAGCCATGGAGTATCTGATGTATATTGAACATCTTTAGCATTGAAGTTAATTTTAATGCCTAGCACTGAAGTTAGACTTAAGTGTATTGTATGAGTGAATGCATACCTAATGACACTGGCATTTTAATTCCCTGATAGACTATCAGAATAAGAATCCACTGTCATAATTTGCTCATAATATAGTGATTCTGATTATTGTGGCGGGGGGGGGGAGGAAGAACAACTTAAAGATAGATATAGCCTATGTACTAACATTTATTCTAAATGATACAGAAATTAAGAAACTATATACTTACTAACTGAAAAAGTATGTTTAAAGAAATCAAGTATCCTCCAAAACAAGTTAATATATACTTTTAGATTTGGTGACCCTTATGCCAAAGTAGATAAAAGTGAAGATGGTGAAAATATGTTGGAATATGTGAATGATACTGAACACTTACAGTATACTCAGAAGCTTCACAACTGCATGTCATAAAGGCTTTGTTTTGGAAAATAATGAAAGAATATAGAAATTGTGAATCCACATCAACACACACACAGGAATTAGCTCTATATTGACAGAAAGGAGATGATTGGTTACTGATGTGGCAATCAAAATCAATTGTTCATGTGTAGTTGGGTCACCAACCTAGGTAGATTTAAGGGTAAAAGCAACATAAATTCCAAGAAGAGCTAAACATAAGAAGGTGTGTGTTGTGATTAGCTGAAAAGTTTCCACTCAGCCTGTTCCAACGAGCCATCAGTGCCTGAAAGAGGGAAATGAAAAAATGGAAAGTTGACGAACTCAGTTGTCACCAGTTCTGGCAAAAATTTAGCCAGTGTGATGGAAGAACCCCAGAAGAAGGTAGATAAGGCAGGGATAGAGTGTTAAATTTGGATTCAGGAAGAACTGTATTCAAATCTAGTCTCAGACACTCACTAGCTCTGTGATATTGGACAAGTCACTAACTCTGTTTGCCTCAGATTCCTCTGCAGTAAAATTGGGATGATAATAGCACCTACCTCTCAGGATTATTATGAATATCAAATGAGATAACATTGGTAAAGCATTTATCACAGTTCCTGGCACATAGTATGATGTATATAAATGTTAGCAATTATTATTAAAAGGGGGCTAAAAGAGCACAGAAATTGTCTTAGCCAGCAAATATATGATCTCCTTGCCAAGGAGAGAGAGATGGCAGCCAAGGCCAATTGTCAGATTATAATATAGTCATTTGTCATACACATTGAAAGAGGCTGGAGGAAGACTCCAGATAGCATTGTGCTATAAAAGAGTGGAAAACAAGTTTGGAGAAAACGTGACTTAAATGACTCAGATCATCCTAAAAGCATTCGTAGGTGGCAGCAGAAAGAAGAAAACAAAAAAGATGTAAAACTGCAATAAATTAGTCACTCTTTCTGTAAGGTTCTGTTTTCGGCAATGAGATACATATTTCCACATTGGGACAATAACAATGTTTTCCTGAAAAAGAAAGAGAAATAGCATTGAGAGAGAGAAATTGGGGAGGAGGAGATGGACTGGCCAAAGTACTTGAGAGCATTGAGGGATTGCTTAACAAGGTATCTCAGGGAAGGGAAGATGCCAAAACAATAGAGAAAAATCATGATCTGCGTGACAATGAATCAGTCATTCAGTAAGAATTTTCAGAATGTTTTTTGTGTGTCAAGCTCTATGCTAGGTGCTGGAGAGACAAAGACAACAGGGAAACAATCACCAATCTCAAGAAGTTTATATTTTATCAGGAGAAATAACATGTATGTGTACAATAACATGAAATTTCTTTATGCATACCACATGCTTTTTTTAAAAAAATCTTCGTATGTCAAAAACATAACTCCCAAAAGACTATCAGCAGACCTATTAAAAAAACCTATTAGTGCATGTATGTACTTTCTCATTTATACAAAATATTCAATATAAAGATCTACAGTTATAGTCTTAACATGTAAAAATGGAAGGATAAAGCAAAAAAAAAGCCTGTAGACCAATAATACCAATGAATATTAATTTAAAATTTTAAAATTAAATCTTAGACAAAAACCCCACAATCCAACAAAAACAAAAGTGCAATAATTGTTTTTAAAAATTTCTGTAAGATCAGTTAGATTTATAGGAGAAATATAGGAAAAGTTCAACATGAGGAAAATAACATAACATAAGAAAATATCATTAATATACATTATATAAAGGTGATTATACATGATGAAAATGACATCAATATAAATGATACAAAGATATTCAGAAATCTAAATCTTTGACCAAATGTCATGTACATTTGTACCTAAAAATCACCCTACAAAAATGTGCTTAGAAAGATTGAAAAATTAACTTAAAATAACATTATTAAATGAATCAGATGTTATTATATTCTAGCTAAGCCCTAGAAATTTTCCCAATAAATAAAGAAGCAAATGCATGTAAAGAAAATCTTCTCCAGCAGACCACATCTTGAGAGTTGTACAATTAGCTGAAAAAGTCCAAATAGTACAAGATACAATTTTTATTGTTCACTGATTACAAGATAGCATTCGATGGTAGAGCAGAGGCTTTCTCCAAATCTTTTATATGTATGTTTAACTCATTTAAGATTTCTTGAAAAATAAAATCCCATTTTTCTCTTCAAAAACCCTAATAAGTATCATCAAGTATGGCATAAGACTAGGTGGTAGATGTCTACCAAAGATGTCACCCCAATGATGGTAGATGTCTTGAGTTGATTCAAATGGAAAAAGATTCTGTGCATCTAGTAAGGTCCTTCAGATGCTACTCTTCTAGGTATCTGGCTATTCCTCATGTCTGGAACATTATCTTTTCTTACCTCTGCCTCCTCTTTGCATGTTGTTTCCCACCCCAGCCCATAAGCTCCTTGAGAGCAGGGGCTGTCTATCTTTTGCCTCTTTGTATCTGTACCACTTAGTATAGTGCCTGGAACATAGCGTGGGCTTATTGACTGACTGAAATCACCACCTTCTCTGCAACTTCTAGTTTTGGAGAGGTATTTGGAGCATTGAAATATTAAAGGACTTGCCTAGTCACATACCCAATATCTAAGGACATGAACTCAGGTCTTACTGGCTTCAAGGCTGACTATTCACTGAGCTACCCATCTTCCCTCCTGAATATAACGGCTTCATAAATAACTTGGTGAATGAATGGATAGATGGATCCATCCTTTTACCTTTAGTCACAACACTATATAGCTGATTCATATTTAGTTTTTTACTAAGCTGGGACCATCTGCCCAACAAACCCATTTCCCTACTTGAGAGGCAGCACAGTATAGGGCAAAACCTACATGACTTGGAGTGAGGAAGGCCTGGATTTAAATGGCAACTCAAACACTTCCAGTTGTGTGTCCCTGGATAAGCCATTTAACATCTCTGTGCCTTAATGTCCTAATCTTCAAAATGGTGGGATTGAACCTACTAGGTGCCTTCCACTTCTGAATTCATGATTCAGTTCCCTCTCCTTTCTCCATCCCTTCTGGTACCTTATGCATGGCTACATTTTTTTTTTCTGTGAAACTTCTACAACACCACTGTTATCTCATTCACCATTGGTTCAGCTAGTTTTTCTGACTTGATCCCAAAGTCTCTTGAGGCCTCAGTGATGCTCATTGGTCAAACAAGGGACTTGGAAAGGATGTTTTCTAACATCCTTTCTGGCACTAATACTCTATTGCTCTCTTTCCCTTGTCAGACATTTTGGGCATTTGTGACATTTGTAGCCCTTTGGCCCCTCCCCTTGAGATGACACATGCTTTTTTCCCATCTGAAACAGCTCTGCTTGGTCTCATCCGGAGATAGAGACATTTTACAGAATCACAGCATCTGTGTATCAGAAAAGACTTCAGATTTCAGTTAGTCCCACCTACTTATGGACTAGAATCATCTCTACAACGTCTGAAAAGTAGCCTTCTATTCTGAGCCTATAGACCTCTGGGGATGGCAAACCCATGACCTACCAAGGCAGCCTATTCTTCCTTGGGACCCAACTCCCTCCTCCCCCCTTGCCTCCATCTACCACCACATTAAGCCCAAATCGCATTCTTTTTTACTTCTTCCCATTTCTTTTTTGTCCTTTGGGGCCAAGTAGATCAAGTCTAATCTCTCTTCAATGTGATAGCCATTCTTATATGCAAAAACAGTTGTCAATCCCTGTGTTTTCTTCTCCATATAAAATTTTCCCAGTCCCTCTGACCAGTCTTCTAAAGTCAAAAGACCTACTTTAGGCAAATCACTGAATCTCTCTGATCCCTAGTCTCCTATCTGTAAAATGGGCAGGAATAGATGAGCCCTCAGTCCCTTCCAGCTCTAGACTTTATAACATGCTGATCCTACAATCCTAGCACCTTGAATATTCTTGTTATATTGGTCTCTCTCCTCTGAGTGTGTCCTGTTTGTTAATGTCTTTCCTAAAATGTTGTATGCCAAATTCCACGTGACCTTCTGAATATATTATTACCATTATAGAGTTGACTAGACCTGCTACTTCACCTGTTCTCAATGCAGCTATTAACTCAGCTTAGCTCTTTGGGCCACCACCCTTACACTCCCGGGATTCCCATTGTACTTACAGTGCATTAACTACTGGATTGGTCTACCCTAAGGAGTTACCTGAAAGTTGTCTGCAGAGGGGGGATTTGCCTTTATCAGACACACATGCTGTGTAATCAAAATAAATATGTCTTATGGATTTAACCTTTTCTGTTATTAGTCCTTTAAGGATGTTTAAAATAAAAATTAATGAAGCAGAGGATTATTCCAAGGTTTTAATCCATTCACCTAATAGATTAAGTTTAAATTTTCTTTCTGTTGTAATTAATGCAGTTGCTTTGGGGTTTCAAGTTAGAATTTCGACTCTTGCTTCAACACCCAAATTGTTTGTTTCTGTTTCTCAGAGCTGTAACTAACATGGGCTTTGTCCTAGGGCACTTCTATCAAAGGTCTGCTTCCCTGATAACCACCCTCACTGTACTTCCTCACCCTCTGGAGTTGTGGAACACAATTTGTATTATTATAAAATATAAGTTCCTTGAGGGCAGGGTTTGTTTTGTTGTTGTCTCTAGTACAGTATGGTGCTGGGTGCAAGCTAATTGAATTGTCTTAAACAGCTTCTTTCAGACTCCCTGTGTCATGGGTCAACTCCTGCTGGCAGAACTATTCAGACTCACTCCATCTGACACCAGAAAGCATCTTCTGTGTCCTCCCATCCCCCAACACCTGCTCAACTCAGCATTCCAAGCTCCACTTCTACTGGTTGTCTATCTGTCTGTCTCTCACTTTCCTTCACTGTATCTATTTATCTATCTATTTTCCTCCCTTCTCCTTGCCTCTCCTTTCTTTTCTTTTCTAATTCCAAGAAATAAAATTTTCAGATGGTCCATTGTTCAAAACTTAAACCACATGGCAATTATGTTAGCTCATATTTGGATTTTATAAAAGCTACCATGATTGTTTTCATTATAAAAAGGTCTGAAAAAAACATTAATTTATCCCTGATGCTTATGTATAACTTGGGCTATGGAATACCTGTTCCTTATTTTGGATATGTAGAACAGATGAATCAGCATTGGGCTGAGACTGGTCTTTTTTTCATGTTTCTGATTTTGAATTCTACAAATTCATCTGGCATTTAAAAAAAATTGCTCCATCCTACCCCATCCTCAGTACTATAGATTTTGCATGATGGAGTATTTAAATATTTAATGTTGTGATTGTTAGCATATTATTGTTTCCCAGGCTTCAAACCAGAGGTTGAATTCTAAACCTTATGAAAATAGATTATACTGAAAATTAGGGTTGAGTTGCTGATGGATTCTAAAATGGAGTTTGGCAGTATATCCCACTCCAAGTTCTTAAGACACAGTCCAATGCTTATTATCATTCCCTATGGCCAGGATTATGAAAAAAAGGATTCGTCAGTAGTATTTGGAGAGTAGCCTTTTGCAATAACGGGCAATCTGTAACCTCCTTTCTTCATTTATACTCTATGGTTGAAACAAATAGTATTATTCATTATATGAGTAGGCCAAATGGAATAATATGGTAGCCTTACCATTGAGGACTTTTGTGTGTCTTTTCATTCATGCCATTTTTGGTTGTTGATTCTGCAATCTGTAACTGAAATATTTGCAAGTGGATGTTGGCAAGGATCTCCTTTTTTCTTTAATTCATACTTACCTGACCATTTTCTACTTCTTAGTCTAAAAGCATTCATTCCCTCTTTTCCTCTTTTCTCCTAGAACATGATGAATGTGATAGTGGCAAGCACACCTGTGATGACAATGCAATCTGCACTAATACTGTCAGGGGACACAGCTGCACCTGCAAGCCTGGATATGTGGGGAATGGAACCATCTGCCGAGGTAGGTCCACTGCTTGGGCAATTTTATCAGAGCTACAAGTTTGATTAATGTCGGTCTCACTATCCAGGTTCTTATAACTTCTGGTAGCCAAGTTCCCTCATGGTTTTAGCTTCTATTTTATTATCTGACATTTGCTACATGTATAGAGATGATGAAGGGGGATTGAGTTGTCCTTTGTTCTCTCTCTTTCCATTGGGAAAAATGCTCTACTTTATATCCACAAACCTTTGATCTCATGAATGTATGGAACCCATAATATGAAAATGCTGCAGCTTAGCATCCTGTTTGTCACAGTCATAGAGTTTTACCTTTGGCATCGATATAGAGTCACTAATCCATACTACACAGTTAGTTTATATCCCAGATAGAACTTGAATGTAGATCTTCTTGGTGCCAATCCTGCTTTATATCAGCTACACCACAGATTCCAGATGTTTATCGGTCCCCAGATATATTGACTTTCAGTAAACCTTTTGATGATGCCTATTTGAAATGAAAAGAGATAAATTTTATAGTTGACCATGCATCTGCACAAAGGAAATGAAAAGTAAGAAAGTGATGTGCTTCTCGATGGGTATGCCAACATTTTGAAACTTCCTTAACTGGTATTAATTTTTAAAATGTAAAATTTTCCATATTCATTTGACAAGCTTTTCATATCTCTTGGAAAGGTGGAACACATACACTCCAGGTTTGCAACATCTAAACTTCCCCATCTTGTAACTCTAGCACCTTTCATTGAAATGAATTTGTGGTGATGCTCCCAACATCTAATGTAGGCATCTTTCCTTTCAACATAATGCTGCCAAGGGGTCAATGAGTAGCATCTATGGACCACAAGCACAGAATCTATATAGTGAAGCTGCTCTGAGTCCTGTCTACTATTAGGGTCTGAAAGCAGTTTGACTATTTAGGAAGTGGGATGTTAGCATTTCAAAGTAGGCCAAAAGTATTTCATTAAAATGGAAAAGGAAATATATTTTCACTAAGAAACAGGCTGCTAACTAGGGCTGCATGCTAATGCTGTTGAATTGAGTAGCATGGGGATTTACTTTTAATGTATTTTCTGAAATTATGCCTCCACATAAAATAATATTAATTGGCCTGTTTTGGTGAGTTTATATTTGCCAATTCCTCCAGTGCTGTTGTGATAAGTATCCACCGCATCTCAGTGGAATTTTCAAGACCAGCTGTGAAATGTATTAGTTCCAAAAAGGTCTTGGAGTCCCTTGATTCTGAAGGGAAGTGATTTTGCTTTGAATTTTATGAATTGTGAAATAGACTTTCTTGATGGGATTCTTGTCCAATCAAGTATTAGCTATTGTTTTTCTTGTCTTTCCTCTTTTTTCTTCCCTTCCTCCTCATTTCTTGTCTTCCTTTCCCCTTTTCTTTCTTCCTTTAACCCTTTTATCTTTCTTCTCCTTTCTACACCCAAATGTGAATATAATTATGATATTATACAGAGAAATTCATACTTCTGCACAAAAACATACTTTTTTCTAGTTATGATTTGATGAAATATTACCAAGGTTATTGACATACAACATTAGGCATAAATATTGAAAATAATAATCATTTGGATGGATTCTGTCACACGGATTTTTTTCTCTATGGCTCCTACATATGTAAGGACATATATCCATGTGAGAATGAGGGAAGAAATTAGAGAAGTCTTAGTAAAATTATAAGAGACCTCAGAGATCATATTTTTCAAGTCCCTAATTTTATAGAGCCTATCACAGTTTAAACATAAGAGGAAGAAAAAATAAGATTAAAATTTACTTAGATTAATTAAAGTACTTAGATTAAGTACTTACATACTTAGATTCATATATACATGTATATTTTGGTGGAGGAAAGGTCTTAAGATGTTTCTCCAAGAAATTATATGACAGTTAAAAAAAACAAAGTTAATATAGTCTTAACTTTAAAATAAAAGGGAAGATTGTGCTGTTTCTGGTCAGATTATATTTGGAATATATAATTCAGTTAGGGCCATCCTACTGATAATTTGGTGAGCATCCAGATGGTGTGGGGCCTCAAAATCATGTCATGTGAAAGACATTTGAAGGACTTGGGGGTGTTCACTGTTTGAAAAGAGGACTTGACGGGACATGAGAGCTATCTTTAAGGCCATTGAGATGTCATATGAAAGAGGAATGTAGCTTGATTTACTTGGCCCCAGAAACCAGAAGTAGGAGCATTTATCTATAATTGATTGGAATTCTTTAGATTACAGCGGTTCCCAACTTCTGGGCCGCAACCCCTTTGGGAGTCAAATGACCGTTTCACAGGGGTCGCCTAAGATCATCAGAAAACACATATTTCCGATGGTCTTAGGAACCGGGACACTGCTTCTCTATCCATCTCCAGGCAGGTCCGCCCACATGCAGATACATCCACATATGAGTATTAAAGGGTTGTGGCATTAGGAAGGTTGAGAACCACTAGTTTAGAAGGTCTTTACTAGTGGTCTTCAAGCAAAGACTGAATAGGAATTCAGCTCTGCTGTAAATGGAATTTCTATTAAGGTGCAAATTAGATTCAATGGCCCCTGAAGTCTTCTAACTTTATAAGTCTATAGTTCTCTGAGATTCGGACTTTTTCTCCATGGTCTCACATGTAGATGAAAACTGGAAACTTGGGTCACTTAAATAATAACAACATTGATGCAATGCTTACAATGTGGCTTCCACTGTGCTAAGCATTTAAAAATATTATGTCAATTGATATTCACAACAATCCTGATAGGTAGGAGCTATTATCTTTATTTTACATTGGAGAAAACTGAGACAAATAGTGACTAAGTGGTTTGCTCAGTATCACATACCTGATAAGTGCCTGATTCAGGATTTAAAGGCAGGACTCCCTCACTCCAGGTATAGCTCTTTACCACTGTGCCACCTTGTTGCACCTAAATATTCATATCTTTGCTGTCATAGGTGGGTTTGCAGTTGAATGCAAAGAAGTGAAATCTCTTATTTGAACTCCTTCGCCCCTCCCTTTTTTTGTGTGTTAAAAATGCCTGGTATTGAGACAACCTATCTGGACAATATTGAGTAAAATGAGAATTATCTCTCTATGCCCTTTCCATTGCTTATTGGCTACAGTTAAGTGGTTGGCTGTTGGTAGTTGATAGGCTAAGACCTGCATCTTATCTACCACAGACAAATGTAAGAGATGTTTAAGAAGCTTTGATCCTGGGAAGAAATCTTACTTCAAGGCTGATGATATCCCAGGCCTATATAGAATTGCTAAGGTGGGATATGAGACTAGAATCTAAAATAAAGCAAGGAAAGGAACCAGTCAGGTAAAATAAATTACTTCAGTACCACAAGGATCCATTATAACAAAGTTATGTGCATTTCTTACACCTATGCAGCTCTTTCATGTCTTAAGAAAGAATCTTTGTGGGTCGATGTGGTGGATACATTCATCACCTTGTGGCCTGTGTTTCAGTGGTGTTACTCTCAACTAGTCCTTTGAGAATACATAGTTCTCTCCAGAGTCCTCAAGAACCCAGAATCAGTGGGCTTCTGGGAATTTTGCTAAAATGACAGAGTAGAGAAAGTGTTCATCTGAGTTCTCTCAACATTCCCCTCCCAACACATAATATAATCACTCAAATCATGTTTTGGAGTGGCAGAACCAACAAAAAGGTCAGAGTGAGACATTTTTCCAGCCCAAGACAAGAAAGGAAG
Organism: Pseudochirops cupreus; assembly: GCA_028627135.1. Lineage (NCBI taxonomy): Eukaryota > Metazoa > Chordata > Mammalia > Diprotodontia > Pseudocheiridae > Pseudochirops > Pseudochirops cupreus. Next base: position 38,756,359 of record CM053583.1, on the reverse strand, counting down.
TCAGAAAGAGTTCTGTGATGTGGGGGAGGTGGTTCGCCCAGAGCTCACATGGATGAAGTACCAGTGGTGAGACTAGGTGACAGTGATAGAAGCAACAGCAGCTTTGGGTGTTCTAAAGTCAGAGATGGTAAGGTGACCTGAAAACCAGCCAGAAAGAGATTATAGTGGATTCCTGTGCTAGCACTATACCCAACACCAGACATTGTTGGGCAATTCCATTGCATATACGCCCTTCTGGGTCTGAGTTCAAGGGCAGAGAAAAGAATTTTCAGTAAAGAAGGAGTGGAAGTTTTAAGAGGCAGTATCAGTTCTGGCCCCCAAATAGGAGAACAGTATTGTTTCCAGTTCCAAGAAAAGAGAGTCTCTGAGGAGCAGTACTGATTATAATATCAAAGGATCAGGGGCCCTTTTTGAGTAAGGAAGAAGAAATGTGCAAGAAGAATGAAGAAAAGTACAGATGTACTTTTGAAATACACATCAAGTACTTGGAATACATATGAAGAGTATACATGAAGAAAGTAGAGCTCACTCCTCTCCCCAGATCACACTGTCTTGGAAGCACAAAAAACTTCAAAAAACCCCAAAACTAAAAACAAAAATCCAAAATCCTGAAAGCTGAGATAGTACCATGCTCCCCATGCCAAGAATAGAACCCAACATTAACATAAAGTTCCAAATCAAGAAACGGGGTAGAAATAAAAACAACCAACAAAAAAAGAACCTGATCGTAAAAATCTACAATGTTCACAGGGAAGATCAAGACAGAAACTCAGAAGAAGACAATGAATTCAAAACAGCTATAAGCTAAGTGTCAAAGAAAAGATATGAATTGAACTGAAGGCCAAGAAGAATTCCTAGAAGAGCTTTTTTTTTTCCCCCAAAATCAAGTAAGAGAGATAGAGGAAAAAATAGGTAAAGAAATGAAAGCAAAAATAGAAAATTATGAAAAGACAATTAACAGCACAGTAGAGGAGGCACAAAAAAAAAAAATACTGAAGTAAGTAACACCTAAAAAAACACAAGTAGCCAAATGGTAAAAGAGGTACCAAAGTTCACTGAAGAAAAACTTCCTTAAAATTGGTAAGCTAATGGTAGCTGATGATTTCATGAGAAATTAATATACAACAGAACAAAATCATAGGAATGAAAAAAATTGAATAAAATGTGAAATAATATCAAATTTGGAAAAACAAGTGACCTGGAAAAAAGATTCAGGGGAGATAATTTAAGAATTATTGGACTACCTGAAAACTATGATTAAAAGAAGATCCTGGGTGGTCTAGGTTACACAGTGAATAGAGCACCAGCCCTGGAGTCAGGAAAACCTGAGTTCAAATTTGGCCTCAGACACTTAACGCTTACTAGCTGTGTAACCTTGGGCAAGTCACTTAACCCAATTGCTCTGCCTTGCCCCCCGCCAAAAAAGCCTAAAAATAAAAAATGAAGATCCTATTTACCATATTTCAAGAAATTATCAAGGAAAACTGCCTTGGTATCCTAGAGCCAGAAAGTAAAATAAAAATTGAAAGAATCTACCAAACATCTCCTGAAAGAGATCACAAAATAAAAGCTTCCAGGAATATTATAGCTAAATGCCAGAACTCCCAAGTGGGGAAGAAAATTTTCGAGAAGCCAAAAAGAAAGAACTCAAATATTATGGACTCAGAGACATGATCACATAAGATTTAGCAGCTTCTACATTAAAGGATCAGTGGGCTGGAATTATGGTATTTCAGAGGACAAAGGATCTAGAATTACAACCAAGAATCATCTACCCAACAAAACTTAGTATAATCCTTCAGGAGGAAAATGGATATTTAATGAAATAGGGGAATATCAAAATCAAAATACCAAAGTCAAATAGAAAATCTGACATTAAAACAGAAAACTTTAGAGAAGCATAAAAAGGTAAACATGAAAGAGAAATCATGAGACACAATAATATTAAACTGTTTATCTTTCTATATGAGAAGATGATATCTGTATCACCTAAAATTTTATCATCACGAGGGCACTTATGATTTTACATGAAAAGAGAATGTGGGAATGAGTTGACTATATTGGGAATAATGTAAAAAAAAGAGTGGATAGAAAAGAGACAGTGATGTCCTGGGAGAAAGGGGAAGGGAGAGGAAGAATATAGAAAATTGTCACTTAAAGGAGGCATGCAAGGAAGAGCTTTTACAGTAAGAGGGGAAAATGATAGTGGGAGATGGGATGGGCAGACAAACTTGAACCTCATTCACATCCAAATGGGTTCAAAGAGGGGAATTATATACACATACTCAATTAGTTATAGAAATCTATCTTGCCCAACAGGGAAGTAGGAAGGGAAGGGGACAACAGAAAAAGATAGAAGGAAGGAGAGAGAAAAGACAATGGTCAAAAGCAAAATAGACTTTGGAGGAGGGACGAGAGAAAACAGGACTGAGGGAAATGTACAATTAGTAATCATAACTCTGAATGTAAATGAGATTAACTCATTTGTTGTTCTTCATAATCAAAGGGGACCAAAATGGCAAGACTCTGGCAGGGTCAATGTACATTGTGTGCAACTGTGGTTGATTAAACCAACATGATCTCAGAAAGCTCTACCACAACTCGAACAAAAATAGTACTGTAAACATTTGGGAAGGATATATCTCTAAATTTATACATTTCGCATTTCTTTTGAGCCCTTGCAGTTCTGCTTTGCTCATAGAGCATAGTACTTTCTTTTATGTGAGCATGCCATGCTGGAAAATCCTGTGCTAGTGTCTCTCATGTCTGACAATCAATACCAAAATCTTCAGAGAGACCTTAAAAATGTCTTTGTATTGCTTCTTCTGACCTCTGTGTGAGCACTGCCTTATGTGACCTCTCTGTAAAATGGTCTTTTAGACAGTTCTGCTTGAAAAAGGTCCTCAATGAATTCACTCATAAAATGGAAGTGGATAGTAAAATGGATTAAAAATCAGAATTCAGCAGTATGTTGTTCACAAGAAACACACTTGAAACAGACACACATACACGCAGAGTTAAAATAAGGGGCTGGAGGAGAATCTATTCTGCATCACTTGAAATATAAAAGGGAGGAGTACTAATTATGATCTGAGACAAAGCAACAATAGACCTAATTAAAAGGTATAAAAAGGAAAACTACATCTTGATTAAAAGAACTTCATAGGCAATGAAGTAATATCTATCCTAAACACATATACACCAAATGGCATAGCATCCAGATTCTTTAAGGAAAAGTTAAATTAATTACAGGAGGATATAGGTAATACAACTGTTCTAGTGGGAAACCTCAATCTTTCCATTTCAGAACTAGATAAAATCTAACTTTAAAATAAATAAGAAAGTAGTCAGTGAGATGAATAGATTTCCCTGGGGGGTAAAACAGAATAGGAAAAGAAAGGAGTATATCTTTTTTTTTTCCTGAGCTGTATGTGACACCTTCAAAAAAACTGATTATGTATTAGGGCATAAAAACCTAACAACCAAATGCAGAAAAGCAAAACTATTAAATGCATCCCTTTTGAATCATAATGCAATAAAATTACATTTAGTAAAGGACTATGAGAGTATAGATTAAAAGTTAATTGGAAACTAAATAATCTCATCCTAAAGAATGAATGGGCAGCTAGGTGGCACAGTAAATAGAACACCAGTCTTGAAGTCAGGAGGATCTGAGTTCAAATATGCCCTCAGACATTTACTAGCTGTGTGGTCCTGGGCAAGTCACTTAACCCTTTTTGACCCTGGAGATAATGAGACACTAGAATTTAGTGAATGGGCGTGGCAGGGGAGGGGGAAGGGAGGAGAGGCTACAGGATCAAACCTGTGTTTTAGGAAGATCAGTTTGCCATGTGAATGGAGGATGGACCAGAAAGGGGAGAGAAATTGTTTTTAAGAGTGTTATGGTTATAATTTAATGGTTATAAATTAACCATTTACTCACAACTCACTATGGTATGAAGTCTATTTTCTGGGTTTTCACCTATATTTTTGGCCCAAATGTAATTATTATTAATAAAGGGAAATCCTCAAGAGAAACTCTTTTTGACAATGCATACTAGTTCCTTCTCTGCAACTTTCAGGTTTAGTTCCTTGAAGCAGTAACAAAATAAATGACTTACCTGGGGTCATATAGCCAGCATAGTAGGAAAGGGACAAGCATGGGCGGGTATAGCTATATGCAGAGATTTATATTGAGGTAAGTCATACATTTATGAGATTAATCTATCAACACACATTTATTCTGTGCCCTGCACAGTTCTAGCTGCTGGGAACACAGAAAAAAATGAAATAATCATTCCCCCCAGATCAATAGATCTCAGATCTAGTAGATACTAGGAATCTCAGAGAAAGTAGAAATGCAGAACTTCAAAGAGATAAGAGCCAACTAATTTTAGGCCAGCAAAAGGATAGAATATATCTGACTCACTACATTGGACACAAGTATTTCTATATTTCATTCAGAAGGCATTCGATGTCTTATATTGCATAAAAGTCAACATTATGAACATTAATTATCATTGACTTATCACAGCAAAACCATGGTTGGTTTAGAGGTTCTTTAGCTGGAGTTGGTGAACATTTAAAAAATATATTTTGATAGCTTTATTTGGATATAATTGGTTTTCTTTCTAATTCTGCGTATTTTATTTCATGCATTTTTATTGTCAGAAGGGCTTCATAGGCTTCATCACATGACTAAAGAAGTCCTTGACCTTAAAAAAGACCCAATTTAGAGATATTCCCAAAGGACATAAACC
>CM053583.1:38724851-38751099 GCA_028627135.1 Pseudochirops cupreus | reverse complement strand
CCCTAGGTATGCTGGGGTGCTTGCTGATACATAATATACCATAGCAGATAATAAAATTGACACAACCACCAGGCAGAGAATCAGATAAATTTCTTCATGGGATTTGGGAACAAGTCAAGAAGGAAATGAGAAAGCCTTTGGCTAAAACACTTAAAACACCCTAGTTCACTAACATTTGAAAATAGGATTCATATAATGGGTCTAGGAAAGAAGAAACCTGAAGACCAGTTTTCAAGTAGAGAAAATAACAGTGAATATGATAAGGGACAAGAATGACTTCCCTTGATGTAGTGGCTTAGCAAGTCAGAAGTCAGCATGCCTTTAGAAAAGCAGGCTTTGGTCTGATGAATTTTTTTGAATTCTGAATCATCTCTTCCAATAGGTTGATAAGAGTGAAATCCTGGTTATAAAGTAATTTAGAGGGACTTCAGGATAACATTTAATGCTGCTCTTCACACCTGATTGATTTATATAGTCAGAATGCAAGGTAGCTTAGAAGTAGCTTAGTATGGGAATATGTCAATAAAAGATCAACTTTTCAAGAGGTCAAGAACAAGTGGCCTGAAATAATTAAAATTCCTTAAGAGTTTTCTGCATATTAACGATCTTCAGGGGCCACATCATTTATCTAATAATGAGCACTCTATCCAAGAAAATAGCTGGAAATAATTGAGATAGATTAGATTTGTGTGAAAGGATCTGTCTACTTACATTGTCTTTTTGTAAGAGAGCGTGGGGGGAGAGGTTGGAAAGTAGACTATAAGGTGATTAAACCAATGATCTATGAGAAAAAGAAGATTCTATCAGCTTATGGACTCTAACATAAAGGGGTTTGTCACTGTTTGGAGCTGGAAAGATTGCTACTAGTCAACCTATCCATCAATTAACAAGCAAGGAGGCATTGTACCAGAGACAAGTGTAGACTGTAGTTCCTGCTCTCTTTATAATCTATTATATAGGAATTTATAATCTATTGAGGGGAGACAACTGTTACTTCTATAGATATATACAAAATAGATATAAGGGAATTTGTATGCGTATGTTGGGATGGGGGGACTAGTAGCTGAAAAGCCCCAAAAAGGTTTCATGAAGAAGGCAGCATTTGAGCCGAGCTCTGAAGGGACTTAAAGATTCTGTGAAGCAAAGAGGAGGAGCAAGTTCATTCCAGGCCTGGGGCTTAGGAAGTACAAAGGCACAGAGGTAGGAGATGAAGTGGAATAAAAAGGAATTGTATGAAAGGCCTTTTGGCTATATGTGAATAGAACTAAAGGGTAAGAAAGCTGGCAGGCTCAAGCCTGCTTGTAAAGCTTTTAGAACTGCTGAATGAAGGACTTTGCAATTGCTCTTAAAAGTGATCAGGAGCCACTGGAGTTAATTAAGTGGCCCCTGACTCTCCAGACCATTTTTCCACTTTGTCCTTTGTGGATAACTTCCCTTGCTCCCTTCAAATAGTCTCTTGCAGTTTTCAGTTCCCTTTTATGATTTGTCTTTCTTCAATAGAAAGTAAACTATTTGAGAGTCTGCACTTTCTTTTTGTTTGTAGTAATATTCCAAGTGCTTTGCCCATGATCAGTTTTTTTTTTCAAATAGGATAGAGGGACTTTATTAACGCTACAAGTACATCATCAGTCTCTTGACAGTAAATCTGAAAATGCTAACATTGACTTAAATTCCATACTAGAGAATTCAGTGTCCAGAGTTTAACATCTGTTGTTAACGAGGAGAGCTTTTATGAGGTAGAGAGTCATGGAAAGTCATAGGGCTGACTGAAATTTAAATTTTAATCCATACGTGGTTTAAGTGGCTCATGTTGCTTTTCCACTAGTGGTAAATTGGAAATTGACAGAAAATTACTTACTTTGGTTTTGTGTACTCTATGTTTTCCCTCAGAAGAATAGTGGTAAAGGTTTAGATTATTTTAATTTATTGTATATCAGGAAAGTAAATTAAGCTGGTCAGAATCTGTAAATTGCTTAGTTTATATCCATTTTTGAACACATATCGAAAATTATTTAGTATCTTTAAAATAAAATTGCTTTTTAATTATTTTAAGTTACATAAAAATAAGGTGGGGAATTTATGATTAATTGCTTTTTAAAGGTCAGCTTTTTTAATCATCTTGGCATTTTCTTTCAACTGTTTTTCCTTGCTTAATTATGCTTTAAAGTTATTTTTTAAGTGTGGTTTGGGGAACAATTTGCAAGAATTTAATTTTTGTAAGATTATAAGAGAGGCTGTTTATAATAAACATATATATATGTACATACAATGTATCTATTAAAAAGAATGCTTATCCTTTAATCTTATTTGACTGTGTTTATTTTCTCTATCAACCTGTACAATAAAAGAAAAATAAGCCATATCTAGTTATTAGTATTTTTAGTAAGACTTAGTACTGAAATATCACTATGAAAAAGTCTAATGATAATCTGTGTAATGTAATATCTCTATCCCAATAAGAATAAATGGAAAAAAAATCCATACCTGAAACCTGACATTATGAACTTAAACATTATGTACATTATTATAGTCAGAATAAGAGCTATATATATCTAAATCATTATTATCATCTATATACTTTATAGGCTTTTTGGTTTTCTTTTGCCTGAGTTCATCCCTGAAATTATAGGTAAAAGATCTGGGTCTTTATCATGCATTTTTCTGTAGACATCACAGAAGTTCTTGAAATGCAAGATGGAGAGCTAGATTGGCCATAAAGTAGGCTCTACATCAGCCAGCATTAATATTTTTTTTTTAGTGTGTTTTGAGTGTTCAGTTTGTGGGAATGAGATTCGAATCCCATGATGGCAGTATTTCTGAACTGAAAATTACTTTGTACAATGTTTTTTCCACAAGCTTAAATGGTTGATTTATCTGTGGTTGCATCAGGGGAGTAAAAAGAACCACTTCCACACCCACCTCTGGTTTGGGAACAAAAGCTCAGCCTGGAATCATAATGGAATGCTGAACCTCGCAGAGACACTGGACCGTGATGGAAAGTCAACTTCATTGTTTACTTCCTGTACTGGCAGTCAGTCTCTCAGGGACTTCCTTTTGAAAGGTCAAGGTCATCTGTGTCCTGCTATAAATAAACAGTCCATCTCTTTCAGAAATATTTTCAAGCCTCTTAATAAGTCAAGTAGACAGACTGAGAGTCAGGTTGCCAATGACATACATACTTGGAGGGTCATCTTCCCACCTGCTTTGCAGGTCTTCTGGAAAAGCATCAATACATGCCCAGGTTCTACATCAGATAACATCCGTAACCCAGGAATAGATCGAGTGTCCCTTTCAAACACAAGATCAGCTACTTCAACATTAAGAATGGATCTTGGGATGCCACCTGCCCCAGGGCCTACTTCATAAACATGAGCATTTTTTAGATGTCCAGTTATTCATCCAGTCTTATCTGTCAGCCTCAAGTCCAAGAGGAAATTCTGGGACAGTTGTTTCTGGACTCAGAGTCTGAAAAGTTTAATGATCTCCCTGATTGTGGCAAAGGTTGGAGGTGGAAAGCAGCTAGCTTTGCCTGGGCACCCAGGATTCCAGTGTAGGTTATTCCTCAGATGGGCCTGGGCAAAGGGCCTCACATAATAAGTTCTTAAAAAATAAGCTCTCTTCAGATCTAAATTTGCCTATACTTTTCCATGCATAGTTCCTAGTTCTGTACTCCTGGGTGGAAGGCAATGACAGAACAATTGTAATTCATCTTCCACATGGCAGACTTTCAAAAAATTGAAGATACCTCTCACATCCCAGTCAGTAGCTCTCCCCAAGTCTCCTCTTCTTGAGGATGTGGTTTTGCTGATGAATTCATAGACTTCTATACTATGTCTCAGCTGCCATCTCACCCTGGAAGTTCCCTCAGTGCCTAGAGCTTTTTCTACCCTGGGACTTCCTTCACTGCTAGGTTTCTTATCACCCTGAAAAATCTATTATTTCCCCAAGATCTCCTCATCCTGGAATATCCCACTGCCAGGCAAAATGTCCTCTGGATGCACTCTAGTTTGCTATCATTCTTCCCAAGATGTAGAGTCCATAATTAACATTGTCTTTTCTGGCTTAAATCCAAGTGTGATTAAAGTTTTATAATGATTAATTACATTTCTCATTATATCTTTTGATCTTTAATACTTCTTAAGTCCTCATTCAATAGAGGAGGGAAGGTGGACAAGTCCTCCTTCATTCCCTTTCCCCTTAATCAACACATTTAATAATTGCCTGCTCTGTGGAGCGTCTTCAACTAGGTCCTGGGAGAGATACAGAATTTCGATAAGATCATTTCCAGCCCTGCTGCTGCTGTTTTAAGTCCTTCGTTTTCAAAGAGGTCCATGACATCAGGAAGGTGATGCCCATGACATGCAAATGAATTGAATTTAAGTGAGGGAGGGCTGTGCAAAGTCACCAGCTTCACTCCCTCCTCTAAAGCGGTCTGGGTTGAGTGGTGAGGTATGGGTGGAGATAGTCCCAGATGCAGTGTGAGACATTGGACTTTTCAAGTTAAGATCCTTAACAGGTCTCAGTTTGACTGTGGCAAAGCCTATTCAGTGAATTCTAGTTGTGAGAAACACACCTGTAGGGATCACAGGATTTCCCAGGCAAGGTCAGAGAGTATAGTCATATCCCTCCCATCAGAGTTAGGTTTGGTCCAGACTCCTCAAGGTTATATTCTTCCTTATATAAAACTACATTCCCTCCTTAGACCCCTCCCTGGTCATGCATCCTATGATCAGAAAATGGCTGAAAGCCCCACCTTAAGGTGGATCAGTTAATATGCCTGAGGTTAATTACGCAGGTGCAGTAGTGAGGGCACTTGTGATTGTGGCATGACCCCTTGGGTCCAAGCCATTTGTCACATCCCAACCTTTCTATTTTCCCTGAAGCCAGGATATGCTCAACCCCCGTCCTTGCAGAACAAGCTATGCATGCTTATCACAAGCTGCCAGCAGCCAGGGAGCATTTACCATTTCTTAAAAACATCTGTGAGAGCAAAACAAGATGCAATAATCTCCATTCTTATGTAGTCCTACTGAAATTCGGAATATCCTTTTTCCTTACTTTCTTCTTTTTTAATTCCTCACTTCCTTCAATTCTTATCTCAGAAATCATCTTCTGCAAGAAGACTTTCCAGGACTCCCCAGTTCCCAGTGCTTTCCCTACTAAGACCACCATTTTTAGCTACTCCCTATGCATCTTGTATATACCAGTGTTGGTAAATGTTGTTTCTTCCTATTAGAATATAAGCTCCCTAAGTATAGGGATCATTTTTGCTTCCTTGTACTCCCAGTATTTAGCAGAGCACTGGGAGCATAATAAGCGCTTACTAAATCTTTTTTCCCCTTAATTGCTTCGTAGTTTTTATATATCTTGTAGATTGCCGCTAGGCATAAGACCATTGTATTGGAAGTCGTTACAGGACTAGCTTTAGCTTTGTGTCTTGAGAGAAAGTACAGTTATCCCTTCCACATCATTACTGCCCACATCGTGATTTTGATATATTGTGAGTTTGCATAAAAAATTAGATAGAATTTTGTGGAAGGTGCCAATGATATGTAAAGACCAGACACAGAATAAGGTTAGAAACTTAGAAATGCATAAAATAATATGTATAATATTGTATAATATCAAAATATTTTATCTTCTAATACCATAATAAATCAGACTTCTTCTCTATGAAGAGAGGACTAAAAAATTTCATGCAGATTGTAGGGGCATCCCCTTGCATATGGAAGGGATAAATGTAGTCAGCAAGCACTATGGGGTGGAGCTTTGGGAAGCTTCCAATGGTCTTTTCTGTAGACTGTGTTCATGAAGTATAAACATGACCTGAGTCATCACAACGTGGATAATCACGATATATTTTTGGATCCCCCAGATTAATTTCATCCTGTCTATGGGGCAAGTAACCAAGAAGGAGTAAAATTGATGCCTTGTTGTGTGAAAGCGCTAAAATATCTTACCAACAACATCCTTGAAGGCTATCTGTGGAGCATAGCCAGGAAAGCAGGCAATATTTCTTTCTATAGAATAAGATATAGGGCTCTCTTCTTTGGATAAAAGGAAACTGGGAATTTTTCTTTTATTTGAACAAAGATTTTAAAAACATCTACTGTATGGGAGATTCTGTTTCAGGGAATAAGGTAATAAAGATAAAAAAAAAACATTACTCATTTCTTGTCCTCAAGGAACATCCATTCTACTAGGTGGTTAAGAACTATAGACAGATTAATATGATATAAGATAGGGTATGAAAATGAGAAAAGGGAAGTTGAAGAGCAGGTTTCTGTGTTTTGGGTAGGAATTAAGACATTTTTAATAACAATAATAGCAACATTTTTCTCTGCCACTCCACACTTTTTTTGGGGGGGACAGGAAGGTCAGGGAAGGAGAAAAACCAAAACCGAACTAAGAGACTGAGAAAGCCAGAAAGAGGGAATGAGAGAGAAACTAAAATAGACTTAAAGAGACACATACAGAAAGAGAGAAAGACAAATACAACCAAAGAAGCAACGGCAGAGAGATACATAAGACAAGAAGAGAGAGAGAGAGGTGGAAGTGTAAGGGGTCTAGGAATGAGTGAGCAAGGTCAAACAGTGTTTAGCTGCCCTAGTAAATAGAATAAGTTGTCACCTGGTACTGTACACTTTGAAATGTTGATGAGCTTTTCAGCAAATCAAAGAGGTCCTGACCAGAGAACTTAGCTTTTCTATTCTTCCTCCTTTCTCCCACCCACAAAAAAAAAAATTCTGAGGCTAATATTTTCTTCTCAAGCAATCCTTGTGATTTTCTTCCCCATATGTAGAAGACTTGGAGTAGATTTGAGAAACTTGATTTTGAATCTTATAAGCCATGTTTATCAATCTGCAGGCCATTCCTGGAAGTTCCTTTGGAAGAAAACTGCCTTGTCTTTGTTCTTTAAGAGATTAGAGTGATCTCAATCCTCTATACCAGCATGTTAGGACACAAGAAATGCATTCAATTTTTTTATAATCACAATAACTGTATTGATATTTTTCAAAGCTAGCCCATTGTTTTAGTCTGGAGGATAACTGATAAAAAGGCCATAATAGCTAATGGGCATCAAACAACCCTTTCCTCCGTCCCAGCTGGACATACAAGACAAATTATGTATTTCTATATACACAGATATATATATTTCCTCTGGTTATGTATATTTCCCCTGGTTATTTTCCCTATGCCTGGAATGCTCTCCCACCTTATCTCTACCTCCTGTCTTTCCTGGTTACCTTCAAGTCCTAGCTAAAACCTTCTATGGGAAACGTCTCCTGATCCCCCTTAAGGTTAGTATCTCCCCTCTGCTTATTACTTCCAGTCTCTCCTAATACAGGTTAATTACACATAGTTATTTTCATATTGTCTCCCCCAATAGACTGTGAACTTTCTGAGAGCAGAGTCTGTTGTCTTTCTTTGTATCCTCAGCACTTGGCACAGTGCCTGGCAAATGTTTATTGACAGACTTAAAAATTATTCTTTTTGTGAATCTGACAGTCATCAGGAAAGACAAACTTGTCAAATATATAGAACAAGAAAAAGAATCATATAAGGAAATGATGTTGTCATATGCATTTTTAATTTTTTTAAGGAAATAAAAGATAGGTACTGGATCAGCAAATTAATTGATATAGGGAACTTTGGGAAAAGGGCTGTCCTCCTACTGTCACATACAGTTTTAGTGAGCTTCCTATTGGCAAGTTTTGAACTTTGATTATATATATAATCACTATTTCCTAACTCTTCACTCATTAATTATTACATTTATTTGTCATGTTTCCTGTTTTAAATTTAAGCACTATAATAAGATAAAATAATAATAAATGGAATTTTCTCTGTATAAAAACCCTGTATTCTTCTTTCCCATTCTCTCCACTCCAATGCTATAATTTGCTATTGGGAGCATATTCATTCCTGCCTGAAGTGCATTTTTCACCAATTGTCCTAAACTGAACTTTTCCCCTTGTTTATATTATTCCTTGTGTTAAAAAAAATACAAGGGGACTAGAAAATTTTAGGAGCCAGCAGAAGCCTAAATCTTTCCTTTTCAGAATGATGCTAAGCATCCTCTTGACTTATGCTCTCAAACTCATATGGAAATAGGGGCCACTAAGCAATATGTAAGGATGTCTGGTTGCCTGTGGTTCAAATATTGACATAGAAAACCACATATTAACTTTGTGTTTGATTGTGCTTTTATTTATTTAGTTAAAAACTTCACAATTACATTTTAATCTGTTTGGGGCCACAGGGTCACACTCTAGAGCAGCAATTCTCAACCTGTGGGTTATGTTCAATTTGTAACAATGAAAATACATCCTACATATCAGATAGATTCATAACAGTAGCAAAATTACAGTTATGAAATAGCAACGAAAATAATTTTATGGTTGGGGGTCACCACAATATGAGGAACTGTATTAAAGGGTCGTGGCATTAGAAAGGTTGAGAACTACTGCTCTAGAGTATGAGGAAACACCTGTGCTCTTGACCAAACTGCGCCTTAGTTCAGCAGTTAAATGCAGGCAAGTGAAATTGATGACATCCATCAATGGGAAGGACTGGATTGAGGCTATAGGGTGCCCTGGCTTCACAGATCCAGAGTCTGAACAAATTGAACCGGGGTTGGAGGTTGGGTGGGAGGAGGCTGGGGCTAGATAAGGAAATTGTTTAAGCAGAGGGAGCTTTGGATTGGGAATAAGAAAACCCAGAACATGGGAGATGGGAGATCATGCAGAGAAAATCTAGTCCACTTCACTCAACCTAAAGAAGATAGTCTAAGATCCTGAACTTGAGATCTTTGGGAAAAGCAATGTCTCTCAGATCACCAGACCTGCTTCAAGCCCAGGGTCCAGTCATCACTGAGAAGAGAAATCACCATGGAGAAGGGCCACCTTCCTCATCATCACCAGCAATAAATGTTTATTATTGTCACCAGTGAGGAGCCCTGGGAGCAGTAGCATCTCCCAGACTACTGGTCTTTCTTCCAGATTGGCTGTCATAGCCATTGCCTGGGGAGGCAATTCTAGTACAGAAAGAATCAGACATCCCAACCACCTGTCACCTACCAGGCAGGTAAGCTGGCCTAGCTAATGTAGCAAGGCACCCTCGTAGAGAAAAGCAGTGTGCCACGCAGGTAAAGCCACTATAACCCTATTAAGCATTATATCTCTTCAGACCCTGATGAAGATAGCCTAAGATCCAGACTCCAAGATCCAGGGAAATAGCAATGTTTTCAGGCCAATGACCATAACTGTCATCCAGGGAAGCAATTCCTGTGGAGATGCAGTCTAGTGACTACTTCTGCAGACTATACAGTCACATCTACAGAAGACCCATAACAAAGGCAGCTAGGTAGTACAGTGGATGGAGCACCAACCCTGGAGTGAGGAGGACCTGAGTTCAAATCCAGCCTCAGACATTTACTAGCTGTGTGTTCTGGGGTCAATTCACTCAAAAAAAATAGACTTGCTTACTATTAAGTGTCAGAAGGAAAGTTGAGCCTTCACTGTTCTGATTCCAAGTCTAGCACACTGTTTAATATGTGATGTTGCCTCTCAAATACAAAATAATTGTTATACCTCTCACACATAGTTCTAGTGAGGATTGGCTGTATGAACTGGGGGTGTCTATCCTAGAGCAGTGAAGACTGGGCATTACAACAGTTATGAAATATGGTTGTAAAGTCAACTTTAAAAGAATAAAACTGCACTAAGATTTTGGGGCCACTGTATTTGAAGGGTGGTTTATATGGCAGATGTTTTGACTTGTTCTGCTAAGCCCTAGAAGGGAAAAAAATGAGAGCAGTGCATGAAAGTTTCAGGGGACAGACTTAACTTGATGTTAGAAAAATGTACCTCACAATTAGAAATGTCTGAATATCTGAACTAGGAAATGGTTCCCTCTTATGATAGTGATTTTTTTCTCATTTGAGGTCTTCAGTCAAAGGCTGGATAACCATTTGACAGTAGTGGTGTTAGGAGGCTTCTTCTCCTTACATGGGGTAGTTTAGATAGGTTCTGAAGAGCTGATGGATGGCGCCATAGTGCACAGAGCACTGGACCTGGAGTCAGGAAGACTCATCTTCCTGAGTTCCAATCTGGCCTCTGACACTTAGCTGTGTGACCCCAGGCAAGTTGCTTAACCCTGTTTGCCTCAGTTTCCTCATATGTAAAATGAGCTGGAGAAGGAGATAGCAAACCACTCCAGGATCTTTGCCAAGAAAACCCCAAATGGGGTCCTGAAGAGTTGGACATGACTGATAAATGACTGAAAAACAAGATCCCTTAGCCTGAAATTCTATGAAAAATGATCAGGATTATTATATGTTATATAACATGATACAAGAGCAGGATCTCATTATTCTTACCATCTATTATATGCATTGTGTTAACATGGTTCTGTAATGACTCTACCAACCTGTCAGGGTAACACAACAGCTAGCCCAGCAGAAAGGCTTTCTTTCTTCGTTAGAGAGCCCATGTTAACAATCGTGATAATGTTACTAGAGCGTCCAGAAAATCTGAGTTCCAGTTCATTATCACACACTTACTTTCCATGGAACCCTGGGCACATACACAGGATCATGGGTCTAGAACTGGAAAAAACCTCAGAAACTGTCTAGTCCACTCACTTGAAACCTAAGTCTAGGGAATTGAAGTGACTTGCTTAAGGTTACACATATAAGCATCAAATAAGAGTTCAGCATGTTAAGGTGTGAACCCCAGTGTTCTTTCCTTTGTGTCAACCTTCTGAGACTCATCTTTAAAATGAGGATGCTAGTGGCATCCATCTCACAGGATGGTTGTGGGACTAAAATGTGATAATGTATAGAAGGAATTAGGAGGAGAAATCAAAGCAGTGACCTTGCTTTGGGGATCATCGTGAAATATGGGACTTACTTTTAAAAGTCTGCCGATTCAATATCTCTCTGCAAAAGCTCCTTAAAAATGTTCTTCCTAGTTAAGACTTTTTTATAGCCTAAATGGCAAAATAATAATGATAATGACAATAGAAGTAGAAAGAATAATAAAAAATAATTGGTATTGCGGTATATCACTGTTTTAATTGTAACATATAAAGCTATTGTTTGACCCCAGGGAAGATCCTTGTGTTTGATGGTTTGGGGCACATCTTCTCCTCCTTGCACCACAAATGTTCCTGGATCTGGGAATGTGAAATTGCTTGTCTGTGTTAGGGAGAGAAATAGATGTTCATCAGTTCAATACAGAATTGCAGATAGACTTTGAAGTTGTGTGCACTTGTAACCAACTGTACAATAACAAGGTTTGGGCATTAGGGCTGGGAGGTGGGGCACAGAATTGATGTGACAAGTAGTAGAATAAATTGGTTTGTATTATGTTGGTTTAAAAGGGAAGGGATAGATTTCCTTAGCCTGGTCCTAGCCTTTAATGTTTCTCTCCTTCAACTGCATTTCTGAGGGGCAAACTTTGTTCTTAGATCCACTTAAGGCATTTTAAGTTTAGTTTAATTTCAAGACTTACACTGTAGCTAACCATTCAATGTTTCACAAAATCGATGATTCCATCAGTCAGTGTGGATATCCCTCCATGCCTCAGTGGATCATTTAATGAGTTGTTGGGGCCAATGGAATTCATCACCTGGGTGGCCAACCCATTCTGCTGTGGAAGCAGGAGAGCATGGTGAAAATCACTGTGTGTGAGGTACAGCGATAGCCAATTCAATGGCCAGATCATTTAACCCTTTGGTGTTTCAATTTCTGCATCTGCAGAAGGAAATGAGAATTCATTTCAACTCCAGCACCTACATCAGAGGAATGTTAGATTAATGTCAATAATGTGTGTGAAAATCATGTTTAAATAATAGTGCTCAATGAAGAAAATGCAGCTAGGTGGAGAAAGCATTCAATTGGGAATCAGAAGACCCTAGTTCAAATCTGACCTGAGATACTCGATGGGTGACCCTGTACACTTCATTGAAGTCTGTCTTTCTCAGTTTTCCCCTCTGTAACATGGGGAGAATAATAGCAGGTGCCTCCCAGGGTCATTGTGGAGATAAAATGGGATAATATTTGTAAGGTGTTTTGTGAACCATCCTTCTAATCACAGGCTTTTGCAAGCTTAGAGGCACCTTTGATTCTTCCCTTGTCCTCTAATCCCTAAAGAAGGTCATTTGCCAGATTTTCTTGATTATGTCTACATAACCTCTCTCATCATTATTCTCATCTCTTCTTACAACAATCACCCTAATTGAAGACCTTATCACTTTTATTCTGTTTCCATAGCTTTTCTTCTTCTTCTTCTTCTTTCTTTTAGTATCTCTGCTGTCTGATCTATTTTTCCACCAAATGAACCATTGATATTCATAAAATATAGATATGATCATGTCATTTCCTTATTTAAAAGCCATCAATGGCTCCCTATTGCCTCTGAGATAAATGACAAGAATGTCATTTGAATGTCATTCAAAGTTCTATAAAGCTTGTATCCTACCTGCCTTCTCTCATCCACAAATTCTCCTTTCCAGCACTACTGGACTAGAAGATGATCAGCATAAACAATGCTCAATAATCTACTTTTGTGCCCTTCCCTAGGCTGTCCTCCCTGTCTGGAATAAATTCCATCTTCCCCTCCCGGAATCCTTAGTTACCTTCAAAATGCGATTCATGGGACATTTGTTATGTGAGACCCTCTTTCCCCAGTTTTTAGTAATCTCCACCTCTTGAAATTACTCTGTTTTACTTTGTAAATAAATTAATGTAATTAATTGTATTGATCAAATGTAAGCTCCATGAGGACAAAGATTGTTTCCCACCTACCTTTTCTAGTCCCCTTTACTAAAAGTACTTTTACTTTCAAATTACCTTCCATCTGTTGTATGGATACATATGGATATACATGTATATATCTATGTACATACACACATGTGTGTATGGATGTATACATATGTATGCATGTGTGTGTGTATATAGATAGGGTAAGGGGAGAGAGAGAGACAGAGAAAGACAGAGAGAGAAAAAAAGAGAGAGAGAGAGTAAGAGAGACAGAGAGAGAGAGAGAGAGAGAGAGGCACAGACAAGCAGAAAGATAGTTGTTTGCTTCTTGTCTCCCCCGTCAGAATGTCAGTTCCTCCAAGGCAGAGACTGTGTTTTTATCTTTCTTTTTATATCCTAACCCTTTAGTCAACTGTTTGCTACATAGTAAGCATTTAATAATTGTGTGTGATTGTTTAATTTTTGTCTTTGTATTTTTAGGACTTAGTAGAGTGCTTGGCAAGCAGAAGGTATTTCATAGATGTTTGCTGAATTCAATTAAATTGATAAACACCCTTCTACCCCATCACTGAGCCGTTGTACAGTTTAAGATATGCGAAATCAAACTTCTTTGAGGACGAACACCCAGTGATTTTCATCATGGAATCATTGATTCTGAGAATTAGAAGAGTTAGAAATGGTCATGAGTCCAACCACCCACCCAAATGCAGAATTTGCAGATAGGGAGTCATTCAACCTTTTCTTTCTCACATCCCATATTATTAAGATGTGCTTTGACCCAAACACAGTAAAGATCTACTTTGGATCTACAATCGAAGACATTTTTTTTTTTCCTACGGAGCCTGTCATCTAAGTGAGCTGAATTCCCTCTAGACATTAGTTTCACTACAGTTGGGGGAGGGGGACAACTATTTAGTGCTTGGTATGACATTCCATGTGCCACACTGAACAATAAGGATGCGAATGGATAAGGCAGTCCTCTCTTTCAAGGAACTGGCTCTCTCTCTACTATAGGGAGACAATATACACAGGAGGGCTCAGCGGTAGGGCAGAAAGGAAGAAAATCATCACTCTGTCTGGCTGCAAGTTGGGCAAAAAATAATTTTTATCTAAACTCTTGATTCTGCCAATTATTAGGAATATTGAAATACTACCATGTTGGGGTCACCCTGAAATGGGCCATCTTAGCTAAGGATCATCAAAATATACTTTGAGTGGTATTGCTAATATGGAATATAGAAAGTGTTTGTTGAAGTCTCAGAGTGATCCATCCATCATTCTCCAACAAAGTAATGGACACATTTTCCCTAAAATAAGAATATCACTCCTCAACTTAGTGATTATCTCAACCAAGATTGGCCCACACCCCACTTTTTGCACTTTGAATGGAGAAGATGGGCACTTTCTCTTCTGCATTATTTTTTCCTATTTTCTACCTCATTTGGAGATGGTCATCTCTTTTTTTAAAATTATGCTTTATGTGCTTTATAGAAATGAGAAAAGTAGTTTTATGCAAAGCCTAAATACAGTATATATAACTGAAACTGCCTTTGACTGCACTAATATGTCTAAGTATGAAATAATGAAATGGTTTAGGAGATATTTTCCCATGCATAGATCATTAAAGACCATACAATGGATAATTTATTTATAAAAGTGGCTGAAAAGCTGGAAGAGGAATTTTTTAAACCTGAATTATTCATATGCTGTAATATTCAGCCTCTTCCTGAAAAATGCAATGCAATCCCTCAAGTGAAATAGTTTGGAATTGTTCAATAATTGGCACTGGCTCTTAGAAAAAATCTATTTCATGACTATATTTAGTTGGAAGGAAGTACCTTCGGAACAGTTGTAATGAACTTCCTATAAGGGAAGGCAACTTGATTTCTGTACCTAAAGCCAAGCTTATTAATTCAGAAAGGGTTAATGATTCCAAAATAATTTGAGTGAGCTTGGCATAGATGACAGTGAATACATGTTCACAGTGAAGCTGCCCAATTTAAGGACAGAGCTAAATTCTCATTTAGCAACAGTGAGGTGAGAAGTGCTACTGACCCTGTGTGCCAGGGCAAGGAGCAAGGGCTGCCATTTTCTGGGAATTATACCTGCATTGAAGCATCACAAAAGCTGGAACTGATGAATTGTGGGGCTGATGTTGCTTAAACTGGGGTCCATGATTCTGCTGATGCAGAGTGAACGGTTATGATGAAGGAGAAGTGTAAATTAATAGTCCATCACCCCCTGTTCCCTATCCCCAAAAGGCTACCTCTCTTGGGTCTCTATGGGGATACTCTCTGCCCAAGGGAGATAACCAGATCAGAGTCGCATGTTTTGGGTGTCTTCCCTTAGCTATCTCCTGCACATCTGCTTTGTAAGCCTCCTAAATGTCTGGGCACAAGGAATAGAAATTAAGGATATTTTTTGTCTTGCTTTGTATCTCTATAACTTATCACAGTCCTTCAGTAACTGGCACATAGGAAACACTTTTTTTTTTAACACTTGCTGACTGTCCATTCAATAATGATGTGAGCATCTTCAGGGCAGTTCTCTGTTTAGCTTTTGAGAACCCTCTACGTACTGATGACAGTGATTAGAGATCCTGACGAAGCCTGCTCCCTTAACTGAATGGATTGCAACCAGATTTGAAGAACGGTTTTCTGTTGATTTCATGGATCATAGGATCCTACATATACAGGTAGAAAGGAACTCAGAGGCCATCTAACCCAATGGCTTAATTTTACAGCTGAGGAAGGTAACCAAGGGGGCAGATTTGAACCCAGGTGACTAGTGTTCTTTCTACTACATCATGATTCCCACAAGTCATACAGGAGTTTCTGATTATTTAGAATGCAGCACTGAGGCTCCCTCTCTATTCTCAAGGCAAAAAACACCTAGGGAAGAAGACATCTTGTCTTTAACCTACAACCTCAATCCATATGCAAAAAGAGTTGACAGTGAGGTCCAGACAGCCTTGCAGCTGGGAAATCCCACAATCCCTCAGGTTTTTTTTTTTCCTTTTGTTATATTGAACAACTTAAGCTTGGTTGCTAGTTGAATACAAATTTGCTACATTTTACTAAGCAGACAGATGGCTGGAACCCATAGAAAAGAGACAGGAAAGATCTAATTCCTTTAACAGTATAACATTTCCTGTCTCTGGATGCGATTTCAGTATAAAGTCAGATATTGAATAGAAATGAGCAGCATCCATCAAACCCCAAATTACAGTGAGATGGGAGGTAGTAAAAAATGATACCATCACATTTACTGCAGCCGCATTTCAAGATCAATTCCATCTTAAAAACAATTCATAAAAGCACCAGTATAATGCTTTTTATAATAATCTACCTGAAAACCATGGTATTTATCAACTTTAAACAGTAACATGCTCTACAATCAGTGGTTACAGCCATTAACCAGAGGGCAGCCTACACATTGTTGGAAGATTTAATGCACTGCTGACTGGGGCTTCATTCATTCATTCATTGAATCATTCTTTGAGCCAGCCATTCATCTATTGATTCCATAAACATTTCTAAGCGTCTACATTGTTCAAGGGCCTACATTAGGCACTGAACAGGCTTTTTAAATACACAGTTGAGTGTAAAATATTTAGAAAGTTAAATATAATAACCTTGGACACAGAGCCAAACATTGGAGTTTCTCCTGCCTGTAAAACAGAATTTACTGAAAGGAAAAGCTAAAAACAAGATTCTATAGAGACAGTAGAACATACCTAAAAGAGCAATGGAGTGGGAAGCAGGTATCCAAGATTTAAGTCTTAATATCAGTCCTAAATGGTTTTAGCCTCTTCAAGCCAAAGTTTCCTCATCCTTAAAATGGGGAAATAATACATGTTATTACCTTCCTTAAGTCAACAAATCAAGTCTACAAAAGAATTTATTAAATACCAACTGTTTGTCAGGGACTGTGCTAAGCACTGGGGTTACAAATTAAAGCAAAAAAAAACAGTCCCTGCTCACAAGTAGCTCAGAGTCTAATGGGGAAGACAAATATATACAGCAAAATGGGAAATAAATCACAGAGGGAAGACATCAGCATTAAGGGGGAATGGGAAAGGCTTCTTGGAGAGCATGAGATTATAGGTGGGGCCTGACGAAAGCGAGCGAAGCCAGGAGAGGGGAGTGAGAGAATACTGGGCATGGGAAGCAGCCAGTAAAAATGCCCAGAATTGGAGGATGGAGTGTCCTGTGCTAGGGACAGCAAGGAGGTCACAAGATCTTGCAAGCATGGAGCACTTTGCAAAGAGTGTGTGCACACCCACTCATTCTTTTCACTGGCTTGCTTACTAGCCAAATCCATCACCATATGGTTATGCTTAAATTCACTCAGGGTGCTGGGGTAACCCTGCTGGGCAGGAATTTACTCTTCCTACTCATTATTACATGCTGGCCACAGGTTTTGTACCCCCTTCCATATTTTCTATCACTAGTCTTCTATATCATATTTTTATCCCATGTTCCTGTATCTACAAATGCTTAAATCAGAACCACTGGGTACTTACTCAATCACTTTTCACTTAAATTTATATTTCACCAATTTTTTGGTATGAGATTTATAGTCCATTTAAAAATCATACCCGTCTCCAAAGGTTTGTGTGATTTGTCATTTTAAAGTTTTGTCATCTCTAACCATAAAATGTATATACAATTAAGCTGAAGGACAATAATGACCTATAGCTCTAAATTCTTCATCACAGTCCTCTGAACCATTTTGTATTTCATTGTACTGTCACATTTCCAGTTGGTTTTTAATAAATAAAAGCTCTTTATTTTCTGCCCTCAACTATCATTTTGCAATTTCATCTCTTAAAGCTTCACTAAGGCTTTTTGTATACCATATACATGTAAATACATATCATAAAGATAATAAAATATAACAATTTCATATTACATATATAGACACCATATATGCACACATAACACACATATAGCACACAAACACCTCATGTGTTGTACATTTATCTTGTATATGGGCGTGTATGTATACAGTGTCCCAAAAGTCTTAGTGCATTTAAATGTTTTTTTTTTAAAATAGCTTAAAATGTTTAAAAAAAAAAAAGGTTAAATATAGCCAAATAAAGAGCTTTTATTTATCTAAAAACTGGAAATATATCAGTATAAAAACATAATGGATCAGAGAACTATGATGAAGACTTTAGTAAGGTCATTAAATCTTACTACCTTAAAATATGTGACATACATGCACATCTATGCATGTATATTTGTATAAGCACTTATATACATGTATGTATATATGTATACATGTCTATATATCATCTATATCTACATTTGATCTTTGCTATTTCATAGGCTCTCTCAAGTGATGCAAAGCACGTTTGGTTACATTTGAAAATCCACTATTGGGTTCACTTGCTAGCTGTGTGACCCTGGGCAAGTCACTTCACCTTATTTGCCTCAGTTTCCTCATCTCTAAAATGAGCTAGGGAAGGAAATGGCAAAACATTTCAGCATCTTTGTCAAGAAAATCCCAAATGGGGTCATAAAGAGTCAGACAGATCTGAAATGACAAAAGAACAACAACACTGGTTTATTTGTCCTCTCTCTCTAGCTTGATTTAATTATAATTCTCTTTTGAGAATACTTCTCTTTTTCCCCCAAAGTGTCTGGCATGGTAACATCCACTGGAATTAGTAAGTGCTTGTAGAATCAAATTAGCTGAGGGAGAAGGGACCTTAAGAAGTCATTTAGTCCAATTCACTCCCAAAAGGGAGCCTCCTCTTAGAGTATTCTCAGCAGATAGTCATTCAGTCTATGAATCCCTCCAAAGATTGGCAACTCACTATCTCCCATAGCAACATATTGTACTTTAGGACAACTTGAGATATCTATATCTATATCTATATCTATATCTAAATATCTATATACCTATACCTATATCTATATCTATATCTATATCTATATCTATCTATATTTTCCCCTTATGTATACCCCAAATCCGCTTTTCTGCTACTTCCATGCCTTGGTTCTCATTTTGCCCCGTCATGTTGCCAAGAAAATGAGTCTAATCTCTCTTCTAAATTAAAATGCTTCAGATAATTGAAGACAATTATGATATAGCCCCTAAGTCTTCCTTTCTCCAAACTAGCCATCCCCTAGATGTTCTTAGCATTGCAAGGTTCATAGCACCCACAGAAGTCTGGTAATTCTTCTCTGGAAATTGCCCAGTTTTTCAATGCCCTACCTTAAATGTAGTATTTTTCAATATAGCCATCAAACAATTAATAAGAGTTTATTCAACACTTATTACATGCAGGTAGTGTGCTAAGTGCTGTTGATAGAAGAAAGGCAAAAACATCAAATCTTATAGCTCTGGTCTGATCTGGGCAAACTACAGTGGCAAACTACTATAATTTTCTTCATCCTGAACAATGTGACTTTCTTAACTGTACCTTATGATCATATGAGCTTTTGTTTTTTTTACTACCATGTTACATTCTCAAACCATAATGAGTTTTTGGTTCATTGTAAATAGTCAGTCTGTAGACTCTATGTTCCCCTAGCCTATACTTATTTGATTTTCTTCTATCCCTAGAATAAGACTTTCATTGTTCATCTCTCCCAATCCATCACCTATTTATCTCTGTATATTCAAGTATATATACATGTATGTATATACGTTTGTGTGTATGTATCAGCATTTGGGTAGATTTTTTATGTACCCAGTATGTGTATTCTCTTGTTGTTCATTCATTTCAGTCATGTCCCACTCTTCCTGACCCCATTTGGGGTTTTCTTGGGAATAATACCGTTTGCCATTTCCCTCTCTAGCTCATTTTACACATGGGAAGACTGAGGCAAACAGAGTTAAGTAACTTGCCCAGGGTCACACAGCTAGTGAGTGTCTGAGCGCTGCGCACTTATACTAATTATAACCTCTTCATGCCTTCTTACCCTGAATAATTCCTTTTGATGTTTTCTAATAATCATCTATAAGTGATCTCTTCCAAACTCTTAAGATGGTCTTCTTATACTTTTAATATTTGAGGGTTTCAAATAGGACACTCAGGAAATTCACATTACCTGTCATTATTCTTGTCTTGTGATCAATCTGTCTTCTCTCTCTCCCTCTTCCCCTCTCCCCCTCTTTCCCCTCTCTTTCCTTTCTTCTTCTCTTCCTCCTCCTCCTCCTCTCTGTCTGTCTCTCTCCCTCTCTCTCTGTCTCAGTCTGTCTCTGTCTGTCTCTCTCTGTCTCTCTCCTCTCTCCTCTCTCATCTCCTCTCCTCTCCTCTCTCTTCTCTTTCTTTTCTCTTCTTCCTCTTCCTCCTCCTCCTCTCTCTCTCCCTCCCTGCCCCCCTCCCCCTTATTACACGTATCTTCAGTATGTGTTTTGTACTACATTACATATTTGAGTCATATTGTTCGCTATGTATTTCCATGAATTTTTCAATTTCCCTTTGGCCATTTGTCATTTTATGTCTTTAGAGACCATGATATTCCTTCACTTGCACCAGTGTAACATCTCTGGGAAAATATTAACATTAATGAGATGGGTATTTGCAATAGCAAATAGTTTGAAGGTCCTGTACATTATTTTCCAAAGTTGAAACAATCCAATCCTTACCTCACTAACTGTATATTATTGTTGTTTTTGGTTTTCTTCCCCAAAGTTGAAACAAACAAGGCCTTACTCATTCTTCATTTCCTCATTTCTGGGCTTTGGAGAAGGTCAATTTCCAGTATCTCTGTAAGATCACACATATGGATCTATTATTTGGACGTGCGTAAGCTGCATAACTTTGTAGTTATGTACTTTAATCTACTTTGTTTTTCTCTTATTTGTGATTAGTTTGATCTCTTTTACTTTGCTTTAGATTTCACTGAGAAAGTTTTTAGTGTTGTAGATTTCAACAAAATTATTATGCTTTCATCTAGGAACAGAGAAAGTTTAAATTTGTTGGCCTTAGTATCCTGGAAACTTAAGTTGATAGATTTAGAGAAAGAAGGTTTATTTAGTTCTTTGCCCTCATTATAGAGAAATTTGAGTCCCAAGAAGGTTAATTGACTTGCCCAGGGACACATGGCAATTAAATATCAAAGACAAAATTGGAAGCCATGGAATTTGACTCCAAATCCAGTCACCCTAATGAGATTTATTCCATCCTTTCTGCCTTTAAGATCTTTTTGGGGGTCACTTTTCATCCATCATATTTTCCCCTATCCTCTTCATATGCTCAACATTGCACTGAAGTCATTGAGAGCGAAGGTATAAGTTGGCTTAGTTTTGAGGGTCTTGTCAAATTCTTTCTAAAATTTCTGTATGTCTACATCTTCATCTTCTGCAAGAGATCATTCCACGTAAGCTACACTTATTTTCACGTCATTCTTATTACCTACAGCCATCACATTTACTGTAAGGCAAGATGCCCTAGTATCCCTTGAAAGGATGATGATATGGTCATTTGGCAGAGGAAGAAAAGCTTTACCAGCCCCTTATTTTCTTCTCCAGGAAAAAATCCCTCTGCCATCTCTCTATTCATGTGTGACTTCAATTTCTTGATGTCATCAATTCGTATTCATGGCAGAGAAAGTTGAATTGCTCATTCAGAAAACAAATAGTTAATATTTGCAGATTTTAAAAAGAACTCTGTGGCATTTCTGTTCCCAGTATCCTTTGCTGCCATTCTTTTGCCATCACTGGGGAGAGGGAAGGTATCATATAGTACTGAAAATATTTACATTGTCTACCTTTCCCATGCCTTTCTGGGCCCAAGAATTTATCATGTAAAGTACCCTGCCAAGCAGCAGGCCAGCAGAGTGGACAGTGTAGGATTCAGAATCAGAAAAGCCTGAGCTTAAATCCTACCTCTTGTCCTTATTAGCTATGTGACCTTGAACTCAGTTTCCTCATATATAAAAAGGGGCAATAATAGCTCCTGCCTCTTAGGTTTGTTGTGAGGATCTAATTCGATAACATATAAAAAGTGCTCTGGAAACCTTGAACATGCTATAGAAATGTTTTCCTTTAAATGAAGAGACTCTCTAATACTTACTTAAAATGGCACTTTTATATTGGACGTGGTATTTTATTTTGGCCATACTAGGAACTTTCTAAGCCAGAAATGGAGTAAGCCAGAGTCCATACTGTTCTAATGCCATAGGCTTCAAGTTCCTGTGCTATCCTCCATGTTATGAGGAAGGATGGAAAGAATGAAGGAAGGGAGAGAGGAATGAAGTAAAGAAAGGATAAAAAGAAAGATGGAAGGAAAGAAAGAATGAAGGAAAGAAAGGATAAAAAGGAGGAAAAATGGAAGGAAGGAAAGAATGCAGGAAATAAAGGATAAAGGGAAGGAAAGATGGAAGGAAGAAAGGAAGAGAATAAGCATTTAATTGATCACCTACTCTATTCTAGGAAGTGTACCAAATGCTTCAAAAAGTATCATGTAATTTGATCCTCACAATAATCCTGTGAGGTAGGTGCTGTTATTAGTTTATTTTACAGATGAAAAAACTGAGGGAAACAGAGGTTAAGTGCTTTGCTCAAAGTCACACAGGTGATAAGTGTCTGAGGTTGGATTTGAACTTGGGTCTTTCTGATTACAAGCCCAACAACCCCTCTACTGTACTACTTTGCTGACTCTGATGAAGATTTAGGGTCTCTCTTTTGTGGAGGCTGTCTCAAAAATCCTCTTGTCTACATTTATCTTGAATATTAAATTGTAGTCTTTTATAGGATATGTGTTTCTTTTCTACAAAAGCAAGTTAGCACTTTACTCAAAATCATATATATATATATATATATATGTATGTGTGTGTGTGTGTGTGTGTGTGTATAATCTATTTATCCATATATATGTACACATATGAGGCAGCTAGGTGGTACAGTGGCTAGAGTGCTTGCCTGCAGTCAGAAAGACTTATCTTCCTGAGCTCAAATCTGGTACCTACTAGTTGTGTGACCCTGGGCAAGTCATTTTATCCTGCTTACCTCCATTTTCTCATCTGTAAAATGAGCTGAAGAAGGAAATGACAAATGACTACTGCCAAGAAAACCCCAAATGGGTTCATGAGGAGTTGGACATGACTGAAAAAACTCAACAACAACAACAACAACAACAAAATACATATGTAGTTCTTGGCGTTTTGTCTAGCATCTTAACAACAAGATCTCATTTGAGCTTCGTGGAACCTCTGTGAGGTATGTATGATGAGTGTTGTTATCAGTACTTTATAGATGAAGTTCATGCTCAGAGAGGTTGGTGACGTCCCCATGAAAGCTTAAATAATAAATGTCACCACTGGAATTTGAATCCAGGTCTTAAAGATCCTGAATCCCACACTCTGTTTATTATTTTACGTGGCTGCTCAATAGAGAAACCATGTTTCTCTTCTAGGAACAGAATTTAATCTGAAGGAGAGAGGGACACTCTCTGTGGACACCACATGCCGTACCTTCTCTATGTGTCTCCTAAATAGATGAGTTTCTTGTACTCCTTT
This sequence comes from Pseudochirops cupreus, assembly GCA_028627135.1. NCBI lineage: Eukaryota > Metazoa > Chordata > Mammalia > Diprotodontia > Pseudocheiridae > Pseudochirops > Pseudochirops cupreus. Next base: position 38,727,855 of record CM053583.1, on the reverse strand, counting down.
CTCAATAGAACTATATCCCAATAATTCTAGCTTATATCATAGTCACTAGATCTATGTGGTCCTCCATCCCAGTGATGCATATTAGGGTTGTTGACCATTGGCACCACCTCAGAAATTCAGGTCCTGTGTATGTGCTGAGAATTCTTCTTATAGGACCACAGGACCATAGCTAGAGTTCTTCTAACCTTCTCTAATTTTACAGATGAAGAACCTGAGGCCCCAAGAACTTCAGTGACCTTTACCAAGGTCACAGTGTTAGTGATAGAGGTAAGATGTGAACCCAGAACTTCCTTCTTGCAATTCTATTCCCTTTCCTAATTTTAGGCAACAAAAATTATAAATATGTGTTTGTGAAAGGAACATGTGCTGAATATAAAACAATTGGTAAGACTGAATGGAAAAATCATAATGGTACCATAAAGAAGTATAACCATGGAAAAAAGCCATCTCTGTTCTACAGAGCAAGTTACCTTGAGAAGATTATACCAGTGGAATGTATTAGTAAATGGAATTTTAAAGAAGTCATTGCCAGGGACACATGTGTATAGATGAAATATCCTGGGTAGGGTCAATATTAGGGACACAATATTAATGGAAGAGTATGTTTCTGGAGAGCAGAGTAGTTATGAGCTTTGGAAGCAAAACCAAGTGTAGACATACTCTAGGAGGCTGGGGTCATACTGTGAGGCTGTGCCTTTTATCTTTGCTCACTATGCATTTGGCCCCACCGATGACAAGCTAGTCTCTCTTGCTTGGCTCAGTGGTCACAAAGGTTGCACATGTACTAGAAAGCATTGATGGAAAGATGGGATGCTTAAGCCATCCTGTCATTTTGGTTATTTCAATGTCTTCCTCTTTTCCTTTAAGACCATCATTTAATTTCTCCATCTCTCCCAAACTCTTAGTATACTTTATAGTTGTTTCAGAAAAGGGCCTCACTTTGTTGAGAAAACCACAGAGGAGAAAATACATGGTGGTAATTTGGGTCATGGGGAGGCCCAGTGGTGTCTTCATAAGCCTCTCCACTTTCTAACAGTCTCAAGGGCATTAACTGAATCATTTTCCAGACATACATTCTCTCCCATCTGTCTGATGTGGAAGTGAAGAGAGCAAACCATAATGATTTTAAATGACAGGAGTGCTGGTCTGGAATGAAAGCTAATAGTGGCCATTGCAATCTCCCAATTACAGAAAGGAGGAGTCAAATTGGTCCTGATGCCCCTCTGGGGATCCCTTCACATTTCTGATGCAGTTAAGGAAAAAAGTCCTTTTTCTAGTAGAGTAATATGCTTATTTGGAGAAGTGAGAACAAGCAGACACTCAAGCATGTTCTCTCACCCATGAATAACAGGTGTTCAGATTTATGGTGCCTGGCACAGGAAGGCTTTAGTTATCTGAGTGGGATACCACGCTCTTGTTTGGTGATAACTTGTGATCAGCCTGCCTTTCTGAGTGCAAGGAAAGTATTTTTCCAGTTTGTTTAGTACCTGAGAACAGAAAAATCTTTTAGGCATTCCGCTCCTCTCCCATCTGATCCCTTGGATGTCTTCCCTGCCAACATCAAGAATCTAGTATATGGACCTACTAAAACTGAGCTAACAATTAAACAGTCTTTTCTTAACAAAAATACATTTATTTAGGATGCTTATTTTAAGGAGCCCTTCTGGATTAGCTTTGGAGTGGGAATTGGAAATGTAAAAGACCTTAGGTAATAAGGCAGCCATCTGGAAACTAATCTTCAAGTGCATTTGTAAAATGAGAAGGCAACATTTAGTAGCCAAATAAAAATGGAAACGTGTGGTAAACGGGATCGTTGCCAATGGTTTCTCAGACAGTTGGACTTGGCCGCATCATTTTGCATCTTCCATTTTTCTCCTAGGCTATAGAGTCCTTAAATGCCCCCAAAGTAATGATTCCGTATTATAATTTATTGTATTATGCTTATGTATGTCTCCAGTGGGGTGGGCTGACTTATTGTTCTAATGAGGGACTTGTAACATTTCTTAAGAGAATTGTTCAAGAATCAAACAGGGTAAAGGCGAGGAGTGAATCTAGGGGTAAATTCATAGTCACAAGAGATCAAAGCTAGGCAAGTAGTTAGAAGAAAAAGAACAGAATTTCTCAGAAAACTTTAAAATGGATGCAAAACCCACATCAGATAGCAAGCATGTTATCCTTTTCTTCTGATGGCAGGAACCATCACTTAGTGGTTACCAAGTGGTTACCAAACTTACCAGTACATGGCAGTTTAGAATACTGTAGTGAGGCGGTTTGTGACACTGGCAGATTATGACTCTAACAGAATGAATATTCATTGTGATCATGAAATTGACTAAATATTAAGCAATGGCTGCATCACATTGATTCTTTGTAGTCCCAACTGTAGTTACTATGTGAAACAACCACAATATAAGCTAAGTATGTGTGTGTATATGTGTGTATGTGTGTCTACACACATGTATATATGTAATTTTCCCAATTACATGTTGAAAACATGCATATATGTGTACACGTAAATTTCTCCTAACATGGTGAAACATATGCACACATATGCACATGTATGTAAAACTCCTTTAATTACATGTTGAAACATATACACATATATACACACATATACATATATATGTAAAGTTTTCCTCCTAATTGCATGTTGAAACAATTTTTTAAAACGTATTTTGTTTTAAGTTCCAAATTCTATCACCTCCCTCTAAGCAATCAGATATAGATTATGAGTATGCAATCATGTAAAACACTTCCATATTAATTATTTTGTAAAAGAAGACTAGAATAAAAGAAAAAAAGAAAAAAAATAGCATACTTTAGTTTATATACAAACAAAATCAGTTCTTTCTCTGGAGGCAGATAGCTGCTTCATCATTACTCCTTTGAAATAGTCTTGGATCATTGTATTTCTCAGAGTAGCTAAGTCATTCACAGTTCTTCATTGAATAATATTGCTGTTACTATGTATAATGTTCTCCTAATTACTTCGCTTCATTTTGCA
>CM053583.1:38707395-38724351 GCA_028627135.1 Pseudochirops cupreus | reverse complement strand
AAAAATAGCATACTTTAGTTTATATACAAACAAAATCAGTTCTTTCTCTGGAGGCAGATAGCTGCTTCATCATTACTCCTTTGAAATAGTCTTGGATCATTGTATTTCTCAGAGTAGCTAAGTCATTCACAGTTCTTCATTGAATAATATTGCTGTTACTATGTATAATGTTCTCCTAATTACTTCGCTTCATTTTGCATCAGTTCATGTAAGTCTTTCCAGTTTTTTCTGAATCATCCTTGTCATTTCTTATAGCACAATAATATTCCATTACAACATATATGCAGCTTGTTTAGCCATTCTCTAATTGATGGTTATCCCTTCGATTTCTAATTCTTGAGTTAAGTCTTTTCTACATGGTGAATACACAGAGGGTCTGTGATTTCATAAGCCAAGGGAAGTCCTAGTATGGGAATTTTCTCCAATGATTCAAATAAATAAAAGAAAAAAATTGTTAAGAATTTTCTGTGATTGTTTGGATTTGTTTCTTTTTTCCCGTTGTCACTCCATCGGTTACAACCCTTTTATACAACCAGACTAATGTCCAATGTGAGAGTATTTGCAGATCCTATACTTGATTGCATGCCACCATGGTAGGGGGGGAGAAGAAGGGGAGGAAATTTGAAACTCAAGGGATTCTGGAACTGAATCTTGTAAACTAAAAGTAAATAAATAAACCAATTAATAATTAAAAAAAGAATTTTCTATAATCTCAACACTGGAGATAAAAATAGAAATGTACTTTCAAGTCACTCATTTTCTAATGAAGGAAGACAAATACAAAGAGTGTCAGCTGCAAATCAGCTGGAAAGTTCCAGTGGTCTTTGTGGTACAGCAGTAAAACCGAAGGTAATGTATTTTTCAGTATTGTTTCTAGTAATGAATCCGTGTCTGTTTTAATGTTGAACCATTCAGTAGTGCCAAGGACATTGACAGTGAAAACTTTCTTACTAATGTCTTCAGTAACTGTGGTTATTGTGGAAGCAGGGCCTGTGCTGTCTACGCTGACAACCCCCAGGTATTAGTTGCTTAACTTCTGACGGATTTGGGGGGTCAGGTTCGAGAAAAGGCCAAAGGTTTGGGGGTTGGAAATATTGCTGTTCTTGGAGCTCTTGGATTTATACAACTTTCATTGCAGATTCCTTTGGTGTTGGTGGTTCGGAGTACGGCTGGAGCCTATTTATCCAAGATTGCTCCCCAAGATGATTCCTGATGTCAGAGCTTGAAGTAGCCTAGTGACCTAAGGGGAGCTTTGGGTTTGACCATGAAATCAGACCACAGCCTACCTACTGATATAGGAGATAAGTCCAAAGGAGCCACTTGAGGCACTGCAATTGAGGGGCTTGTCCAAAGATCCCATAGGTAGGGGTGAGATCTGAATCCAGGTCATCATAAACCCCATAGTAGTTTCTACCTACCATGCTTCTCTGCCTCAGTTGCTAACATGGCAGGACTGTTTCTCTGTTCTCATTGTTTTCGTTGTTTAGTTCATGGTCTTTATGCTTATTTATTCCTTCTTTAGTCTCTTTGTGGTCTTCATGGAATTAAAGTTTATAAAGTACTAAGGTTTAATGTCTTATCCTAAACAAGTTTTTTTTTAAAAAAAAATATATTTTGGCTTTGCATCCCCTCCCACCTTTTCCTGTTGTTTCTCACTCTTGGAATCATCAATTCTTGAATAAAGATAGAAATATTGCCCCAAGGTAGAAATTTCCTTGTGCCCTTGATTGTGTGGTCCAATTTTAGCTGCTGCCTCCCCTAAGACCATTTAATTTTCCTTTTGCCATAGAATCTCCTTTCTTTGTTCATGTTCTTCTACTCTTCAGGATGCCAGTTGTCTCCAGAAAGTCAGATTTTCCTTTTCCTGAGGCAGGATGTTGTCCATGCAGACACAATACTCTCTCAGAGGAAGTGATCTGAATTCCTGTGTGCAATACTCTTTGTAGACAGCTAAATGGTACAGTGGATAGAGTGCCAGCCCTGAAGTCAAGAGGACCCGAATTCAAATCCAACCTCAGACACTTACTAGCTGTGTAATGCTAGGCAAGTCCCTTAACCCTCTTTGTCTCAGTTCCTCATCTGTAGAATGAGCTGGAGAAGGAAGGGGCAAACCACTCCAATATCTTTGCCAAGAAAACCCCAAGTTGGGTCACAAAGACTAGGACATGTCTGAAATGAAACAACAACAACAACTCCTTTGTAAGGTTCCCATCTCCCATTATAGAATTCCTCATCCCAATAACCTTTTTTCTCTCTTTCGTTGTTACTATTATCTGGATTAGGATACATCACGTTTTCACACATTACCCTCTATATTCAACCTCTTCACTTCTCTTTTATGTACCCTCCCATTGTGTAGTTTAGTCCTACAAACTGCTGATTATCCTGCAAAAAAGGAAAGATTTTGAGATTTAGTCCATATTATCTTGGGTCTATTCTCCTACCATCACTTCTCCTAGATCTTTAAATATTTATGTAAACATTTACAGTTGCTTAGTTGTCTTGGTATTCATTTTTGCTCCTGTTTTAATATCTTTCCTATCGATTTATCTGCTTATTGCCTTGGATTTTAGCTGAATTTTCTTCTCCTGAGATTTTTGGAGGTTTTATTCTTCTTTTTCTCTTACAGTCCTTTGTCAGATTCTTTTAACTTTGATGATGGATTTACCCCACAGGGTCTGAACCTCCAAGCTGCCTCAGCCATCTGCCATTCTGGGGAATTCACCTTTTACTGTCTTCAGTATCAGCTTCAAGTGATGCCTAGGGGGACAAGACTGCCCCTAGCTAGATGCCAGTCCCCTTTCCTTCAGCACTTGTGTAGCCCCACAGACTGGTGTCTACCACAGTTCCTTGACTTCTTTAGTTCTCTGACTAAACATGGCTCCACTCTCCAATATCTTCCTCTCCTCAAGTGGCTGGGCAGAGTTAAAGTCTACCAATTACTGCCATAAACTATGGGATATGAGAGAAGGTAGGGCAAAGTGAGGGTAGGGCATGCCAGCAGAGCATACAGCTATAACGGGGAAATTGCTGAGTACATCCCAATGTACAAACCAGTGGGTTAGGTTGTACCCTACCTGTGGAGACTGATGTGGACAGTAAGTATAAAGTGAAAAGAGTATGAATTAGAATTATCTACTCTTAATTCTTAAGGATATTACCTTGGTAGGCTTCTTTTATCTCATGGAGACAATTACAATTGTTATGCCTTTGATGCATAATAAGAGGATTTAGAGAGTTATCCTGGAATGTAGAACATGTTTAAAACTCCATTTTTTAGTCACATTACCCTAAAGTCTGAACAGTCTTTCTCTAAATGGGACATTTATGTTGCCCATATTCACATACATAGGGAAATGCCATTTTACAAATTATTAGAGACTTTCGGTAGGTTTAAAAGTGTGATATATAACTTGCTCCCATTTAAAGAAACATAAATCTTGACTGGTAAGAGCCTAAATAATACTCAAATCTTTAGGAGAAATTAAACTGGATGTGATTAATTTTATGTAAGTAAGCCTAGCATATTAAATTTATAATCCAAAAAGTTATTTAATTCTTGTAACTTAATATTCTCTCTGACATCTAACCTTAACGAGCACTTGTAAACTATGTCTTCACAGTTCTTACAGTCTGGGCTATTGTGGTCTTCATTACAGATCTGCATTTTGGGCACATGATAATAAAGTAATATGGTAATGAACAGGCATCTTTTCCTCTTTTGGTAATTAGTTTTGACAGTATTGTACGTTACCTCCAGAACCTAAAATATTACCATCCAGAATACCATCTTAGTATCCTGAAAGAACTTTCATTAGGTATCCTCTGTGCCCCTAAAGAGTTCAGTTTTATCACTGCAACTTCCATTTATTTTCAGGATTAGAGGATGGAGAGCCAGAGGGACACTGAGAGGTCATCCAGCCCAATCATTTAATTTTGTTTTATATTTTTAATACTTTTTTTAAACTTCATTTCACTTTCCAATGACTCTATCCCCAACAAACAAATAAACAAAACCACTTGCTTATAATAAGAAGTAAAATGAATCAAATCAAATAAACTCTTTGGTTATATCTGATGGTATAGACTGCATTTTTCACTGATACTCTATGACCTCTGATGGGAAGCAAAAAATATGCTTCACCATCTGGCTTAGGAAGGCATAGTTGGTCATTGCATTGATTACCATTTCTGAAATTTTACACTGGAGCATGCTTTTTTTCCCTTGCTGTTGGTCTTCGTATAAGTTGTTTTCAATGCTTTTATGTATTTTACTCTGCTATCAGTTCATACAAGTCTTTACGCATTTCTTTTATGCTCCTTAGAGAAAAATAATATATTATTCTATTCATGTACTACAAGTTTCCAACTATTCTCTGATTGATGGAATTTTTTTCCCAGTTTTTGGCTACTACCAAAAAAAGGCTGCATACATGTGTTTGCACATATAGGACTTTCCCTCTGTTTTTCACCTCCCATGTGTACAAAGATTTTTGTGGCTTTTGAAATAATTGCCAATTGTTTTCCATCATGAACATTTTCTGTTATTGTTGGACCAATTCACAGCTGCCCCTAAAGTGTACCAGTATGCCTGTTTCCTCTTATCATTTTTGTCTTTTTTGTTATCTTTGCCTATCCTGTGCCCAGCTCACTCATTTATAGACTCAAGTCAGCAAGCGTTTCTTAAAAGCCTACTATGTGCCACACACTCTGCCAAGCACTAGAAATACAAAGAAAGGTAAAGAAACATCCTTTCCCATCCAGAAGCATGAAGTCTGAAGAGGTAGCAAATGAATCTATAAAAACAAGACAGAAAAAGGATTAATTAGGGATAGTCTCAGAGGGAAAACACTAAGATTAGATTAATGGGGGGCAGGGAAAAGTTTCTTGCAGAAGGATTTGACTTTAGCTGAGACTTAAAGGACGCCAGGGAAACTATGAAGAGGAAATGAGGAGGGGAGATAACTTCTAGGAATGGACAACCACCAATGAAAATGATCAGAATCGGGAGACAGTGTGTCTTGTATGAGGAAGATTAAGAAGGGTAGTGTCATTGGCTCTCAGTATATGAAGTGGTATAAGCTGAGAAGAGAAGAGAGGAAAGGAGAGGAGAGGAGAGGCTGAGGCCAAATATTACAGAATCATAAGGATTTGTCCTAAGTCATATAGGAAGTAAGTGATATAGCAGTGAATCAAACCCAGGTCTGCAAATTCCAAATCCACTGTACTTTTTACTATATCAGAATGCTTCTGCAGGCACAATGATAACCAAATGGAGCTTACCCAAATGCTGTGCAGGACATTCTCACCTCTATACTTGGGTCTTTGTCTCTAGTGTTTGCAAATGCAAGGTGAAATGCATGAAATATCCATCTCTTATTTAAGTTCTTATGGTGTGCATGCTCCAATTTCTTCTTTCTAAATTAATTTGCAGCCCAGTGCTGAAAAATAGTCTTAATTTGAGGGGAAACTGTTTCAGCCTTTCAGCTTATTGCTCAGCAGCCTATTAAACATGCATCAGATTGTGAGTTCTCTCACTTGTAACTCTACAACAACCTTCTCCTATTCCCTTAATGATAGATATTTGTTCTTCGGGACTAGAACATCTTTTACTTTCTTTCCAGGGCTTTTTAGTGCAGAGAAAAATGAATCAAAATGTCAGCGTCCCTGAAAATGTCAAAGAATTAAGCAGTCTCCACTAAATACTGAGCTCAGGAACCTTCAGGTGGCCATAAAGATATTCTATCATTTCTTTATGGTAGAGATGAGGATAGGGGGACGACTTTAAATGTCCATTGATCTATTTTTTTTTCTTTCCCCTCTGGAAGCTATAAAAATATTTTCCATCAGAATCGGAAAAAAAGCTCACTAAAGAGTAGAGTGTGTCGTTATTTGTCTGTCATTTTTGGAAGCTGTAAATATTGTACAATTGAGGAAATTATTAGAGAAGCAGTTATAACTTTCTAGTCAATGAAAGTCCATAGTTTAGTAATCAGCCATATTCAACCACCACAGGAGGGCTCATTAATCCTTTTGTGATTATATGTTCTGAATGTCTGCTCATCATTCTTCTCAGAATTTCTTCTTAATCCCAGGCTGATTATGTTGATTTTTTTTTTCTTTCTAGAACAAAATGAAATGGTGGTTTATTTACATTTTTTTTTTTTAGCAGGAGAATGTGTTTCAATGATTTGCTTGATATAAAATGATGCCTAGTCTGTAATTTCCCAAAGGAAAGGTCCGGGATTGAATAGATTATAATTCTATAGGATGGAAAAAAGCTGTGAAGTCTGTGTTCATATATATGTGCATATAAGTGTGTTTATATTTGTATACATAAACTTTTATGTGCATATTGATATACATATATTAGAATTATATGAGGGTATATAAGTACATATAAATATACATGTAATTTGATTCAATTCAATTCATGAAATAATACCAACTGTATCCAATAGGATAAAAGTCCTTAAGAACAAGGGCAGTTTTTTTTTCCCTTAGTATTCCCAGATCCTGGCACAGTGCTTTAGCTCATAGTAAGTAATAAATATTTATCGAATCAATTACTCATCCAGAATTATCACTATGCAATGATTTGCACATCAATATACTTAGACCTATCCTTTCTTTTGCATTCCAGCCCCATATTTCTGATATATTCTAGCCAACCACCTCTTGGACTTTCCCAACTGGGTATCCCATAGGCATCTTAAACTACAAATGTCCAAGACTGAATTCATGATTTTACACCTCCCACCCCAAAGTCCTTTACTATTTTTAAAGTTCTGTTGAAATAAATGCTGTTTACTTGTTTACTAGTATTTAACAATACTAGTTACTCAGTTTCAAAACCTTAGAGTTGTCTTGACTCTTTACTCTCTCTCTCTCTCTCTCTCTCTCTCTCTCTCTCTCTCTCTCTCTCTCTCACCCTTCATATTCAGTTACCCTATCTTGTGAAACTTGCTTCCATAACATCTCTTGCATCTGTCTTATTCTTGGTATATCTTTTTTTTTTTTGGAGGGGGAAGGGCAGGGCAGTTGGGGTTAAGTGACTTACCCAATGTCACACAGCTAGTGAGTGTTAAGTGTCTGAGTGTCTGATTCTCTCTAGTCACAAAGGCATCACCCATGTTCTGGCCTTCATCACCACTTTTCTGAATTAGTACAAAAGTCTCCTAATTGGTCACTTGGCCACCACTGTCTGCTCTTTTCAGTCTACCATCAAACAACTGTCTGATTGACAGTTCTAAAGCACAGGTCTGATCGGGCCCACTCCCTGTCTCAGAGAACTCTAATGGATCCTTATCATTTCTAGGATAATTATGCAAAGAGAGACAAACAGAGATACAGGGTATATACATACACTCAGTGTAGCCACATATACGGTGTGTATATCTACAGCATGTGTGTACATATGTATGTGTATATAATATATGTATATATTTATTGTTATTATTACTTTCCAGTTAGTTGTTCAAAGTTCCTCATGCTCTGGCTCCAGCTTATTTTCTGGCATTTAATAATTATCATTTCTCTTTACACATTTTATGTTCCAACCAAACTGGCCTTCTCTTCCTAATTTATGCCTTTGCATAGACTGATGCCAATGCCTGCAGTATATCCCCTCCTCTTCTTTGCCTCCCTAAATGCCTAGCTTCCTTCCAAGATTGCTTCCAGTGCCACCTCCCAAATGAAGCCCTTCCTCACAATTCTGGTAACTAATTCCATCTCTTCCTCCTACACCAAAAAACAATCCACATGGTATTTAGTGTATATAAATTTGACATTGACTTACATACTGGATGCTTCCACATCCCAGTAGAAAGTAAACTTACTGTTGAGTGCAGAGATTGTTTCATTTGTGTTAATGAAACAGTAATACAGAGTCCAACATTTAGCACATGCTTGTTGATAAAGTGATTTTTTTTCCCAAACCTAGCTTAGAAACTTCACCAAGTTAATCACATATGAGTGCTTGTTGTAGGTAATCTTGGCCAACTAGATGAGGTGTCCAATCACTGAATTTCAGAAGTTGTAGGTAATCTTGGCCAACTAGATGAGGTGTCCAATCACTGAATTTCAGAAATTTATGACTCTTGGAATATCTTCCTCTATCTCATAAAAATGGAAGAATTTTACCAACTCCAATGCAACAGAGTAGGATTAAGGTCAACATGGCAGGTTTGTACCTGAATAAACTCTTCTGTTATGATGACATCATCTCTTAAAGTCCAGAAAGCATAGCCTTTCAATGATACATTTTTGATGGAGCTCTACATTGATCCAACCATTCTGAAAGGCAACTTGTAATTACACAAAGAAAGTGATTAAAATTATTATACCCTTTAATGAAGATGTCCCACTACTAGGTCATCCTAGGTAGGTTAAAGATAAAATGATTCCATATGTTAAAATGTCCAAAAACACTTTTGTTGTAGCAAAGAATGAAACAAATAAAGCAGATTTCCATCATCTAGGGAGTGGCTAAACAAATCGCACTACATAAATGAAATGGAATATCCTCATTCCATGAGCACTGATGGGTATAAAGAATTCAGAGGATCATGGTAAGACTTCTATGAACTGAAAAAGAATGAAGTAAGCCAAACAATGAGAACATTAAAGATGGATACAACAATGTAAATTAACAGATCAGCAACAAGACCAAAATGGAACTGAATGTTGAGCAATTATAATGGACACACTTGACACTAGAGAAAAATGGGAGAAATGTACCTCTGTTGCATTTTGCAGAATCAGAGGATCATAAGTATGGGACGTTGCACAGACTTTTGGAGTCAGGCTCAGCTGAAATGTTGAATAGTTTTGATGAATTTTCTTCCTTTCTTTTTAAAAGTCTTTATTACAAGGGATAGTACACTCAGTGTAGGAAGATAGTACACTCAGAGTAGGGAGGAAAGGGAAATACATTCTGGAATGAGCATTAAGTAAAAAACAAAGGAAATGCTTTAAAATACTATTAAGAAATCATAGCCTTACAATGTGATTTCTTGAAACCTTGTAGGAAAAGATGATTCCATGCACAAAAGCTATAGCTTAATTATCTCTCAGTACTATAATCTGTGAATGAAAATACTTCTTGAGAATGAGTTTGGGGAGATATACTTTTTTAAAACAAACAAACAAAAAAGAATCATCTCCCTTCAAAGACTACCATCACAGCATACATGGCCTCTCTTCCTTTCTTTTCCTTTCTTTCTTTCTTTCTTTCTTTCTTTCTTTCCTTCCTTCCTTCCTTCCATCCTTCCTTCCTTCTTTCTTTCTTTCTTTCTTTCTTTCTTTCTTTCTTTCTTTCTTTCTGTCTTTCTGTCTTTCTTTCTCTTCCTCTTTCTCTCTCTCTCTCTTTTTCTCTCTCTTCTGTCTTGCTCCCCTCCCCTCTCCTCCTCTCCCCTTCCTTTCCCTTCCCTTCGTTAATGGCATTTTTTAAAAAATGGAGTAATTTCAGTAGACCTTGTTGAAAGAACTTAAAAAGATCAACAGTGGCTTTTTTTTTTGAGGAACTAGTCCTATACAGCACTTCCTAGACACTATGAAGAGAGGTTCAAAGTTGGCAGGTTCTTCCTTCAAGAAGAATATAGTCTAATGGATGAGATAAGGCCATAAGAAATATGGGCAAAATAATGAATGCTGAAGATGATAAATGCTAAGTGCCCAATGAATAGGTACATACAGTAAGATACCATGGAATATACAAAGAGAAAAATATCTCTGATGGGAGGAAAATGTCATCAATACACGGATGTCTAGCAGTGCTGTTTTTTTTTTTTTTAAGGGAGGGATTCATTTATTCTTTCACAAAAGCTTCCAGGAAAACTGCAAAGCACCCTGTCAGAAATTAGTTTAGACCAACATCTCACACTACTTTGCAATAATCTCCAAATGGACAACTTAGCTATAAACAGTCATAGCATCAAATCAGAGGAATATGGAAAGAAATAACTTTCACAACTATGGGGAGACAAAGCCTCTTTACCAAATAAGAGCTCCAGGCATTTTCTCAGTTTGTTCCCCACGCCTGGAAAGCTCTCCTCTGTTCAGCCTCCTGGTTTTCCCTGGCTTCTTTTTAAAAAAAAAAATTATTTATTTATTTTCTTATTTTCATCACTCATTTACATGAGATTTTTGAGTTACAAATTTTCTCCCCATCTTTTGCCTACCCACCACCCGAAAACAGCGATCCCACTGTATAGCCCCTTCCCCAATCTGCTGTCTCCTATGTCCTCCCCCATCACCCCTCTGACTTTCCAGTAGGGCAGGATGGTTCTCCCTACCCCAGTGCCTGTGTATCTTAATTCCCAGTTGCATGTAGTTAATAATAATAATATATGTATATATATATGCATATATATATATATACACACATATATATTTTTAACATTTGATTATAGAACTTTAAATTCTAGATTCTTTCCCTTCCTCCCTCATCACCCACCCCTACTGGAAGGACAAGCAATTCAATACAGGCTGTACATGTGTAATTACACAGAACATCTCCACAGTGGACATGTTGTGAGAGATTGATTGATTATATGTCCCTCCTTCCTATCCCGCTCCCCCCTTGTTCTATTCCCTACCCTGTCCCTGTCCCTTTACAAAAGTGTGTACTTCCAGCAACCCTCCCCTCCTCCCTGCCTTCCCCTCCATCATCCCACCTCTTATGCCCATCTCCCCTACTCTCCTGTGTGGCAAGACACCCAGTTTAGAGTTTGTCATTCCTTCCCTAAGCCAAATTCAATGAGAGTAAGGTTGACCCTTTCCCTTTTGCCTTCCTGTTCTTCCCCTCCATTGTAACAATTATCCCTAGCCTCTTCTATATGAGATGATTAACCCCATTCTGTCTCACCCTGTCTCTTCTCATTCTAATCCTTTCCCACCTCAGAATTTCACCTTTTAAAGAATCATCCCTTCCTATTCAATTGATCCTGTGCCCTCTATGTATACATATATACACATACTCAGATGTGTGTTCATATGCATATATAAACTCTCCTACATAGACATATGTGTATGTATATGTATATATACATTTGTATTCCCTTCACCTGTCCTGATACTGAGAAAAGTTTCATAAGTTAAAATTATTGTTTTTCCATGTTGGTATATAAGTAGTTCAACTTTGATGAGTTCCTTATGATTTCTTTTCCATGTTTATCATATATATGTAAATATCTGTATTTTAGATAGATAATAGGTGGATGATGATGGCAATGATGATAATAGATTTTGCAAAATATAAAGCAAAAAGATTTTGTTATTATTATTGGATCTGTTTAATAGTATCTTGATTTCTCATAAAGTCATTTGCTTCCATTTGCTCCACTCTAATTCTGAAGGAATTAGTCTCTTCAGAAAGCTTTTGAGATTCTTTTTCCATCTAGCAAATTCGACTTTTTAAGTCATTCTTCTCCTAGTTGGTTGTTTGGGCCTCCTTTGCCATTTGAGTTAATCTATTTTTTAAGGTGTTATTTTCTTCAGTCAAGTTGTTGACTCTCTTTTCATGATTTTCTTGCATCATTCTCATTTCTCTTCCCAGTTTTTCCTCTACTTCTATTATTTGGTTTTCAAAATCCTTCTTAAGCTCATCTATGGCTTTTAGGAAGTCTTCATGTTTCTTGGAAGTTTTGGTGTGGGAGTTCTGACTATGTTGTCTTCCTCTCATTCCATGCTTTGATCCTTTTTATCCCCAAAAAAGGATTCTCGAGTTTGGTTGCTGTTATTACTTTGCTTCCTTTGCCTGCTCATGTTGCTGGTGAATTACTTGATTTTTTAGCTTTGTGGAACTCTGCTTCCAGGGGGGAAAGCTCTGTCCCAAATTGCTGGGGTTTTCCCAGCTGTGGGAGCTATTAGGAGGGGGCTGCAGCCCCCGCCAGCTTTGGCTCACTGAAAACGCACCCCAGGACCACCACCCAAGACCACAATCTGGATCCAGGCTGCTCAATGCAAGAGCACTTAGCCTCTGAATGATTGCTTGGCCCCCCTGCAGTCTGCAGGCTGGGAGCTCTGAAGCAGCCATGTGGAGGTGGCTGCAGGGCCACCACTTCTGCTGCTTCCTTGCCCTGGAGGCAGTTTGGCCAGACCGCTTTTCTCCCCCAAATTTAGCTGAGATCCACTGACCTTTCACTTAGTCTTGTTTCTTATGGCTTGATAATTCTGGAAACTTCCACAGCTGCCACTGATCCACTCTTCTGAAGGCTATTGCTGCAGCTTGTCCTGGCCACCCTGGGGTCAAGTCGTGATTTCAGGCTGGGCTAGTTTCAGCTCCCAGCATGCTGTGCTGAGCCCTTTATGCCAAGCTGCCTTCAGTGGGAGATGTGTTTTTCTGTATTTTTGTGTGAGTTTTGGAGCCCTAAAATTTGTTTAGAGTCATATTTTATGGATATTTGAGGTGGCTATGAGCAAGCTGGGAAATCGTGCTGCTTCTACTCCACCATCTTGGCTCTGCCCCCTAGCAGTACTATTATTAATAATAACAAAATCTTTTTGCTTTATATTTTGCAAAATCTATCATCATCATTGCCATCATTACCTACCTATTATCTATCTAAAATACAGATATATATATATGCACATATATATGATAATTTTTCAAAACTATACATATGTACATATATAGTTTCAAAGAATTAGTTATATGTACACAGACTTATATGTAATACATTATTAAAGGATTGTGTGTATATATATATATATGTATATCTATATGCATATATACTAATACACAGAGGATGTCCCAAATTTGAAAGTCTTTAGATAGGTTTCTCAACTTTACCCACTGCTGCTTGAAATTGCAAAATTAATAGTTTGGTCTTTTGTGTTAGCTTTTGCTGTTTATCAATGGAAATTCCTCAGAGAAATAAACAATAATTCCCACCTAAGTCTTGGTGGGAAGCTTTGGTGGGAAAAATATGAAGCATCATTTGTCCTAAAGAGTAGGTGGCTGAGGTGGTGTTGGTGGGAGTAAAAAAAGAGATGTTGATGCCTCTAAGCAAGTATTATCCACTTCACAATTAGAAATGGGTCAAGACCTAGTTCTGAGTAATTGACTAGTGAGATCGCCACGTCTTTAGTTTCTGTTATTCTTCATAATGGTGAAGTAAGTATATCATTTTCAAGTATATTTAACTGAGAAGATTGATTCCACTGTAATAAGACTCTCCCTTTCTATATCATCTTGGTTAATGAGGGTCCCCTTGCAAGAATTATCATTCTAGTGTCCATGAATATTATTTATAAGGTCCACATTGTATAACACAGAAAAGGCATAATTAAAGTGAGTATTAAGTTACATACTAATACTGGTGTTCATGTGGCAGGAAAGGTTAGTTAGAGAGGGAGATAAAGATAAGCCTTTTTCAATTTACTTATAATCTGGAGTTTTTAACTTGTCTTCTTTTGAAGAAGGATCAGTCTCACTGACTGACAAATGACTTAGTCTGGACTTCTAGGAGGGAAATGTCATGTATAATGTGAAAATATAAAAATTCCTCTCCATATTCCTTTCCCCTTTCTTCCCTGTTCTTTTCTGTCATTCTTTCCCCCTCTCACTTTTAATGAGATTTCAAGAGGAAATATGCCTTCTTTTAGGGCAGAAACAATATTCAGAAAGTTTATTCAGCTAAACTTTTACACTCTCTTTGCTGTCTAGACTATCTCTGTTACTTGGTTAGAACAACAGAAACATAATCTTAGAAATTTGGGGACTTCAGGGATTACTTGGCTTACCTTTTTCATTTTCCAAATGTGATAAATGAAGGCTAGAGAGATTCAGTGATTTAATTTACACTGAGAATTACAAAACTAGAATTTGAACCTAAGTATTAGAGACAGAGGAGGGAGGAAAAAGGGGAGGGAGAGAGCAGGGATAGGGAAAGGGGTTGGGTGGGGGGAGGCTTTCATTTATTTTTGAATATAGTCTTTCTCATGATAAGCTGTCTATTTTCTAGGCATGTTACCTTCTGCTGATGGGTATCCCCTCCCTTTTCTACCACAAAGCTTACATGCTAGAAATTTCCCATCTCTGAAACAGCCTCACTGATTGGCATCTTTATTCCTATGACATTAGAGGTGGAAGAGCAGTCAGATGCATAGGAGTAAGAGCCCACTGCTTCCTCAACAACAATGCCATCTGACCCTCTTCAGGACATCTCCCTCTCATGGGGCATGGAGTGATGAGAGCTTGGCAGAGCAGATTCACCAAGGAGCAGGAGTGGGAGAGATCATTGTGGTCTTTTTGTTTCCTCTTGCATGGCCTGAAGGCCACTACAGTCAAGGACCTCTGTCAACTCCTCTGGCTGAATCCCTAGGCCTGCTTGGGAGGTACCGAATCCTGCTCCAGATTAGGAAATTATTGCTGTCCAATTACCTTTTCTTCTCCCTGTTTTCCTCTTCACACTCCCAATCACATGTTCTTCTCTTAAATGTACTAAGGAAAATGGCCTGCAGTTTTCAGTATTTACTAACCGCTCCGATTTTTGTATAAATCTTCCTTTTCTAAGTGCCAGCCACAGACCACAGTACTAACTCTTCTGCCATGCACTGTATTGCTCTTCCACCAGAAGTTTACAATGTGAACTCACTTCACTTTACATTGAGAACTTCAAGAGAAGGTATTGAATTTCCAAGTTAATACAGGAAGACAGCTGCTACTGGCATTATACTAGATCTATCTACTCTTTTCTATACTTATTACAAACTTATGAAATTACCAAAGAAAAATTGTTTTTCTTTAATTTTGCAAGGAAAAAAAAACATAGTTTTGTGCCCATTGGCTTTTTTCTTAAAAAAAAAAAATGTTGGGGCGGCTAGGTGGCACAGTGAATAGAGCACTGGCCCTGGAGTCAGGAGGGCCTGAGTTCAAATCCGACCTCAGACATTTAATGCTTACTAGCTGTGTGACCTTGGGCAAGTCACTTAACCCCAACTGCCCCCCCCATTAAAAGAAAAATAAAATAAAAATTATAAGGTTAAAAGATTACAAATTTATGATCCTTAGGTCAACATTTAATGGATTTATAAAGATATCTCAGAGTACCAATTAAAATAATATACTGGGAGAAAAAGAAAGATTTTGGGCTTATCTGTACATACATGCACATGCACCAAATCACAGCATATAACAGAAAGAAAGCATAGAGATAACCAGTGGATGATCAAAGGTTGCTCTGGTAGCCAGAAAATATTAAAAGGAAAAATCTGAAGAAAGGCTTCCAAGCTGTTGAGGAAAATTCCATCTAGAAGGTTTATAGAAAACTAAGAACCAGACAAGATAGAAAGACCTTGAATGGTTGTAAATGATACCACTGCAGAGAATGTCCACATCTTGTTTAAGAGGGGAAAAAAAAATAAACACTCTATTCAGAGTTAGAACAGCTGACTTACAGTCCTCAGTCTGCTACTTACTGCCTAAGTGACCTTGGTTAAGGCATTTATACTCTATAGGTCCCAGTTTTCCCATCTGTGAAACGAGAAAGAGGCTTGATTGATCACCCATGAGGTCACTTCATGCTTAAAAGCCCTTAATCTGATGAGATTATGGTTCCATGAGAGAATCATGTTGAGATTGAGCCTTGGAATTTTACTGGCATAGACAGTTAATATAGCTTTATAAAAAAGTAGAGATATCCACTATGAACTTTTTAATTTCAAAACCTTCAGCAATTGTAATATCAAATTCTTGAGGCTGGCATTCAAGGCCCTTCAAAGTGTCATTCAATTCTACCACTTCACACTTGTCCCTCTTACTCCTGAACACAATACTATCAGACTCCTGAGGCATTTGTGTCCAGTGAGAAGTGTTTTGGTCAAGACAGACAGTGGGTTTGAAACTGGAATTATAAGATAATTGATAGAGGTGTCCTTTCCTGTAATGACAGGGCTTTAAAAAAAAAAACAAAAACAAACTGTTATCATAGCTTAATTTGCCAATGGATGAGAGAGACAAGACAGAGGAGGTGGATGTATTTGGGAAGAGGCACGGTGTGTCTGGGTCCAGGCAAAATATAAAGGATGTTCCCCAGTCAGAAGCTTATGTCCATGAGTGGGAGCTTGATTTCCACACTGAAGTCATAGGTTTAAGTAGAAGGACATGACAGATTGAAGATGACCAGCAAAGTGTGCTAGAAATGCCAAGTATTAGCCAACGGATGGTCACTTGAGTGGAATAGAAAAAAATGTACACAAAGTTTGGCAGTTTCCAGAAAATATTGGAGGATGGGGAATGCCCTGTGTCTATAGAAGAATAAGCTTGTTTCAAATGAATCTTATAGATCTGAGAGAGATCTACACATAAACTTTAGTTCTGTTTTTCTTTTCTTTTGTTTAACATTCATTCTGTGCATTTCTGCTGCTTTTCTTGAATATCCATCATCCTTCTCTTCACCTGTGTCATTCTTCCAAGGCTAAGTTTAACTCCCACTTTCTTTATAAAACTTTACCAGCTGACTCAAATCAGAAGTATCTCTTCATTTGAGTTTCTGTAACATTGCTCTTTACCTCTTAATTGACACTTGCACTTGTCTCATTGCACTGTTAAATTTTTATACATGTGCATCTCTTTTCCTTAAATGTATTTTATTTTCCTTGAGGGAAAAGTATTTTGTATTTTGCCTCTTTTGGCATATTCCTTCCCAACCCTCATATTTCATAGCACAGTTTTTTTTTTATTTAGAAAGAAGATTCAATTAACTCTTGATTGAGTCATTTATACTTTTTTTTACACTCCAATCCCCAATTATACTGGAGAAAGAGATGGTCAAAGTTAGATGGTTTTTATCCTAACCTTTTCTTTTTTTTTTAATTTATTTTATAAATTTTTTTTGAGTTACATATTTTCTCCCCATCTTTCCCCCGCCCACCACCCCAAAACAGCCATCCCACTGTTTCCCCCCTCCCCCAGTCTATTCTCTCCTATGTCACTTTTTGGTAGGGCAGAAT
>CM053583.1:38686043-38706895 GCA_028627135.1 Pseudochirops cupreus | reverse complement strand
AACTCCTCCTATTTACTTCTGGCTGACTGGATAGCAAGGACTCCAAGACTGAGGCCCAAGACAGAGATCCGGATCCAGGCCGCTCACACAAGAGCCCTGGCCTGAGTACAATCGCTCAGTCCCTCTGCTGCCTGCAGGCCATGGGCGGGAAGCTGCAATGCCGAGGTGGGTGCAAAACCTCTGCCTTTTGCTTTTCTGCTCTGGAGGCCTTCTGGCCGGACTGCTTATCTCCCCCCTTTCACAATTCCCACTCGCAGCTGCCGCTAATCTTCTCACCTGAAGCTCCTCTGCTCCTCCCATCCAGCTGCCCCCAGGGCAGAGCCGTGGCTTCAGGCCAGGCTGGTTTCAGTTCGCAGTGCTGATATGGTTCCTAGTAGCCGAGCTGACTTTAGTGGGAAGTATCTTTGTGTGCGTTTTGGAGTTCTAGGATTGGTTTAGAGTCCTGTTTTATGGGTATTTTGGGGTGGCTATGTGAGAGCTGCGATATGTTGCTGCTGCTACGCTGCCATCTTGGCTCCACCCCCTATCCTAACCTTTTCACTCTCTGTGATGGTCTCCTGGTATGAAACTTCTTAGAAAACATGTGGAAATTAGAATCAGTAACTCCTGTCTCCAACAATATTGATAACTTCTTCCTCTGATGCTGATCTTATATTGTTTATGTCATGCTATTTAATGATATCACTATAATTTCAAGATATAGGATAAGAACTAAAATATTTGCCATAATTAGGAAATGATGAGGAGAAACAAAGATTCCACTTTTGGTAAGCAAATTACCATGTATGATACTTGTCACTACCTAAATGCTTAACGAAAGTGTGTTTTTTGTTTTTTGGATAAAAATATAGTATTTTGGTTCCTACTCATATAACATAACTTGCTTTTCTGCAGTTCTTACCAGAAGCTTGGGTCTAAAACAGTAGGGAATTAATGTTGAATACACTGTGGTGTCATGGCAAGAGTATGAGATAACATATACTACAAACCCTGTATTCAGAAGGAGGAAATGGATGATGAGTTCGGGGAAAGGGACATCATAGTAGTGGTGGAATTCAGTGATTGAGGTATTGGTTGGAGCTTTCTCTTTAATAAAAACAAAGGAGCTAAAATAATCCTTGAATAGTCTTAACATTAAATTCATTTTAAATGTAGCAGGACAAAATGAGCTAATATTTTGTGTTTTTAGATAGATTGATTCATAGCCAGATTGATGGGCAAAGTACTTATTAGGCACTTAATATCTGCCAGGCACTCTGGCAAACACTGAGGATTAAAAAAAGAAAAGAAACATAATCCCTACTCTCAAGCAACTTACCTTCAAATATGGGAAGAACACACATAGAGGAGAACTGGAAGAAGGGAGTGGAGGGGCAGAAGCTGTTGGGGAGGTGAAGCAGACTAGAGGGGGAACTGGAAGTGAAGTGTGCAGTATGCCTGGGGAGGATATGTAGGACCTATCAACAGCAAACCCAAACAATGACTCATCAATCAGTGAGCAGACCCCTGGTTGGAATCATCCATACAAGGGTAAGGCAGCTGGTGGCGAGATGGAGAAGAGGGGGCATTTAGTTGGAAGTAATGCAATAATGGGGAAATGATAGCTAAAGCATAAATAATGGGAATCTCGAGAAGGGACCACTCTGTGACGGAGTGTGTGAAAACGGAAAGCTGAAAGCCTAGTATAGTCTGATGTACAACCTCTCTTTTGGAAGAATATATTTAAGAGAGTTCAAAGGAAATATAGGAGAGATGCCATGGTATAAAATTCTAAGAAGATGGCCAAAGAGAAATCTTTTTGGAGTTGCTGCAAGCAGATCAGTAAGCACATTATCAATTAATTTAGTACTTATGTAGTTTAAACAAATATGAGACGTGAACTCATTGAGATAAATTAGAAGTATTATTATCACTTTGTATATCTTGGGTTTTGTTTCCTTCTTATTCATTCTCCCTTTTTCTTTCCTTGCTAGAGGAAACAGTAAAGTAAAAGTATAGCAGTTTAGCCATCATCTGTTCTCATCATCCCATCAATACTGACCTTTGGTTCTACCCTTTCTCTCATCTTTCTGTTCTCCTCTATGTAGGTACTTCTAAAACTTCCCTAGTATTTAAAAAAATGTACTCAATATCAATCCCTAACATCATCTCATTTGGATAATTAATGTCTCTGCTGTTTTTCTTGTAATAATGAATGGAAGGGGGAGGAGGGAGAGAGAGAGAGACAGAGAGAGAAAGAGAGAGAGAGACAGAGAGAGACAGAGACGGAGACAGAGACAGAGAGAGACAGAGACAGAGACAGAGAGAAACAGAAAGAGAGAGAATGAGCATGAGCACAAGCACAAGCACATTGTGTGAAGTTCTGGGGATGCAAATGCAAAATGAAAGATAGTCCCTGCCCTCAGAGATCTTACATTCTGTTAGAGCAAGACAACACACATAAAAGAGTGGGGGACAGTATATGACATTTTAATAGAGTTAGAGGGATGATTAATAGCTACATATGAGAGCATATTGGTACCTTTTTTTCCAAGAACAATGACAGAGTTGACTTAATCATGGTTTCAGAGTTGGGGGATGGCAAAAAGAAGGGATGGTGATAGCATGTGAGTGGCAGCAAGGTGGTTGTCAAGGGTATTAAGAAGATGGCGGGCAGAAGCAAAGCATGACTGGAGCCTGCTTGAAGTGTTTGAGTAGATGAAACAGTCACCAATCAGGACAGTGGAGGATATTCACCCTCCATTACTGAAAGGTACTTTCATCATGTATACATATCTAAACAATGGTAAGAGGTCAAAGGATGTGAACAGAGTCCTTAGAAGAAAAATTGCAACATCATCCAGGTGAATAAAAACAAACAAACTTCTATATAATTAATAATACAAGAAAGACCTATGGCCATGGGTAAATCACTTTAGTTTTCTTGGCCTCAATTTCCTTATCTGTTAAATGAAATGATTTGTAATGTTGGAGAGGGCCCAAAGGATGGTGACCAGCCCAGTAAGGATTGTTTGAAGAAACTAATGATGTTTAATCATGAATAATGGATATTTCTGTTGGAAACATGATGACTGACTTCAAATTACCTTGTCACAGGGAAGAATGATTAGACTTGTTCTGTTTAGCTCCAGAGGGGAGATGTAGGAACAGTAGGTAACAAGCATGAGGAGGCAGATATCATCTCAATTTGAATAGGATGTTTTGAACATCTTAACTGTCCAGAAATTGATCAGGATCCATTAGTAGATAGTGCATACCAATGATATATACGTCAATGACACCATGTGCTTTTTCCATAAGCAGATTTATGGAATAATGAAAGTCAAGAAAAAATCATTTTAGTGAAAGCCTCCCTTTTTCTCTGTATCCCCCTCTGTCTCATAAATAGTAGAAATTGGCAAACATACCAGAATAGAAAAGGCATTGTTGCAATATGGTATGGGGGAAGGAAAATTATAGTGAATATATAACTGGTATAAATTATTATTATTTGAATCTTCTCCACAAAAATTCTATAGGAAGAAATAGCAGCATAGAATTGACCTAATTGAATCTGTTTGGTCAAGGCAAATCATTATCGAATCAAGTGTAATGTGACCTTCATTTGAGATGATTTATACCACGCAAACTAGGCAATTCATGATCATAGATTTGGAGATATAAAGGACCTTAGAATTGATTTGGTCCAGCCTGCTCTCCTACCGCATGTTAAAGGTGAGGATGCTGAGATCAAGAGATTAGGTGACATCTCAAGGTGATTGAGACAAGATGGCAGACCCAGGATTTGAAGCCAAGTGGTCTAACTCCACATCTAGCACCACTGCACCATACTATCTATTAATCATAGCACCAGCTACAATGTGGCCCAAAGTAATTGCTTAAAAATGTCTTATTGAGCACAGTGATTTATACATTGTAGTTGCTTAATAATTTGTTGAATGAGTGAATATACAGGGTGTCCTGTTATATAACCTTTGAATAGTTTAAAACTTCACTAAGACAGTTGTTAAAAATGACTTTATTTGAATAAGTAACATCTTCCTTTGCCATTTGAGATATTGGCGATCTGAAACTGAATTCTTTTTTTTCTTGTAATATTGAAACCAAAATGAATATATTAAAGCCATCATCTCAGTCCAGCATGCTTATCCTTTGTTTAAAGCATATTGAAATAAAATTCCAATTTAAAAAAAAAATCAACCTACCCACCCCCTCACTGACTTCTGTGTTTTGTACTTTACACACGCCCTTTGTGTGCATGATTAAGGAAATTAATGATGGTTTCCTTTCACTGTCAATATTAAAACTTTCTCTAAATGTGAACTTTAAACAAGAGTAAAAATATAACCAGTTTACTGTTAAAGGAATGTTTAATTCTTGTTGAAGTGCCAAGGCTGGATGCTTCAGGGAACATGGGGTTTGACTGCTTTCAGTGGCTGACGGGGTGATGATTAACCGTAGCAGATATCGAGTCTTAATTATAGCTTCTGATCTGGAAGAGTATATTATCATTAATTATTTCTGCAGATCTGGTATTTCACTTAAGAATTAGATGCATTGAATTAGGTGATTTCTTTCTTTAAAAGCTTTGTCTGGAAAATGCTTGATGAAGAGAAATGAAAAGAGAATTATTTTATTCGCATTCAATCAATTCAATTATGTACTTGCTTTGTGTAGTGTTTTGTGCTAGGCACTGGGGGGAGATACAAAGACACATAGTAGATGTATTCTGGTCTTGAGAAACAGTAGAATTTGGGAAGATGAGACTCGTACAGGTATAACTAGTATACCAGATACAATATTAAAATTAGACCTGTACATAAAGGGAGTGCCTGATAAACTCAATGGAAGCAGCAATGACACAAGGCAAAAGCTCTCACTTGCAGAAAATATGATGAACAGGGATAATGCGGCAGGGACTTCAACATTATCTCTCATGTTTATCTTGGATTTTTTTTTTCTGCTATGACCGAATCATTACCTATAGTTGAAGAGCAATTTGGTTTCCTTAGCAGGAGAGAAGGTAAGGGGACATTCATGAAATTTTCCCTTCTTCTCTGCACATCATCAGAGAGAATCAAGTGATCTAGTGTGGTGCAATGGAAAAAAAAATACTAGTTTTGGAGAGAGACAACTAGGCTTCACACCCCAACTTTGCTTTTGGCAACTATTATGGAGGTTTTGGCAAAATCTCTCTAGGTCTCACTTTCTTCTTCTATAAAATAAAGGACTTAAATGAGATGACCTCTATAGTTATCTGTAACTTGAAGTCTCTTGAACTAGGCTGTGAGCTCCTTGAGAGCAAGGACTGTCTTTTATCTTCCTTTTTTCCCCCCAACACTTAGCATAGTGAACTTAATAAATGCCTATTGATCGATAATGTACACTATGATCCTTCGCAGCGGAAGTTCATATACTGGCCATTTAGTTATCTGTAATTTGTTCCAGGTGTGTTTGGTGTGTTCAGGGAACATTAGCACCTAGTCTCTTTCAGACCTGCTTATTGTACCCAAATTTCACCTACCTCTCGCCTATGGCTCTAAGAAGCTGTAGTATATAGTGACCAAATCTCCATATAATGTCTTGGCAGATGGGCTAAAGAAGGTTGAGGGGAACCAAAAGGCCTCAAACCTATCAGGAGTTAGGAGGGGTGTCTACTCCAAACATGTGAAGCTTTCCTCAGTGGAATGGGAGGATGAGAACAATTTGTTCCAATGGCCAGGAAGGCAGCTGAAGCAGGCACTGTGGAGCTCTTAGAACTTGGTCAGATATTGAAGACACTAAATTTATCCACTGTGTCCCAGGCCATTGCCAGCTGTCCTGATTTTTTTTTGCCACTGGACTTTGATGACTGTGGAAGAAATGAAGAGGTTGACAACTTTGTGCAACTCTGCCTCACTTAGATCCAATTCATGCACAAGTCAAGATATCACCCCATGATGTCATTGGCCTTCTTCAAAACAAAAGACATGCAACAACAACAGTTTGTTCCAGAAAAATCAAATTATAGCCTCTTCATTCTCATCCTGTCTAGTTCTCACAGAGGCAGTGTGGCATAATGAGAACAAGGATAGATTTTTTTTTATCGTATTCAAATTTCACCTCTGGAACTTAATACATTTGTGATATTGGACAAATCACCTAATATAGACCTCGGTTTTCCCATCTGCAGATCAAGGGGTTGAAGTAGATGAGTTCTCAACACGTGTGGATTTCTTAGGCAAACGTGAACCTATGGACCATTTTTTAGCATAATGTTTTTACACACATAGAACAAAATGCACTGGATTGCCAAGGAAACCAATTTTATTGCAATACAATTGTCAAAATACATTAAATACATTCATGGATCCCTACACTAGATGCTTTCCAAAGACACTTCCACCTGTAAATCTCTGATCCTATAATATCTCCATTTAAAAGTAATCAGGAGTCCAGAAGAAGCATTTCAATATGAAAATAATGAAGACAAATATCTGAAGAACGTGTAGAGAAGCCTGTGTCCAAAAGTTGGTAGATGGAAGAATGTCACATAGAAGAAAAAGGGAAAAAAGAAGATCATTGAATGGTTTGAGATGTTTGATGAACATAAGAGCCATCTTGATGAAGAGAGAATGGTGTCATCAGACAGCAAAGTGGTTACTTGTTCTTGAAATAATGATGATACAGACCCAAGGGTGCTCCTAGGTGAAAGATAAATAAGGAATAGAAATAGAAAAGGCAAGTAATGGTGACTAGTAACTCTGCTTAGGGGAGCTAAAGGAGCTATTTGCAGACTTGATAACAATTGTAGAGAGGTCAACTGTCTTCTTGAGGCATATTTCCAGAATGAGGGGGAGAACATGGCACTGCTTCTCAAAGCAGATGACTACCCCTTCTGTGGAATCACATGGGCACAAGAATACTGCCAAAAGATATCTAGAAAACATAGATGACAAAGTTTAAGGCAACTCTTGGAACAGAAGAATTATTATTTTTGTCTGTTCTTCAGACGAGAGGCAAGGACTTCAGAATAAAATGGCGGGTGGAGGAAGTGAGCCATGAAGAGGATGGTGCCTGAGAATAGAATTTTCAACTTCTGGATTTAAGTTGGCTTAAACATAAGAATGTCAGGCTCCTGTTTAGATATGGTTAGTTATGCCAGCCTTATTAAAGGCTGGTAGGAATATATTGGGCATAAGTTGAGTAGTATTACATATTAAGCCCATATAATTTCATGAAGAAATCCATGAAGCATTGTGACAAGTATGGTGGAGAGCATATTGATGACAATGAATAGGGGCAGAAACATGTAAGCATATATATTGCAGACCACATGAGAAGGAATCAGAAATAGATAAGGTTTTCCTGAAATATATCACGAGCTTTACATAGAGCCATCCCATAATAATGATTATCCAGGAATCGATTGGTATTCTGTTTCTATCTGAAGCAAACCATCTAATAAATTATCCATTTGCCTTCATGATAATTTTGTCATCAAAAAAAGTGGAGAAAACAAGTATAGGAAGTTTTTTTCAGGGTCTTAGTCCCACCTGCAAGGATTAACTAGTCACAGGAGGGGAAATGATGGGCTATAAGCAGTACAGCTAGATGAATTTGGGAATGGTAAGTGGCTGGACCAAAATAGTAGTCATTAATTGTTTGATGTCTACTTGGAAGGTCTCTAGTGAATTTCCCTAGGTTTCTGGATTAGCCCTGGGCTGTTTAACATTTTTATCAATTACTTGATTACAGGCATAAATGGACTGCTTATCAAATTTGCAGATGGCAGAAAGCTCAGAGGGCTAGCTAACACATTGGCTTCCAGAATTAGAACCTAAAATATTCTCAAGAGGGTAGTACATTGAATTGAATTTACTAGGATAAAATTTAATAGGAATGGAAGAACAATTAATAAATAGTCATTCACCTGAAAATGACCTGGGTGTTTTAGTGTCAACTCCAATTCCACATATTCAACATTGCAGTATGGCATCAAAAAAGCTAAAAAAAATCTTAGACTTCATTAATAATAGCAAAAAAATCCAGGTTATCACCAGTATTCAAATATACTGCCTTCTTTTCCATAACTCTTAATATCCCTAACTTTCATTTATATGAAGCCTTTCTTTCTCTCCCTCTGTTATTTCAATCACTGTCCTCAAATTATTTTGTATTACCTTGAGCTTTTTTAGCCATGTCATATTCTCCAGTAAAATGCAATTTCCATAAGTTGAGAATCTATTTCATTTTGGTCTTTATATCCTAAACACCACTGGTAGAGTATGTGTAGTAGTATTTAATAAATACAGAGTTGAATTGAGTTGTCTAGAGAAGTAAAGCTCCACTCTATTCTGCTGTTGTCAGACCATGTTTCTAATATTGTATTCGTTTAAACTAAGGACATTTATAAACTATAGGGGACTCAAAGAAAGATGACAAAAATTATAAAGAGCCCTCTAAGCCTTTCTTTTAAGGATCACTTGAGGAATTTATGTATTTAGCGAGAAAAAGAAAAGGCTCAGTAGCAGGGTGGTGGTGGTAGTGGTGATAGTTGACTTTAAATATTTGAACAGCGGCCTCATGGGAAAGTGAACAGAACTATTCTGGGTCCCAGAGGGAAGCACTATGAGCTATAAATGGAAGTTGTAAAAATGCAAATTTAGATTTTGTATAAGAAAAACCTGCTAATGTTCACAGCTGTCCAAAAGTGTAATGGCCACTTTAGGAGGCAGAGTGCTT
Organism: Pseudochirops cupreus; assembly: GCA_028627135.1. Lineage (NCBI taxonomy): Eukaryota > Metazoa > Chordata > Mammalia > Diprotodontia > Pseudocheiridae > Pseudochirops > Pseudochirops cupreus. The sequence goes on along the minus strand of CM053583.1, from coordinate 38,698,171 downwards.
CCCATCTCACCCTTTTAAAGATCTTAATTGAAGACTGGATGATCATTTGTCAGATATGTTGAAGAACAAATTCTTGTTCAGGGTTGAATTAGACTAAGTGGCCCCCAAGGTTTCTTACATCTCTCATATTCAGTGGTTCCATTTGAGAGTTGAACATTGGGAATATGGTAGGATTGTGGAAAGTCATGAAGGTAGTGAGATTTGAGCTATATCTAGAATATTTGGTATGATTTTGATTGGTAGAGGGGTGTGTGTGTGTGTGTATGTGTGTGTGTGTGTAGGAATTTTAACACAGTGATGAAATTATCAAAGGCTAGAGATAGAAAACCTTTGGTTAAATTTGGGGAATGGAAGGCATGTAAGGAAGTAGTATGAGCTAGCTTTAGAAAAGGTATGTTGACAGCATATTCTGGATATTCTTGGATGATAATGTTAAGCATTTTAGCATTATTCAATAGATAATAGAGATTCCAGGATGATGATGATTTTTAGTGGAGTCATGATAGGAGCAGAGTTGCCTTCAAAGATTAATCAGTGATATCCAGCTAGTACAGTTTGCCCGAACCTGCAAGGTCAAGTACCTTAAAGTACTGTCCAAGGTTCTGAAAGGCCACATTTTTTTTTCTCTCCTGTAATTAATCATCCCATTGGAAACTAATTGTTAATTCAGGGAAGCTACAATTCCCTACATTCCCCATTGTGTCAATAGCCCACTGTCTCTACTAATAATGACCCAGGAAGGAGCTCAATGCTTTGCTGATCATCTTGCCTCTGAGGGAGAGATTGAGGACTTCCCAATGCCATTGGGAAATTTTCTTTTAGTATTATCTCTGGGAACAGATGCTACCAATGAGCCTCCAATAGAATTATACTTCTACAGATCATAGTTTTCAAGTAGAAGGATCTTTTGGGTGATCCCATTCTCCCTATTCGTTTTTACAATGACAAAACTGAGGCAAAGTGAGATTTTGCCTTTTTCCAACCAAGGGCATATAAATAGTAAATAACAGAAGGCAGCATTAGAACCCAGATCTTCAAATTCAGTTTTTTTTTTCTCCAAAAAGCAGGGCCCTTTCCATTAAGCCAAGCTCCTGCCCTTCTATATTTGTTGACATTGCTTTCATTTCATTATGATATGTATGCAGTCTGAACCCATATGAAAAACTGTGTATTATGTGTTCCTGTGAGAGAGGGCTTCTCTTGTAGTGAAAAGATTCTCTGGGTTATATGTGCAATGGATGGATTCTGATTTGGATAAACTACTGTTAGAGGTTGGTGATCAAAATTCATTACACAGCTCTATCTTCAGGTTTATAAAAATTGAAGCAGTGTGGTATTCCATCAAGAGCACAGGATTTGGAGTCAGAAGACCAGGCTTTGAATTGCTATTCTGTTATTTATCCCTTATATGATATTGGGAAAGTCCTGGAACCTTCTGTGGGCTGCATTTTCCTTGAAGGCAGCATGATTTGGTGGTCTTGCAATCAGAGGGCTTGGGCTGAAATGGTGACTCCCTTATTGCTACCTCTGTGAACTTACATAAGATAGTTGTTCTCCCTGTGAGCCTCAGTTTCCTCATCAATAAAATAATGTGATTGCACTGGATATCTCTTAAAGTCCCTTCCATCTTTAAACCTGTTAGTCAATGAGTTGTACTTTTTCTGAAGCCTCAGCAGTATTTACTATTACAAGGAGCATCTGGGGAAAATAGCATGTGGAGTGAGTATTAGAGGCCCTCTAGTCCCAAGCCCCTTCATTCTACAGCTGAGGAAACAGGTTCGCAGAAGTTAAAAGACTTGCCCGATGTCCCAGAAGCATCAGAACCAAAAGTAATGGGAATATTGTATTATGTATGCAGATGGGCATATATTCAGCCAATGGTGCACATATTGGAAAAGTAATATAATAAAACATCGAAAATTAAATGGCCACATGGGCATGGATTGGCAAGATAGGATATAAGATTTCAAAGGATGAAAACTTTTTATAGTAAAATGAGATAGTACCCATTTCCATGTGCTATATTGAAAGACAAAAATGAGTCTGGATAACTTTCCATTAATTACTATATTGGCCACAGTGCTAAAAGTTTTTTTTTTAATAGCCAAATGCAATGTTTTCAATGTATTTAGAATGTATGGAAGCTTAAAATCTTAAAGTCTAAAATCTATATTTCTTCCCTTTCTTTTGATAACACAGTATCATTAAATGAACCTGGCATGTTTGTGGGATGCTCACACCATTTCCCAGAGCATTTTCAGAGTTCTGCTTTATCTCAGTTATTAAGATTCAGCAAGCCATTCATCAGATAAGCCTGAGTCCTCTCTGGAGGTTGTTAATGAGTTAATTAGCACAATAAACTCAGACTACAAAGTATATGTTGTAACTTTAATAATAAATAAGTTATAAAGGAGCAGGGCATTTTTTTAACTTGCTTCTGCCCCTTGTGTCTCTGGGTGATCTCAGCCCTTCTCCCATGCTTGATTACCAACTCTTTGCTAATGTTTTTCAAATGTCACTTTTCATTCCTTCATGTTGATCATCTTTTATGCTATACTAAGAATGTCTCTCCAATCCTATTGCCCTGAAGGAAGACTGACCTAATGATCATACTAGGAAAGAATCAGTTGAAGGATCAACTATTTAATAATCAAGCTATTTAGCCTGGACAAGAAAAGGCTTACAGGTCATGATTGACTTTAAATATTTGAAGGGTTTTCAGTTAGATGAATAATTAAACTTCTTTTGATTGGCCCCAGAGACCAGTAACTAAGACCAGTAGTGGAAGTTTCAAATAAATCCATTTAGGTTAGATAGAAGTAAAGAATTATTAGAGCTTAAATATTAGAGCTCTCTAAAAGTGGAATGGCTTTCCCACGACAGTGCTGAGTGCCTTTTCATCAGGAGGCTTGTACATGTGTTGTTCTGTAAAAGAATGTCAACTTCTTGAAGGATGGGACTTTCACTTGCCTTTTGATTTGCAGTGCCTAGCCTGGTGCCTGATACAAACTAGTGCTATTCAGTTATTTCAATCATGAATGACTTTTTGTGACCCAATTTTATGTTTCTTGGCAAAGATACTGGTTTGCCACTTTCTTCTCCAGCTCATTTTACAGATGAGGCAAATAGGGTTATGTGACTTTCCCAAGGTCACACAGCCAGTAAGTGTCTGAGGCCACAAAGGAACTCAGATCTTCCTCACTCCAGACCTGGCGCTCTACCCACTGTGCTACCTCAGAACATAGTAGGTCCTTAATAAATGCTGTTTGAGTCATTGAATCTTTCAAACTAAAGCTTCAGGACTACTTGTATATGTTGTAAAGTGGATCCTGGCAACTACTGGTTGGACTAGATGAACTTTGGGCGGGGGGGTCCTTCTGTCCTTTCATCTGTGATTTTAAGGTTGTATGAAATATTACCCATTCTTCTAGGATCACAGGTGTAGAATTTTGGATAAAAAAACATCAGATGTCATTAAATCCAACACCTCTGTTTTACAGGTGAAAAAACTGGGGCCTTGTGATGTTAAGTGACCTGCTCCAGATCACACCACTATTAAGTGGCAGAAGGAGGATCAAACCCAGATCCCCTTACTCTCAATCCAATGCTCTTCCCACTGTATGAAAAAGAGCCTCTTTCCATTGTATGAAGCTTCCTTGGTTCAGAAGGCCTACCTCAAATGCCATCTGTTCCAAGTTACTAATGATTTTTCCAATCAGATGCCTTCTATTATTCTTTGCACCTGGCTAAAGCATTCATCTTGTATCATTTTCCATTAAGGTGATTTAATTATACTCATCTACTCTAAGCTTCCTATGAGAAAGGACATTCACTCATTTTATCTTGTTAAGAGCCTCATCACTGACCAGTGAGCTTAACATAAAGTAAATTTTATGGTTCTTGAAGCATTATGTCATGCATCTCATAAGTAATTTTGATCACATATTCCTGTGACTTCTCAGAGTTTTCCTCATTTATGATACTGTGTACTAGTCCTTTGAGGACTTATGTTTCTTATAATCATTTTGGTTGTTGGGGCAGGGAGTGTTTCCATTGGCAGTGATTTGAACAATTATCTTGGCATCAAATCAGGTGCCCAAGAGGGTGCAATTCATTTAGACCAGCAGTTCTCAATCTGTGGGTCACAACCCCTTTGGGGGGGGTCAAATGACCCTTTCACAAGGGTTGCCTAAGACCACTGGAAAACACATATTTCCGATGGTCTTAGGAACCAAGACACCTCTGTCCATCTCCAGACGGGGCCACCCACTTGCCCACATACGAGTATTAAAGGGTCACGGCATTAGGAAGGTTGAGAATCACTGATTTAGAAGATCTGCCTAAGTTGAGTGAGTATGGTTCTTGTACCCTCTCAGGTCGTAGTAGAGCAGGATAATAATGAAACAAGACTTTGATCCTCTGATAAGAAAAAAGGGAACGAATACCAACTCATGTTTAAATATCACTTGTTTTCCTATAAGGTTGGTAGTATAATATTTTTCTTCCTTTAGTCTGAACCTGTGATTTATAAATATGGGAAACTCCCTGGGTGAGATCTCCTTTCTCTAATTGGTATATTTGGACTTCTCTATAAATTGCAGTCTTAGGGCGTTGCCTGGGGGCCCCAAGAAGTTAGGATCAAAGAAGCTATGGAGGCCATCCTATTCACTTATCTGAGATGCTTTTCATCTTGGAAGATAATTTCAGTCCTGGAACTCACACTTCAAAAAATATCTCTGTCCTCTGGCTTCCTCCGAGATACTGCTTTTAAGGAGGGTGCCCAGGCCAGACAAGTCTTAACTTCTCACCAGGCTACATACTTCTGTTCTATTCCCGACTAGAATTTAAATTCCTCGAGGGTAGGCACTGTCGTTCTTTTTAAAATCTATTTGATTGTTTTTGCATTCCCACCACATTTTATAGATGATGAAACTCACACCCAGGAGTGTTAAATGACTTTTCCCATTGCTGCACAATCAGTATGTGTCATAGATAGAGCCCGAATCCAGTTCTTTCTGACTCCAAGGTTGGCCCTCTACACACTATCACAGTGGCTACTATCACTTTACAGATGGACGAACTGAGGCCCTGTGATATGGTAGAAATAATACTGGATTTGGATTCAAAGTACTAGAATTTCAATACACATGCTGTTATTTGTTACTTGTATGTCTTTGTATAAGCTTACTTAACCTCTATAAGCCTCAGTTTCTTTCCCTATAGAATGAACAGGGAGGACCCCAAGGTCCCTTTTAGTTCCAAATCTATGACCTTGTCATAAAACTTTGACTTTCTCAAGATTATACAATTGGTGAGTGGAAGAGTCAATGCTCAGTGAGGTCTTTTAACATCATACTATATCTATCTTAGTATGCTGTTTTCTCCAACAGAAAGACCCCAGGGAGTATGCGTGTATGCATTTGCATATGCGTGTGAATGTTTGTGCTCTCATGTGTATATATGTGCTTAATATCAAGACTAGAAATGAAGTTTGGCAAAATAATAAGACCAAAGAATGGAAGCTTTGTATACTTTTCAGGGAATAGAGATGGCTCACAAATCACTTAAAAGTATTTTCTTCACTTTGAGGGATGGAAGATGTTTGTGTTTTTAGAAAGTGGCACTTTTGGAAAAGGTTTATAAAAAGCACAACAAAATTCTGTTGATGGATTAGCATAGATTTTACTCATAGCTGCCAATGAATGCTTGGTATATGCATACATGAGGTACATTGTAATTGATGCTGGAGAGGTTAGATTTGGTTTTCATTTGTGCTCTGTTGGCATAACCACATGCCCTTTAGGAAATAAAATTATTTCCCCTCCCTTTATAATAATGCATGTGAGTAGGACTTTTGTGGTAGGGGAAAAAAAAAAGAAGAAGAACTTCAAGTTGGAGACAATATAATATAATTGTAAAGGGAGGGAGGGATTTTTAAATATCTCAAAACAGAAGAAGATTCCCAAATGATGGAAGGATATAGATGGGAATCAAACATGAAAAGATGTTCTAGTGAACACTATGCCAAACACTAGCTACCTCATAATTTTGTGGAACTATCTGATGTGATCTTGTTGATATAAGGAATACCCAATGAGGAAATTCCCCGTAAAATACAAAATTCCACTTTCTTTTCCCCCAATATGCTTAGTGAGTTTTGTAGGTGCTACTAAGAGGCATTGTGGCATAAGAGGCATATAGAAAACTGACCTTGGAATCAGAGAGATGCCTGTTCAGATGCTTCATTGACAAATAATGGCTATGTGACCCTAGGCTTTTCAACAAAATGTTAATAAGATCCTCATTTGATCCTCACACCAAGTATTTGAGGTAAGTAATGAAAATATCATTATCCCCTTTTTTCAGATAAGCAAACAGAGCCTGATCCAAGTATGATGCCTTACCCAAGGTCATGCTGCAACTCTTTATTATGGGATTTTGGAGGTAATAATTGGCTCCTTGGTGAGTTAGGGCAAAATAGAAGTCATTTGACAAAATTGCTTGCATTGTTGCAGTTCTAACCCTACCTCTTTTTAATGTGGCAGGTGGCAGTCTCAAATTTAAACAGACAATGTCCTGGTGACATCGTAGCACCTAACACCGGCTTTCTGTGCATAATGAGTTGTTGTCAACAATACCGTTCAAATTTTATGCAAAATGGCGCATACAATATGAAGAAATGAGAAAAGGAGAGCTCACAAAATCAGACTCATAGCATCTTGGTCAGAAAAAAATCTCACTGACCATCTACACCAAAATGCATGGAAAAATAGCCAAAATGTAGTTAGAAAGCCTCTGTCTGAAGACCTCTAATGGGAGGGGAGTTGGCGATTACTTCCCAAGGCTACACTTACCAGAAGAGTTCTTGATTAGGGAATTTCTCTTCCATCAAGCCTAAATTTGACTCTCTGTATATTCCGCTTCATACCCCTAGTTCTTCCCCCCGGAGTTAAGCCAAAAAATCATTATCCTTCTCTGTATGATTTCCTTACAAGTAACCGAAGACAAATATCATGTCCCAGCCCCAAGCTCTATTCATTTTTTCAAGTAATATAATGTATGTAAAGCTTCTTCTAAACCTTAAATCACCATATAGATCTAAGTTTCTATTATTATTCACCATACTTATCCTAAATCATTACATGAATATATCAATACAACCATCTCTTTCTTCTTTTGTGAATGTGTAGACCCCCTATAGTCAAATTTTCTTATTGAAATCTACTCAATAAATTGTATCATCATGGTAGGGTGAATAACTAGTATAATTTTCTTTGGTTCTGTGTTAAAGAGCTGTCTTTTCACTTCAAAACCCCTCATTTCCATTGAGATACATGTCAGATCCCAGCAGCTATGGGAAGTGTCTCTGTATTCTCCCCTGCTCCCGGTGGCTATGTACCCTAGATAATTCTGAATTTTTATATATTCTTAACATTTTTATTTAAATACATGTTTTCTCCCCCAATTGAACAGAAGCCTATTATGGAGAAATGATCATTTCACTTTTGAATTTCTATGGACTGCACTGTCTGGCACATAGTAGGTACATACATGTTTTGGTTTTGCTTTTCTTTATATTCATAGCACTTACCACAGTGTCTGGTACTTAATAAATACATAAGTGCTTAATATATATGTTGATTTGATTTGATTTTGATTTACTTAGGCTTTGAACATCTGTGGACCAACACCATTTCAGAGACAAATAAACGTATTAGTTTGGGTGTAGACATTTATTTAAATTAGATTGACCTAGACAAGCATTTCACCTAAAAGGCCCATTTAAATTATCCAGCATATGCTGAAGGATAGGAGATTTCCAGCCAAAATGATCCACTGATCTATAATTAAGACAGCTAGAATAGTCTTTTGGAACATTTTACTTCCCAAATTGGCCACCTAGCAGTTTTGAAAATGATCTGTTATTAATGAATGACAAAGAGTTGTTCTGTGTTCTCAATAGTGTGATGGTTAGGAAAATTTTCAAACTGATCAAAATAGCCAATCTACCAAAAAGCATACTGGAAATGACAGAAGCAAAGTCTTAGTCATTTGGGTTTTTACCAACCATCCCACTGGTTGAAGGACTATCTTTATTAATTTTATTAGAAACTTAGTTCGAATATTTTGGGATTAGTACTTTATCTGTGAAAGTGGGCACAACCTGAGTGAAGTCTTATTCACCAGAAAGCTGAGAATGGAGTTCTTGGGGCAATGGCAAGGTTAATACCCTACACAAAATTGTTTGGCATAAGATGGGAGTAACAGGATGTTGGGTCCTATCAGACAAATGAAAGACATGGTATTTTACTTCAAAGTTTTAAATAGCAAATGTATCCTTCAGGGATGTTCCATTTCTACCTGAGTGAGTTTAAACAGGAATGTTCGCATCTTCCTCTAAAACTCCAAGGACCCAAAGGAATGGATTATTTTCCTGATCTGCAGAGCTACAGATTCCTTATGTTGTAAAAGAGCCTCAGTACTTCCACTACTTCTCCAGTCCTCCCTAGCATTTCAATTCTTTATATATTGGCAACTATCCAAGGATGAAAAAAGGAATTTTTTTCTTCCAAGTCTATGTCCCAATATCAACATTACTCCTTTCTCCCACCCTGCATAACGCTACAAAGATACACGTTGACACACATTTTCTTTTATCGTTAGGTTAAAATTTGGCTCTATTGTTTATTTACAATGAATCTCCGAGTCCCAGTTTCATGGGTTTCCTCACCCTCCATCAACTGTGTCATTACAATCACAGCTGCCTGCACAAGGTTGTCATTTGCCTGTGAATGACAACCGAAAAAAAAAGCATTTATTAAGTCTAGAGTAGCACTGTGGTGAGCATTGGTTATAAATCCAAATAAGCAAGACAGCTCATGATCTCAGGAGTTTATATTCTGAGAAAGGAAGATAACACATATAGGGAAGTAGTGACCATGGAACACTGTTTGGGGCATGGAAGTCAGAGGAAATGGTGACTGGACCCATAGAGTCAATGTTTATTTTCATAGTGTTCATTTCATTACCATTCTCAAAAGTAGAGTTGGTAAGTTTTTGCACATGTACAGGAAGATAGATTGTGTGATGGTGAAGAAAGCAAGATAAGGGAGATGCTCACCAATCAGAGCCCATTTTTGACAATCTACAACCACGTCGTAACTACTAGGTCGGCCAATGTCTAATATCCATGCTGTTCTTTGCCCTTCTTTTCATTTCTACCCACATACTGCAGTTTTGCTGCCCTTATTCTAGCTCTACTTCTTGAGATACTTACACAAACTTTTTTCTGGTCTGGCAAGGGGCTATTTTCCAGTTTTACTTATTTTTTACATCTCCAAACTTGTCAGATTTCCTTTTGATATCAATATTGTCAAGACCTTCAAAAGCACTCTTAATAGCTTCATGTATGCAAGGAAGGATTGCATTCTCTCCTCCAAAAGCAACCAAATTATCTTGACAGGGTTACATACTAGTGATTTCAAAATAGTAAAGCTCCTTGGGAGTGTATGTTTTAGATTTAGATTTTCTCTATACTCACACAAGGTTGCATTCAGTTATCTTTGATACTCATTGGTTACCAAAGTAGAGAAGGCAGAATGACATAAACCAACAGATTTCTTCCTAATGTAGATGTGATCTCTGTGACCAGTTGTTCCTCATCCTTGGGGTAGGTGTCAGATGAGAAATCTGAGTCAAGAGGGTTTTTGTTTGACACTTGACAAAAAGATTGCAGTAGTGGTATTACCAATGGGAAAATATGACATTCAGGTGTAAATATTACATTCAGAAGGTAATACCAGGCAAGAGGCAAAAAACTTCTACATATTCTTGAAATCTTCAGGTAGTTGGCAGGTATAATTGATCCAAATATTTTCTTACCTAGATCATAGGATCATGATGTCAGAGCTAGAAGGGACCTTGGAGGTGATGGAATCAGAACCTCACCATTATACAAATGAGAGACTAGAGGTCTAAGTAAGGGAGGGGAGGCGGTCAGATTTTTCTATTAGTGTGTAGTAAACTTTGATGCCTAGTAAACCTAGGGATCAAACGCAACCCATGCCCTGCTCCTCATTTGTTGTTGTGACTTCATGAGCTAAGAATGGTTTTTATAGTTTAATAAAGTTTTATTACATTTTGTAATGTAAAATAATATTCTTATTTCCTTTACATATACAACCAGATATGACCCTCAGGCTGTAGTCTGCCCGGTGCCTGCTCTTGGGAATCCAAGTCCTCTGGATTCCAAATCATACTTCACCACACAGCATTTTGGACTGACAGAGAACTACAGGCTATCTAGAGAAATAACCCTGTTTTAAATCTGAAAGAGAAGTAGAATCATAGCAGATATTGCTTATTAACCAGGGCATGATCACAAAATCCTACTTGTATGAAGTAATGAGTCACAAAAAAGTAAGAAAAATCAGAAAAGTGAAACACTGTTGAAACAGAAATATGAGGAAATTTATTATTGGAAAAAACATGGAAAGCTAAGAATGTGTGTTGAGGAAACCATCTTCCCTCGCTATAGCTTTATAAAGGTGGTTTCTCTCCCAGCTCATGGATGAAATGTACTCTTGTCTCAAATCAAACTCTTAGAATCCCTTGTTTTTTGAAAACCCAGCTCACATACAGCCTCTTACATCAGACTTTTCTTCATTACCACCCCTCAGCCCCAGCCCGCATCCAGCTTTCTTCAAACATTACACAGTATCATTCGAAGTATAGGAGAATTCTAGGAAATGCATAATTTGAAGCTGTGTAGTTCCCAAAGGCCTTTCTTTCTGTCATTGACTTAGCGAAGATATATGGACATTTAAAGTTTCCACTTGGTCTTCAACTCATGTTTTCAACAGGACCAATCTTCAGCCAAGGTCTCAGGAATCAGGGACTCCAAAACCTTACTGTATAGTGCCTGGGACTTGGGATCTGATGTGAATTGGAATTTCTAAAGGCTAGTGCTTTTGGTATTATGTCAGTTAGAGTCTTCTGAGTGATTTTAAACTTGACTCCTTTTCCCTTATTGACTTGGGAAAGTGTATATAGGCAAAGGTCAGCCAGCCCCATAGATAAATTCCCTTTACCTGATTTACCATCTTGCCTCATCTGTTTCCCTCTTGTATCTAACTTTAGTTACCATTTTCAATGACAGTTATATTACATTCATCCATACCTTTTGCTATTGTCAGCTTCTTAACTCTGATTCCAACTAGTAGCTAAAGTTGTAGTCAATTCAAAGGATATAGACAACTTTTATGTTGTCAACAACCAGTATAGCGTCTTGAAAACAATATTCATTCAAGGAATGTATATGGAATTGAATTAAAGAATGAAAATAGTCAAGGAACATCTAGTTTGCTAGATGTTTAGGAAGTAGAAGGCATACGAAAGCATACAGTATTACCAAAACCTCTAGTGTAGATGGGATAAATATATTTTTTGCATGAATTTTATTACAAAACAATAATTATTGCTAGGGAAAACACTTGGACACTAGTGTTTCCCAAGCAGCTTCCATAACACTGAAATTCATCCACGTAAAATATCCTTCCCATGAAGGCAACTTTCTTTATATTGCAGAGGAGATTGATTGGAAATTGTTATCATTTCAAGGAAAACATAGGAAAAAGTGAAGAGGTTTCCCAAAGAGGGTTAGGGTTGCCTGAGACCCCAAAATACCAACATGCTGGTTCCTGCAGAAAGAATTCCACTCAAGTCTTCTCAGCCAAAGAAAAGCAAAGTTTATTAGAAGTTCACCTGTGTTGGACACAGAGCAAGTCTGTGCTAGAAAACTCTATGGCGCTTTCACAGAGCAAGTCTGTGCTAGGGCCTTCTGTGGCGCTCTCACACCATGTGGAGGGAAGATGGGGTCTTATATACAGAGGAATCTAGGGGTGGTCTAGAGGAGGAGTTTGGGGAGGGTCTTCAGGAGGAGTTAATGGGGTCAATGCAAAAGTGGATTGATATTTTGATGGGCTCAAGGATGAGAAGCAGATGGACAATGGAGGGCAAGGCTAGTAACAGAGGTTTGGGCCCAGCCACAGTGAAATACTTATGGCCTCTGCAAACACCTCATCAGGTGGGAAGATTCAATCAGACGTCAAGGGGTTTCCCAGAGCCTG
>CM053583.1:38632875-38685543 GCA_028627135.1 Pseudochirops cupreus | reverse complement strand
ACAAGCCTGGCGCCACAGGCTCCACGTGACCACATTCAGCCTATTAGGGAACAGAGTATACTTTCAAATATCCAAGGGTCCTCAGTCACGTAGACACTTTAGCAAAGGGCCTAGAGGCAGGGAAGATCTTCAGATTCCCATAACAGTATTTAGGTTGACAAAGTCCATTAAGAAAAATGATTGGGGTTGGGGGTTTTGGTTATCCAATTTGGAAATGTTTAGAAACCAATACTGTGCAAATTAGAATGGTAACTACCAGAGTACCACAGTCAGAGCTCAGAGCATTTCAGCATCTGGTAGGCTTCAGTCAATGCCAAATTTAGTTCATGCAAAATAGATGTAAATGAAGGAGGGTTGCAACTGAGGACAGAGAGAAAATCTCTCCTAAATGGAATGTGCTGTGAGAAAGTGACGAGGAAGGAGATTTGAGAGTCATTGTTCAGGAATCCACACCAGCCTTTCCCCCTTGTCAGTTGCTGCAGAATAAGCAAACAAGATTTTAGGGTTTGGTTCTAGCAACTGTGGAAAGAAATGTGATGGCAATTCAAAAGGAAGGATATTAAAGCTACTTACGGTCCTGGCCAGACAACAACCAGGGTATTTTATCAAGTTTTTATTTCAGAACTTTGCAAAGAGTATAATTTCTGTGGAAGGTTATGTCACAGCAAACAACAGGATGGTCAGCTTCCCAGAGAGAAGCTAGAAGAACAAATTTAAAAACTGAGGTCTGCCCTCTCCAGAATAAGGGAAGGCTCTGTGATAAACCCTTTTTGAAACCACTGAAGTTGGGATGGAATTAAAACCCTTTGATCCAATTATGTAGATTTCTGTTCCAGGAGACAGCTGTCAGTGAAACAGCCCTTTCATTCCTAGACATTAATAAATACCTACTATTTCCTTAATCCCCTTACCCTTACTGTATCATATGATCAATTCGGGGCGCATTTTACCTGAGAGAAGATTCTGTTTTTTTCTCAATTGGAATTGAGTTTCCAGAAATTGAAATTATGTACCACTTTAGTCCTATCTGCATCCTTTTAATGATACGTAAATAGCCTGTGTTTGGTTCAAGTTTAAAACTTCTAAGTTGATTAATCTGATTGTACTAGTCTGATTTCATTGGATTTAATTCCAGTCATTTGATGGATTTATTCCTTTCCCTGCAAGAACTCCTCAATCCCATCAGTGTCTGCCCCAAACCTTTCTGTTGCTTTTCATTTTTCTCCCTGCCTGTCAGTTTCTTTGCCAGACACTTTTAGTATTTAATTCCTTTCCCTCTTTCCTTATCCTTCATCCCTTCTCACAAAACCTCTTTAATAGCTAAATAAATCATACTTTCTCTTCCCCAGTACAGAACTCTTGACTGAGTGCCCAGCATCTCTGACGCCATCTTGATCTCTCACTCCTTCCTGAAATAGTTTTGGAGTTCTCATTTAAAATTAGGGTCATCATTCACCTCAGTCATGCCTCTTTCTGAGTCCTCACTGCTTTGTCCTGCCCTATGATTGCATTTAGAATTCCCTGGTAGGCAAGGTTCTGCTCAGAAACTTTCATTATCCAAGTGAGAGTGGGAAACCATGCCTTCCATGCCCCTCTAACAGCCCGAGGCTTCCCCAAGCTCCCTTTGTTCAGCAAAAACAAAAAACAAAAAAAACCCAAAACATTTCTAATGAGGATTGATCCCTTTCTGATGGCACATGGCATTTTCATCCTATTTTCTGAAAAGCCACCTTTCTGTCTAAGGGATTGTGTGTGGGTTTGGTTTTTGTTGTGGTTTTTTTTCCAATGGGAGGCTATTTGGATTGTAGTTGTAGCACTTCACTACAAAGCATCTCAGGATATTAGCATCACTTGACCACAGTTATAGTTTTTATCCAGATTGGCAGATGCTTTTTATAGGCTCAGATGGAACTTCATGGAAAGAGAGCTTAAAATGCACAGGAGGAGGAAAATGTTTCTCTCTGAGGATTCCTGCTGAGCTGATAACAGTCTGCAGGAAGACATCTATTTAAACAGGAATAAACACGCCCGAGGTTGCCAGCAACCTATTTTCAGCTTTATTAAGCTATTTTCAGCTTTATTAAGAAATCTGTGTTTAATTTTTCCTACATATCTACTCCCATTAATTTACTCTTACTCTGGATCAATTAGTGAACCTGATAGTAATACAGGGCTTGATTTCTACCTCTTTAGAATAAAGAGAAACAAGAGGAATGAATTTGGATTGGATTAATGGAACAAGGTGCAGAGAAAGGGAAGTCTCTTAGCCCAGATTAGTGCAGAACTTCTTCCTCCCCCACAGGCAAGACAATCTCCCGCCCCTTCACCCTCCCTTAATGTCTTTGTGTGAGTAATGTTATCAGTGTTTTCGCATGTGCACACCTGTAACTGATAAAGAGCAAGGTGTAGGGAAATTTCACGAGAAACAATTATCATAGATGATGAAATAGTAGGGGGTGTTAGAGATAAACTTGCTCACACCTTTTGCTTTACAGATAAGGAAACTGAGGCCCAGAGAGTTGGAGTTGTTTGTCCAATGTCATAGAATCACAGATAGAGCGAGAAGGGTTCTCCAAGACCTTCTGTTCAAACCCCCTTGTTTTTGATTTGAGGAAAATGAGGCCCAGGATGCTGAAGGGACTCTCACTCTCTCCCAGGGAGTATTAGGCATGATTTGGCCTCAGTCCTGACTCAGCATCTAGTGTGCCATGATGCAAGAGTCCCAGTGACTGTCTTTTTGTGGCAAGTCAAAACATCTTTGCTTGGCATTTGAACACAGATTGCTTCCTATTATAAAACTTTTATTCATGTTAGCCCAGTTTCCTTGCCACCTCTCATACACACCATGGAATTCGTGACTCCGCATCTTTCTTTACACCATGTCCTCTGCCATGTGTGATGAGATTAGTTTTCTCCTTCTCCACAAAGGCTTACTTAAAAATGGCAGTTGGCACTGATACTAGCTTTTACAATTTCTATAAAATTTAGCCTCCATATTATTTACCTTGTAGCAATAAACTGTTCTCTTATTATTTAGCATATAAATACTCTCTGAAAAAAAAAATCAGTAGAATGAGTTCCATATGGTGGATATATAGCTAGGCAATGGCTTCTGTGAAGAGGAGCAGGTAGTTTTAGTAGACTGCAAATTCAGTGTGCATTGGAAATGTGACATGACAGAAAAAAGCAAAAGCTTATGTAAGCATAAGTTTTATTAATAAAGCATAATTCTTTTGGGGGGGAGTTTAATTTTTTTTAAAGTAGAGACAATCAGGGTTAAGTGACTTCCCTAGGATCACATAACTAGTAAGTGTCTAAGACCACATTTGAACTCAGACCCTCCTGACTTCAGGGCCAGTTGCTCTATTCACTGTGCCACCTAGCTGTCCCATAAAGCATAATTCTCGAAACAAAGGATGCAGCAGTTCACTACTCCACCCTCATTAGACTACACTGGAGTAGTGAATTCAGCTCTAGAAGTCATATTTTAGGAAGAACTTTGATGAATTTTAACATTACCATGATGGTGAGGGAACTCGGTACTATTCTACACAAGAACTAGTTGAAGGAAGTGTGGCTGTTTATCCTAGATATCACCAAATTTCACAATGAGCTGATGGCCATCTCTAAGTAAATGAAAGACTTTTCAATTAAGAATTGAAGTGGTTTTGCATCACTAAAACTAAGAAACAATAGGAATTATTGAAAGATAGATAGATGCACATTTTAGGATGATGTAAAGAAAAAAATTTCAACATTTAGAGTTGTCCCAAAATGGAACATGCTGCCTTGGGAGAGGAGGTAACAATTTCTCAGTCATTGGTGATCTTCCCTCAAGAGCTGGCCATTTGTTGGGTATACCAATATAGCAAAAGTTTCTTGATGGAACTTATTATATTTAATACTTTTCTGTGTTTCACAAGATCTAGCACATGTTGGGGCACACACATACGCAGCACTAAATAAAGTAGAGAAAACAGAATAGCAGAAGGACAGTTGTATCAGAAATGTGACCAAGAGGTTGGTTACTTCTGAATTAGTTATCAGTTCTCCTTTACTTGTAAATGCATGTTTCCCCTTTCCTTTTATGAAAATCATGCTACCATTATGTTTTTGTGTCCAAACCTATGCCTGGTAATTTCATTCCTTTTCAATTAAAAAAAAATGAAGAATAAAAGAGGCAAATGATTTCTTAATTTTTAAACTGACTGGTTATTCAAAACAAACAAATGAAAACATGATCTCTGTTTATTCATCTGGGTTGTCTCTTTCTCTATAAAGGTAGTTATCAAAGTTGATTGACATAATGCATTAAAATATACATTGTCAGTTTAACATTTTACATCATAAAAAGATGCAAAATACTTTACTATCATTTTTGTGATGTGGAAATATTGCTGAGATTCCCTATTTTTGTGAATTTCTTTTAAATCTGGGATATTTCTAGGACCCTCTACTTTTGAAGTCTTACACAATAAAGAAACACAGTCAACTATTTATTAGTAAGTGGTAAGAGCTGATATGACAGGGTCAGGACATCTTCAGTTTTACTCTAGGCCTTGTTACAAATTCTAGGCAGTCCTAGGCACTTAACTTGCTTTGACCCATTTTCCATATGGTTTGATAATGGCCACATATTTCAAATGGTGACATGATCCTTAAGATTCTTATAGTCACATCTTGTGCCCATAGATCTCATTTTCTTTACAAAAGATATAATGTAAACTAGAAAAATTAGAAATAGAAAACACTTGCAACCTAAAATAACCACATATAGTAGATTTTAGAGCAAGTATTGAAGATCTGGACCAAACTTGTCTCTAAGTAACCTGTCAGTTAAAAGATAAAATGCCATGTGTTACAGACATGTTTTCTTTTGCTGACAAAAAGAAAACCAATAGATTTATCCAAAGAGACTTTTTTTCTTCGAGATTGAATTTCAAAGGTGAATGTATCATTTGGTCTTTATACATTGAATACTGTAGTGAACAAGGTCATTAATTTTGGTTCCAAAAGAGACCCATTACTATTCAAATGGCTGCTGCTTGAATTAACCTTCTATAAAGGCAGAGGATAATGTTAAACCACAACTTAAGCAACATATTTCAACCTTAGGTACCTGGCTTTCTGCAGATTTCACTTTAACGTAAGGTTAGAGCTTTGGGAATCTTGAAGAATGCCTACTCAACATGTGCCCCAGACTGCCAGTTTGTCTAATGACACGTCTTAAGCAACCTTTAGCAAGTACCATGTTCAAGTCAATGCGTAAATGAATTCTCTAATAAGTATTAAGTTGGAACATTCAGTTTTTTAACATGTTAATGTTTTTATTTTCATAGTAATCATTTCTGAATCTATTTCCACTCCACAACCCAATGAGTCTTCTTTTGTCCTAAAGAAAATTAGCAATTAAAACAGCACAGTGATTGTGTCTAAGAGTACATTCAACATTTTGTACCATGAGTACTCAGCCACTCCAAGGAAAGGGGAGAAGTTCACTTTGTCATCTCTTCTCTGGGACCAAGATTAGTCCTTATAATAACCATGTGGTTGGCTGAGGAGAAAATCCAGAATAGATGAACAAATACGAGCCTTGGAATCAGTTGTCCGTTCTGGTTCTGTCATTAATTAGCCTCTTCCATTTTATTTTTTACCAAGAATGTCAGTATAGCTGTGGTTCAGTTACTAGAGTTGTGAATAAATTTGTTGATTATTGGACAAAAATTCATATTTAAAGCACTAATATTTGAATTAATATTTGTAGAAAGTTAAAAAAAATCTTTACAATTCTCCTTTGCCCTTCAAGACTTTCTTCTTTTGTAGTATTTGGTTTTGCAAACTATATTATATGAGATGGAAGCAAGCTTCAGGCCTAAATATCCCATTAAAATCACCATTATACCTTCATTCATTTCATTGAGATTTTGTACAAAATGACTTAAGGTTTTTTATATTTGTGTGTGTGTGTGTGTGTGTGTGTGTGTGTGTGTGTGTGTGTAGATATAGTTATCTATCTATATATACATAGATGTAGAAACTAATCCAATTAACACCGAGATAGATATAGATATAGATGATGTTTATCAGTAGACAATATTCTATCATACTTTGATTCGTTAGACAAGAGTCATACATAGGCCACTAGCCTAAATAACCTGGATATTGATCTTGGGGCCTATTAATGCCCTTTATTGCTTGCATCACAAAGCAGATATATCCCATAACCCTCAATGATGCCAAGTAGTAGTACCTGAGCACCTCCTTTAAAAATGTATATTTGAGACATAAAAAATTATACCTATATAGAGGGTTGCTCACAAGTCCTCATTAGAGAGGCGAAGGATTTAAAGAAGTTCATTTCATTTTGTACCCAAAGAAAACAACATAATTTTGTAGAAGACATGGTCATTTTGACTTCTGACATTCTAAGTGTACATAACATGAAACCTATTGAAAACATCTATTGCTGGTTATGGAGAAGTAGGAAAAAATGACTAAATCCCATAAAATATATTTTTGAGACTTAGTGAATTCAGTATAAAGTTGGTCATAGAGTCAAATAAATTTTACAGTATACTTTAGGATTACGAAATAAAAGTGGTCAAAGGTTCACAGATTACCAGAGTGTTTGTGACTGTATACCATGAAAAAAAGTCTTCTAGAAGATATTTGAGAGGTACTGGACATGGCAAACATCAAACAGCCTTGCAAAAATGCAAATAACTATATTTTAATAGTCTCATCTGGTAACAGACTCATGTGAGAACTATTTTACTATAATCAAATTTTAAAGATGGAAGGGTGCTTAGAGGCCATCTTGAAAAATCCATGTCTAAATGAAAATTCCTTCTATAACAGTCCTAACATACAGTCTTCTAATGTCTGTGTCTCCATTTGAAGATCTCCAATGATAGAAAATATACTCCCTTCCATCAGAATACGTAACACTTCGGGTTAGCTAATGAACTCCCGATTCTCAACCTCAGGATATTTTGGCCTGATTGTTGGTCGCTCACTACAACTAAGCCCAATCATTCAGCCATACTGCCGAGATATCCATAGATGGTAGTGTGGGAAATATATTCCTCCCCTCCCCCATTTCCTCTCTCTAGGTGTAGAAACTAATTGAATCAACACCAAGATTGTTTTGGAAAGGAAATGAAGATCATTTTTATTTCTATGACTCTACTTATCATAACATCTTTATCAGTCCACCTCCCAATATATATTGTGTTACTCTGTTAGAATGTAACATACATTAGGGAAGGAAATGATCTTTTCTGTTTGTAGCCTTAGCATGAATGCTTAGCCTGCAATATATTAAATGCTTAATATATACCTTTATTTTTCTCTATATCAAGCTGAATTCTGCCTTTGCAACTTTTATTTTTTAGTCTTTGTTCCTGGAGTAACCTGTAACCTAGGAGCTTAACAAGTCATTCTTTGTGACAGAGATTATAACCCTCCCTCCCTTTCATTATTATTAAATGCCCCAAATTCCTCTAATTGTTCCCCCTTGTCATGGTCTTCCATCCAGTCACTGTTCCGGTTCATCTTTCTGGAATACTTTCCCCATATCATCCCATAATCCCTATTTCATGCTGATTCTGTACTTTGTCCAGCCAGGTTCGAGCACAGGAAGGTAATCAGTTCCTTTCTTCTGGACACTGTGTTCTCTTGATGCAGCCTAAAAATGGTTAGCTATTTTGAGGGGCTGGAGGGGGCTCCATGGCACACTGTTGACTCATATTAAGCTTTGTTGTTGTTCAGTTATTTCAGTCATGTCTGACTCTTTGTGACCCCATTTGGGTTTTCTTGGCAAGATACCGGAGTCGTTTGCCATTTCCTTCTCCAGCTCATTTTATAGACATTAAGCTTAGTGTCTACTAAAAATAGCCAGATTTTTTTTTACACAAATAGATTTCTAGCCTTTTTTTTCTCCATGCTACATTTGTGAAGAACACAGGGAGCAATGTATGTAAGAAATTGTGGAGTATACCTCCAATTTCAAGCTACCCTATTCTAAAAATCTTTAGACACAGGAGTAGAATCTAAGTGATGCTTCTACAGCTCTACATCCTAAATCCCAATTAGGGACTTTTCAAAGAGCAGTGGAAAAATGCCTGCTAGGTATGAATAGGCTGTGGTGGGTCACCAGTGGTGAAATAAACTTGAGACATGACATAAAATAAATCAAGTCAATGTGTGAACAGAAAATGAAGTGGTCTGGTCATGTCTACTTCATGTCTGAAACTGTCATTTTATAAGTAACACATTCTGAAAACAAACAAACATGGAAAGATTGTAACTTGTATGGAGTGAAGCAAGATGTTCTGAAGAAAGTTACGTGTTTGGAGGAGGACATTTGTTCAAATTCCAGCTTTTCCACTTACTTCCTAAAAGAGCTGATGAAGCCATTTAACTCTGGGGGGGAGGGAGGCTCCATTTTTTTGGAATGAGCAGGAATGAGGTGGTAAAATGAGGTGGTTTAACTATATGAACTCTAAGATTGTTTTAAGAACAACATCTATGATGACTGCCCATTGATCTGGATTTTTCAGTTGTATGTAGAAAGTTCTACTAATTCTCTTTGTCAAGGGTGGGGAACCTGTGGCCTTGAGGCCACATGTGGCACTCTAGATCCTCAAGTGCAGCCCTTTGACTGAATCCAAACTTTGCTTGAAGCCACACTTGAGGTCCTAGAGGGCCAGGTGTGGCCTTGAGGCCACAGGTTTCCCAACCTTGTTTTAGAGCCTAGACAATAGGAATCTGAAGAATCCTCTCTACCTTAATCTTCCTGAATTCCCTGTTTCCTGAGGTTGTCAAGTGGAAGGTGGATAACCACTTGGAATGGAAGGGAATGGATATTGTGCCATTATCTATGCTAAACTTTCTACAAATAGTATCTCATTTGATCCTCACAACAGCCCTACAAGGTAGGTAATATTATTATCCCTCTTGTAGAGCTGAAGAAACTGAGAGGTTAAGTGATTTGCCCAGGGTCATGCAGGGTCGTAAGTATCTGAAGTTGGATTTGAACTCAGGTCTTCCTGACTCTAGGCCCAGTGCTCTATCCAGTGAGTCACCAGTTGCCTCCTGGTGGCCACACAACCACTTGTGAAAGATTTTACAGCAGGTATCCCTTCTCCAAGTACTTCCAGTGCTTTCCAACTCCAGCACCCTAGATTTGTTTACTCAATAACTCTCTATTCAAATCGCATGTATGTACATCCTCAAGGTCAGAAATGCTGAAGGCCAAAGATACATTGAAGGGTAAATGATAAATTTAAACAGCTTCAAGTATCCATCTGTAGAGCAGAGAAAACCGAGGGCCTGATCATCAAGTACTCAATGACGTATCCCTTAGCTAATAAGAGACATACAATTCCCCATCTAGCTGCATACTAAGGACTGCTGATCCATGTTACAAAATTGTAGTTGTGTGGATTTGACCTAGTTCTGGGTCTTTTTTGGTCCTAGAGCTATTCCTGGAAACACATCTCACGGAGAAGCTTCTTCTTTGTGTTATATTTATAGTATGGAGACGACACAATTGCGAAGAGCAGTAGGGTGGTCCCAGGTATTGAGGGATTGTGTGAACATGTATCAGAGGCACATGAATGATAAAACAACTTGAATTGGTCCTATTAGGAAGAACGATGTCAGGAATGGGATAAACTGTACATTGTGTCCATCCTGAGAGAATTTTTGATGGGAGGGTTGTTTTACATTCTCATATAGGCCTCTTCCAGTTGTAAAGCAGTCAAAGGTTTTAGGATATGTTTCTTTGATATGAGGAAAGTAATTATTTACTCACACCTAATTAGATCTTTCTTTTCATCTTCCTATTCATAACAGCATACATTTATAAAGCACCTTATGTGTACAAAGTATTTAACCTATATTATCGTATTTGATATTTACAACAAGATGGGCCTTGTACATATTAAATATCATTTAACAAGATATATCTCCTTTTCCCTTAGTGGACAGACTTCTAGATAAAACCAGAGCAATTTGCGGCTGCTGTTTCTTTAACCTCAGAATTCAGAGTTCTATCTCAGTCACCAGCAACATCACTGTCTCAGAGGTCGTCATTAAACTTCTGATTGCTGATCCATTGTAATTTTCCTTGCCCTTGACCTTGCCTCATTGGGCATTATTTACCACGCTATGTTTAATAATCTCTTATTACTTGCCTTCTGTGATCACGTTCTCTATTTTATTTCCCTGCTCGTCTCTTGACAACTCAGTATTTCACGCATTCATTTTTTCATTCTTATTCCATAACAAAAATTTGGGCTTTCCCCCGGGTTCTCTTCCATTATCCCATCTCTGAGAAAAATAATCAAATCTTATTTCTATCTCCATCATCTCAGTCACATATGTCCACATCTTTTTATGCACATTGCCACTTCCCTACAGCAGTTCCTTGTGGCTTTTCACTTGGACTATTGAAAGAGGCTTTTAATTGATCACCCTAATTGACTATGTGTTTCTCCACTACAATTCACTTTGTCAAAATGATTTTCCTAAACCGCAAGTCTGACCATGTTACTTTCCCATTCGAACTCAAAAGAGCTCCCTATTACCTCTAGGTAAAAAGAATTTTTGTTGTTTAGTCGTGTCTGATTCTTTGTCACTCCCTTTGGGGTTTTCCTGGCAGAGAAGGGGTTTGCCATTTCCTTTTCTAGCTCATTCTATTCATGAAGAAACTGGGGCAAACAGGATTAAGTGACTTGCCCAGGGTCACACAGCTTTCAAGTATCTGAAGCCACATTTCAACCCAGATCTTCCTGACTCCTGATGCTTTCTCCACAGTTAAGTCTCCTCTTTTTAACATTTAATGATCTTGACAACCTGACCCCTTCCTGTCTTTCCAGCCTGATTGTACATTACTCCCCTCTATAACCCTATTCTTAACAAATTGGTTATGTTGGGTATTCACAACATTTAACACTTCATCTTCTGTTTCTCTGTCCTTGCACATTCTGTCCCCCATGCTTGGAATGTATTCCTTCATCACTCTGACTCTCAGAATCCCGGGATTCCTTCAAGATTCTGCTCAAGCGCTGCATTCTATAGGATGCTTCTGCCACTGTCAGCCCACCCCTGCTAGTGCCTTCTCTTGGCCAAGGTTACCTTATATCTGTTTCGAGTATGTTTTATGTATATATACATGTATGTGTACATACAGAGACACATACATATGTGTATATAGTTGTGCTTTCACACATATATGACTTATATAAATATATGTGTATATTTATACATCTGCACATACATTTTATACACTGGCACACAGAATTATAAATCCAATGTGTATATGCTTTTATATATGTGTGTATATGTGTGTGTATGTATATATGTGTGTATGTGTGTGTAGACTCCCCTTGAAAGCAGGGGTTATTTCACTTTTGTCTTTGCATCCCCAGAACTTAGTACAGCGGTTGGTACATATCATTTTCTTAATGGTGATTGGCTTTGCAGACATGCCTAAAAATAGACCTTTGGCCCCAAATTATTCCTTGAGTTTTGGGCTCAAATTTCTACCTACATGGTGGAAATCTACTTTTGAGGGTCTCACCAGTGTCTCAAATTCAATATGTTATGATTTTTGGATTTGGAGACAGAAAGTCCTGAATTCAAATTCTGCAACAGACACTTAATAGGTGTGTGCCCGCAGGCAAGTCTTTTTATCTTCATTCAGTCTCAGTTTCTTCATCTGTAAAATGAGGGAGTTAGATTCATTTTATCTCTAAATCTTTGATCTTGTACTCCTATGAATGTATTACTTCCCCACTAAAAAGATATCCCCTCTTCTTTCTTTCTCTAGTTTTGTTCAAGATACAACACTTCTGCCGGGTACAAAATCTTCGAACTAGTTTTGTTATGTCTTTATTTTTGCCCTCATATCCAATTAATTTCTAAATTCTGTTCATTAAAACTCCATAGCAGTTGTTTCTTGGTCTTCACTTTTACTGATACTACTTTAATTTTAACCTTTATTATTCCAACAAAAAAGAAAAAAATCCTCACTGATATTCCTCTCTCTGGTTCTTCCTTCTCTAATCCTTCCTGAGGCATTAGAGCATGTCTCTGGATAGACAGGTGAGAGTGACAGAGGAATGGCCTTGGAGTCAACAAGACCTAGGCTCTAATTCCTACTCTTACCATTTCAATGTGAACAAGTCATTTAACCTCTCTGAAATTTCATTTTCCTCATCTATAAAATGAGGCAATGGGCAAGATGGCTTCTAAAGTCCCTTTTAGCTATTATGAAAAAAAAAGTATGTGCGTGTATGTGTGTGTGTGTGTGTGTGTGTGTGTGTGTGTGTGTGTGTGGTATTAGAATCTATAATCAACCATTGTAAGGATTGCTTCATTCCTTGTACTTGGATCCCTAGTACCTAGCACTGTTTAGTAGGTGCTTAAAATACTTCTTAATTAATTGAATGATTGATTAGTTGAATCCTAATTAGATATGATGGACAGCACATAGCAATTTATGCATGTAGGAGATTGCAAAGAGTTAATATGTGTGTGTTACATATTAGAATATGTTTCCTCTATTACAATAGAATATATTTCTACATATACACATGCATATATACAAGCACACAAAAATTTAATACAAGCAACTCTACAGAGAATAGTTAAATACAAGGTAATTAGAGAGGATTTTATTTCTCTTCTTTCAAGGTCCCACTCAACTGTTGCCTCCTTCATAAGATCGTTGCTTCCCTTATGTACAAGGGACACGTAGCTCCCTGAATCTCACCTGCCTCTCTAACCCCGCCTATACACTCATCTCACCTTCTTATATCACAATTGCTTAAGTACACAACTTATACCAGTATTGTATTGTGTGCTAATTGATGGCAAGCACTATGTAGTTTCCATGTTTTTGTCATAGCAAAATAGCTGGTTAATAAATTTGGATGAAAACATAAATTAACAAGCTAGTGATGCAAATATTTTTGCTGCTTTGCCAATTAGGAAATCTTATTTGTTTCTGATTTGGAATCTTTTGATAGTTTGAAGGGTCTTGGTACCAAGAAGTTTCTTTTATTATTCTTCAGTCACCCTGGCTCCTGCAAAGGCACTACCAGGGTGCATATCCACAAATGTTGCTTTGGATGAAAGCAGCCACTCATGTGGGCATCCTACTATTTTGGGGGCTCTTGGGTACAGGGTCTTAGGCTGTATCCTCTAGATCAGCGGTTGTCAACCTTCCTAATGCTGACACTTTAATACTTGTACGTGGGCATATCTGCATGTGGGTGGACCCACCTGGAGATGAATAGAGGAGTGGTGTCTCAGTTCCTAAAACCACTGGGAATATGTGTTTTACGATGGCCTTCGGCGACCCTTGTGAAAGGGTTGTTCGACCCCCAAAGGGGTCACGCTCTAGAATCTGAGAGAAAATAGTGATTAATATGATAGTTCTGATTTGACTTTGCCTGCCATATGTTGTCTCCTTTTTTTGCATCTGAGTATTATAGTCTTTACATCATAATTAGACTGAAGCCCAAAACTTAAACAGCTTATGCTCCAAGACAGAAAATCACCACATAGCTTAATATAAAAAGAATACAGACACAGCACATTAATCACCAGATAAGAATACCATTCACATTTTATGTTAATAAAGACTTACTGTCCATGGTCCAGAAAAACGGGCTTAATAACTATTCTTTGAATTTGCTGGTTAATCTACTGTCATCATGTCTTTGCTAAGGCTGCTCCCATGTCTACAGTATACTCCTTCAGGGTCTTAACTTCTTAGAATCCTTACTTACCTTTCAGAATTAGCTCAAGTGTCAAATACTAGGCAAAAATCTTTCCTAATCTATTCCATACACCTGAGCTTTTCTTTTTTTTCTCTCTCCACCTACCTCTTCCTCCTCAGATTATCTTTATTAGAATTTCTTCGAATACTCTGCATAGGCAGAAACTCATTTCACTTTGGGAATTCATATCCGTGCTGAAATAATCATTGATTGTTTTGATGGAATAAGTTCACATCAATTTGCATAGGAATATTTCTTCAAACCTACTTCATTTTAAAATTATTTTACCTTTTTGGATGTTTGAGAAACCCATTCCCCACTCCCATTCAAATCCTCCTCTAATTAATCCACTCATTATATAAAGATCAGCTCACGAGATGAGTGATTCAGAGTTGTTAGAAGCCTTAGACATCACCTAATCCAATCATCTCATATACATGAGAGAAAATGAAGCCTAGAGAAAGTAAGCAATTTGCTCAGCATCACCTTGTTACTAGTTACAGAGGTGGAATTCATCCCAAGTTCCTTTGACTCTATATCCAGGGCTCTTTCCATGCTGAATACAGGAAAACACAATGGATAAATTTCTCTATGAGTGGATGCAGAGGAGAAAAAGAAGATGAAACATGGCCCATGATCTCAAGAGGATAGAGTAGGGATGAGAGATGTATGCACATACAGATGCATAGAAAAGACAAGTATATATCAAACACCTAGAAAACATTGTAATTCCATGTGAGTGGCATGGGCATTCAATGCTAGAGTTAAAAAGAAGAAGCAGTACCTCAGATAGCACTGGGATTTTTCTTGGAAGAGATTGTTCTTGTCCTAGGTCTTAGTTGATGGGTTGACTTGATAACTGGAGATGGAGAGCATCACCAGTGTAGAGAATGGCATAAACAATGGTAGGAGGCAGGCAAACGCAAAATATATTTGGCAATATTTGGGGAGGGGGAATGGAGTTAGGCAGAAGAAATGTGGGAGCTGAGGGATGGAAAAATAGTGTTGAGATGGTAGTGCTTTCTTTTTTTTTTACAATCTTGGGGATTTATTGTGAAGGCAATAGGACAACAAGGAATGGTTTTTCATTAGAAAGTAGAGTTGGTGTATTGTAATTCCCAGAGTGCAATGGGCTGTCTTGCTAGACTACACAAGGGCTAATGAGTTAGGAAGTTAGGATTTATTTTTTTTTAACTCCTACCTATATGTACATTCATTGAAAAGAGATATTGTGAAAATAAACAAGGAGGAAGTACACCAAACTCGCTGGAGAGAATGTGCAGATACAGATGTGTTATTTCTTATTTATGCTAATTAAATTTTAAATTGAATTTAGTATTAAATAAGCTGCTATTTAGGAGAATGGTACTGTGGGAGAATTGAGCATAGTGTGAGTTCTAGGGATCTTTACACCCCTATTTGATGCCTGATGGTTTCAAACACAAATGAATTCAAATTAATCATAATTGTTATTTTAGACAAATAAGATGGAGAAAGTATTTCATGAATGGATATTTCTTATTTTAAAAAGTAAGGAAAGTGCAATCATTCATAACAGGATTAAATAGTTATTATGTGCAATGAAGTGGACTTTGAGCCTGCATTGAATGGCTGCCAACCATCTGGATGGAAAGTAAACATTTAGCCAATCATCTGAGTATTGTCAAACTTCTAAATGTATTCTGTTGTGTAAACATCACTTTTCTCTAGAGAGTAAATGAAGAATGGTTCTTGCCTTTTTTTTTTTTAGTTTTGCTTTATTTTGACAGAACCTGTGTTTTTACTGGTATAAGGAGCTTTTGATGAAAACAAAAATATTTATCAATCCAGATCAGCAGTTATTTTTCAAGATAGAATATTAGAGAATTACCAAGTATATGGTCTTTCCCCATATTACACAGCCAGAATGTGTTAAAGGCAGGATTTGAACTATAGTCTTCTGACCTGGAGACTATCTCTCCATCTGTACCACACTGACGCTCAAGAAAATGGTAATATTCCTTGTCTTCTTTCCCAGTTAAGCTACATTTAGCCCACCAATTCTGGATGCTATATTTTAGAATAAACATTTCTAACTTAGGTGCATCTATAGGAGACACCTAGCTTGGTGAAAGGCTTCTTGGACATACAATATGAATGCCTCATTAACTGGGAATCTTGAGCCTGGAGAAGACTGGGAAATCACAGTGTCTCCAATTACTTGAAAGACCTTTATGCAGAAGAGAGATTATAGTTGTTCTTCTAGGTCTCCAAGGGTAAAAGTAAGAGCCAAATTTGGGTTTGATCCAAGAGGAATTTTTTTTCTCACAATTAAGTTTATCCAAAAGTATAATGGGTGGCCTCAGCAGGTAGTGAGTTCCCTTCTCAGTGGAAGTATTTAAGTAGAGGATTGATGAGGACTTGTTAGGGAGAATATAGAAAGTATTCTTGCATGCTTATTCAAGTTAGTTTGGATCAATGGGCCTTCCAGCTTTAGAATTCTTACCTTTGGTTTTGGGGAAATTATCAGGGATGTGAAGAAAGTCAATTAATGAAATTACTGTGAACTTGCTAATTCAAAGGTCAACTCAAATAGGACATGTTCTTCTATGATTACTGGGTTTACTCAAATAATTTGCCCCCTTTCTTCACCACTCTCTCTCACTCACTCACTTACTTTACTACTGGAAATGAGCATTATAAACTCTGTGCTCGCTATTTCTTTGACAACATGATAGCTGATAGTCCACTAGAAGGGTTGCATAGTTGTGAACATTAACATCAATGGTTAATTATATTTTTGGAGAGTACTGCTATTGATAGAATTATTTTAAAACAACATTATGCTGCCATAATTGTATGTATCTGAATCTGCTGTTTGTTAAGTCATTGAGGTTCTTGGATCACCAAATCACTAACCCAGATTTACATAAGGGGCAGATAACAATTATAGATTTGTGTTTTCATATTTTCAGGAGGAAAAAGACCAAAATAACTTCTTTTGATGTTGAACTAGCTACCTGCCTCCCTTAAGTCCTGTCAAAATCACACAGAAATGAACAGAAAAAAAAAGTATTATAATAATGAATGCAAGTCACATTAAGAAAGTTGGCAGGATTTTTGTCCTCTCACAGTTCAGTTGGTGGAGAAAGTCAGGTTATGTTGTCTAACATTTTTCCTATAAAATAAAAAGACTACTAATTTCCTTGCTCTATAACTCTATGACATCACTCAATGTAGTCACTTATCTCTACCCATAAACCAAAATCACTGAAAGCCTTTACAATATACAGAAGATATACTGATTTTAAAACTTAGCAATAAACTTTTTCATGGTAGCAAAAAAGTTAAATCATATCAAAACAAAAAGCCCATAACTGCACACAAACTGGGTGTCAGTTAATCTGACAATGGATAAGCTAATTGTGGCAGATGAATGGAATAAACTACATTGCATATGAAGAAGTTAAGAGAAGCACAGGAAGATTTATATGAACTGATGCAAAGCAAAATAAGAAAACCAGGAAGAGAAGTTATCCAAAGAATATAGTAATGGAAATGACAATGAAATTAAATGGTAACTGAGGTGAGATTAATTGGGTTGATGAGTTTTGGTCTTAGAGAACAGAGAGATAATGAAGAGAAGTTTCCTTTTTCGGGGGAGAGGTGATACTAGGTGAACAGAATGGTGTATATTCCAGGTGATTTGGTTTGTGTGTGTGTGTGTGTGGATATATGTAGGTAGGATAATTTGAATGATTTTTTTCTTTGTTAACCAAAACAGTTCAATGTGGGTGGGCACACTTGTTTGGAAAAGACTTTAGTAAAAGAAAAAAAGAATGAACAAAAAAACAAAGTTGAACAACATTCATTTTGTTTCAGGATGTTATGATGGTTACTGGACTGGTGATTTCATTGGCATAGGCAATACAATACAATGAGGAAACTCCCTTGACCAAAACATAACAGCAACTAGGGGACTGAGAAGTTAAATATCAGTAACTGGCAGAAATAACTGACATTAATTTTAAATTATAAACTCAACAAGTGGCTTGATTTCTTTTTTGAACCTCATACACAGTATGCTGAGCATGTTCCCTTTGATCACAGCATCCTAAAACAAAGTGAATATTATTAAACTTTATTTAATTTTTTCATACCTTTCTTCTTTTACAATAAAGTCATTTTCTACTGAGTATACCATTGTGACCTTCTTTGTTCACAAAGAGAAAAGTCATGCAAAATGCATTCTTCCCAACACACACCTGACTGATCCAGAATAACAAACAAAATATAGGGTTGAAGAGAGACTTAAATTCAGATGTTTTTAAAATGTATTTTTTTTTCATTTCACCAACATATGTTTTCTCTCCTTTTCATTACCAGAAAAAGAACAAGAACAAAAACAAAACCCTTAAAACAAACATGTATTGTGATGCAAAATAAATTTTTGCATTGGTCATAGCCCAATGCAAACATATATATGTGTGTGTATGCATGTATTCATATGTGTGTATGTATGTATGTGTGTATGTTATGATGGTTACTGGACTGGTGATTTCATTGGCATAGGCAATACAATACAATGAGGAAACTCCCTTGACCAAAACATAACAGCAACTAGGGGACTGAGAGGTTAAATGTCAGTAACTGGCAGAAATAACTGACATTAATTTTAAATTATAAACTCAATAAGTGGCTTAATTTCTTTTTTGAACCTCATACACAGTATGCTGAGCATGTTCCCTTTGATCACAGCATCCTAAAACAAAGTGAATATTATTAAACATATGTTCACATATGTTTCTCTCTCTCTCTATATATATCTATATCTATATCTATATCTATATCTATATCACTAAATATAGTGAATCAATCACTCTCTTTTTGTAGGTAGGTAGCACTCTTCATCATAAGTTCTCTGGAATTTTATTGTGCTATATATTGCATTGATATATTGCATTCTTAAGTCTTTCATGGTTGCTTGTATTACTGCATAATTTTCCTTTTGGTTTTTCTCCATCCATTCTGTATATCCATGCAAGTTGTGGAACAAAAGTCTCTGAAACAGTCTCTTTCATTATTTATTATGACATACTACCATTCCATACTCTGTGTTTCATTCAGTCTGTCCTCAATTGATGGGTACCAGTTTTGTTTATACTTCTTTTGCACTATAAAACAAAACAAAACAAAACAACTATAAGGAGCTGTATATATCGTTTCTTTTTCTCTTTTTGTGATCTCTTCGGTGTATGAACTTAGCAGTGGTATTGCTGGGTCAGAGGGTATGCACAGGTTAATAACATATGGGGCATAGTTGAACTCAGCTATTCCTGATTGTGAATCTGGTTTTTTACCTGCTATACTGTGCTGCCCCTCAGGAAGGCAATACTATATAATTAAACAAACACAAAAGGCCAAGTGGTCAAATTGAAACTGAAACTCAATTCCTTTTAGTCAATGATAGAAATGAGTAAATATTGCTAGCTTCTTATATCAGAGAGCAAAAAATTCTACTGTGATGTGTTGACCCCTTGGTCTTTCTCACCTTCCTAAGTTCAGGTTTGTTGCTATTAATATTAATAATAAGATTTTTCTGGGCAGGGAGAAAGGAAGAGAAAATTAAAAAGCATGCATTTTCTAGTTAGAATGGGAAGCAAGGGTGGGACATTTATATGAGAAAATACGGTGTGTACAATCAGCACTGCCTCTCAAAGGATAAAATAAATATAATTTTCTCTTTGATGTGCCCCCAGTGCCCTGGGAAAGTAGTTTCATCTCCAAAATTACTCCTAGAGATGCAACAGCAATGCAAAGAACTCTCTCTCTCATGCTCCATTCTTATCTTTTACCAATATTTTTCTTCCAATTCTTCAACTTTACCTTGAAGTTTATCTCACAGTGGGAGCCCATTATCTTCCAACATTATCTTGTGATAGCATTCTAAGCCACTGACATTATTTCTAATTATACACGCAGTAAGTGGTTTAATTTCTTTCTTGAACCTTGTATACACAGTATGCTGAGCATGTTCCCTTTGATCTTCCCATGTGGCTGATATCACGTTATAGGAATTTCATTAAAAATGGAAGAGTGATGGGGCAAGCAAGCTATAAGATGCTGTGAGATCAAACCAAATCCTTGTCTGGGGGTAACCCACAAGTAGGTCATAAGAATAGTAAATTATTTGAAAAAAGTTTCACCACAACACCCCTTATGCCCAAATGTCTCCTGAGCTTGTTTGCCTTATGTAACTGTAGTCATTTGACTCTCGTGCTCTAAGGCATTGTATCCAGGGGTTCCAAGATAAACTGAACACTATTGATAGAAATAAAACAAGTGGAAATTAATATCCACCAGCTTAGATGTGATTAGCTCAATAAATGACATGTAGAAGACAGTGCGGTGCCTGTGGCGTTTGAATCTAGGACAGTTTTTTGTTTTTTATGTTGGTAGAATAGAGTTAAAGCCAAAAAAATACTTTGTTTTCCTGACATTGGTTAGCAAACTTTGAAAACAACATATTAAAAAAAAAACTATTGATGCTGTAGCAAGTGTAGTCTAGAGAGTCATTGATTTGACTCCTAATTGGCCTCTCTGATGATATATATATATATAGATATGTTCACATACAAACACACGTTTACATCTAACACCCACATTATTTTCCTATGTACCCCCTATCCTTCTGAATTCTCCTTTGTAAAAACAAGTTAAACACAACTGACTTTCCAAATAACTATCACATAGCATGTGCAATTCTCTGTGTCTATGGGATCTCATCTTTCTGATGAGAGAAGCAGTCTTCTGGGTATTGTAATCAATTGATTGTGGCTGCCTTTCGGTTTGGTTTTCATTTCCATTTTTGTAGCCATCATGTTCACTGTTCTCCTGGCTCTTCTTATTATATATCGTGGCTCTTATTATAGTATTTACTATGCTATATATCAGTTCATACCTATCTTCCATATGATGTACCCTAATCAAACCCGCTGAAAACAATGAAAGGAAGATAACTCCCAAAGTCTCCCAGAAAGAAGGCGGCCTACAGGAGAATGGGGTAGTTAGCAATGGCAGAGACAGAGATGAGAAAGGCAGAGATTTCAGACTTGTTGAAGAATGATTATCTCACTGAAGAACACTGTTGCAGCTAGGGAGATATATTCTGTAATTGATGGAGGCTCTATGATGTATGATAATTTTCAGGGAGTTGGCACTCAAGGAGACCACTTACTATAAGATTATAGTGTCTCCATGGATGACATTCTGTCCCAGGAGAAGAGAAATTCAGAGTTCTTAGTGGCAATTGGAATCTAGACATAGAAAGAAGATTGTATGGCTACTGGCAAAGAAAGTAATGGGAGGTAAGGGATAGAATTGGACCTCATGACTTGGGAAACAAAAATTTCTAATGTAATGAAATGATTCTATCCTTCTTTCCCTCATGAATTGATACTTCTAAGGGTGAGGTACATCAGAAAAAGAGGTGGAAGGAGCTAAGACCTATAAAGCAATAACAGTGAAGTGTGTTAGAAGAGGGAACTCAAACTGGCTACTTTATTTATCTATTTTGCTTTTTTGAGTGGGGAAAGCAGGGCCTTTGGGGTTAAGTGACTTGCCCAAGGTCACATGGCTAGTTAAGTGTTAGGTGTCTGAGGCTGGATTTGAACTCAGGTCTTCCTGACTTCAGGGCTGGTGTTCTATTCACTGCACTGCCTATCTGCCTCCCAAAACTGGCTACTTTAAAGGTTTAATTCCATGACGGATGCCAGGACACTAAAGAAGGAATAAGTATGTAGCCAGACCATAAATCAAAGAATAATAATGTTGAAGAGACATAGAGTTGATGACAAAAACGATGTCACATTTTTTTTTTCTTAAGAAAAAAAGAGTAGAAAAAACTAACAGCATTTTAAAAGTTAGAGGAAAGGACGTTTTTTTTATTTAAACACAACTGAGAGAAAGTAAAAGGGAAAAGGAGAAGAGAGGGGAAAGTGAGATAACTTAGTAAAAGTACAGCTGTGTGCGCACCCCAAAAACTGGGTGCAACAGAAACCCTTACCCAAGTAATGCTCAGAGGCCTCTCAAGGTAGGGAGTAGAACAGAGTGGTTTATTACCATCTGCAGAAAGGGCCGCCCTCCTGACGAATGGCCAGGGAGGAGAAGCAATTTGTAAAAAGAAATGGCGCAGTCACAAAGCCCCGAGGCGGGATTGGCCCCCACCCCCTTCTGACCCTCTTCTTCCGTTGGCTGGAAGGCAGGTGCGCCATCTAAGCAGGGCAATCTGCCTCGAATACCAGAGCGAGGAAACAGCAGACCGCCCCATGTACATTTGAGAAATCTCTTCTGCTCTTATTTGGCGTGTCTTATGCTGAGGTGCCACTGAGGAGCGGGGTGACTCCTGCTACTCTGAGTCCTGAGTCCTTGTAAATCATGCGATTTCTGGGGAAGGGGAACTTGGGGCTGTTTCCCATGAAAAGCCTTACTAGATTTTAGAGTATAGTCTGAGAAGTTTTCAGTTCTCTCACTCAGCTGGAAAAGGCCTTAGCAGTCATCAAGTTTACTGCCTCTGTTTTTTCACATGTGAAAACTCAAGCACAGAGAGATCAGTCAAGTCAATAAAACAAAAAACAAAACCAAAAAAAAAAAGGAGAGCCCCTGCCCTCCAGGAGGTCAAATTCTAGTGAGAGCAGACAGTACATAAAATGAGCTACAAAAGGGGGGTGGGGTACCCAGAGCTTGTATGAGGGCAAGATAAGGTCCAGAGGATAGCAATGGTGTGAGAAATGTAAATTGAGGCACAGAAAGATGAACTGACTTGCCCAGAATATTTAGGCACTATCGAGTCTTCCTTACTTTAAGTTCAGTGCCATAGTCATTATACCATTGTATATCTCTATACTAGTAATATCAGTTAGATTGGGTCCTTGTAGCACCAATGCAATATTCACAGCACTGATGGCAACTATGAATTTTTCTGAATCCCCAAAATACAACAGACTCTCCATACAGAAGACAGAAGCAAAACATTTATTCAGACACCAGAAAGTCAAATCTCAACACCAGAAAACTGAATCCACAGCAACAAGGAAGTTAATATACCATAACACAACAGGGAGCCACACCATACCTATCTGTCTCCTTGCCTGAGCCCTCTCCTCCCTCCAGCTCAAACTGCTTTGACTCCCAGCTTTCTCTGGGCTCTGTTCCACCCATTCAGCAAACTCCTTCCACCACAGGCTCCATGTGATTACTTCTGGCCTATTAAAGGGAAAGGAAGATCTTCAAAGCAGGAAAGATCTTCAAATTCCCTTAGGCCTATTAAGGGGAAGGGATGATCTTCAAATTCCCATTACCATTACATTCATATAATCCTTATAATGCTAATAGTTATTATTGATAGGAGCTGAGTACTTCACTTGGGATTCACCTGGCATGGAGGCACCCCAGCAGTCTATTTCTTTGTAGCCCAGACTGTGCAGGCCTATATCTGAGACTCTGAGAGAAGCTTGTTTTCACTCCATCTAGGGCAAGTTGGTGGGGAGGGGGTCTGTCACCTGGTCCTATATGCTAATCTAACACAAAGACCCTTGTGTCAATGAGTAAGAGTGTTGATACCTTTCTTCCCAAATGGCATTCAGCCTCTTCCAAGGTTATTGTGACTTGCAGGGAGGGGGGGGATGAGAGTGCAATATAGAGAAGGGGCAACATAACCACCATAGCCCAGATCCTTCCTAACTCCCACCAATCCTAACTTCATGTGTCAAAGAACTCTAGCCCACTAAAATCCTAGCTGGGGCCAGAGGGAATGAGACTTTTTTAGCAGCTTTTACCACATATGCACATAACCAAATGATCATTTTTACCTTCTAATTTCCACAAATAAGATCTGCTAATAGCAATGACTGAACATGCATTACAAATGTGTGTGTGTGTGTGTGTGTGTGTGTGTGTGTGTGTGTGTGTGTGTGTGAACTGAATGACCTGGACAAGTGACCTTCATAATTTTATAAGCTGAAAATTAATCTGTGTGTTTCAGCAACAAAACTTGTAGCTTTGCTAGTTTTTCCCTATGGCGCTTAATGACTCTGAAGGAGCTTATTGATGTTATCTGAAAACTGATACATTTTGTAAAAAGAAATGCATTATCTATGCTATAAAATTAAATGTTGCATTGCAAAGCAATAGACTAAGTAATTCTTCAGTCAATTTTTGCAAACTAAATGCCATAAAATTATATTGATGCAAAGAGACAGCATAAATTCATAGAAAATAGATTACTTTAAGAAGTTTATTCAGTCAACAAGTATCAATAGAATCCTATTAATTACCTTTTACACAAGTGTTGGAATGAAATTTGTGGCTGGGCTGGCTTTTTTGGAGATGTGCCTGTAGGACTGGATCTTATTAAGAGTGATGTGTTATAAGACTGAGTTTTAGGGCATAGCTATCTAGTGAAAGGGGTCCCCTTTGTAATCTTTGAACAGAGAAAAGTTGTGCATCAAACCTACACTTTGCAAAGGTTTTCCTCTGTTGCCTTGCTGTGCTGTAAACTTGACTCTGGCTTCTCAAAGACTCTGTTAGCAGAGTACAAATTCTCATAGGTCCTTCCAAGATGAAAATACTTACTCTATGGGTCAAATGTTTGACCATATGTCTGTTATCCAAGGATTAGCCTAGCTAAATTTGGAAAGGGCAATAAAGTTGGTTATGGGATGATGAATTTCAGGTGACAGCAACATTTGAAGACCATCTCCTACGTTATAGAAGGGTTTGTGAACTGAATTCAGTAAAGGTAATACTCATTCTGACAAAATTTTGGATCTCTGATGTATCAGAATATATGTATGTGACCTTTATGGATAAGTTATGAGCTCATATCGTAAAAGTTTATAGCCATTTCAATTTAATTCGATTTGAAAAGCATTTATCGAGTACCAACTAAATGTTATATTCTATGCTAGGTATGTGGGATGCAAAAACAGAATAATCCCCACACTAAAGTTTACATTCTATTGAATAAAAACCTGTACACACAAAAAAGAAATTATATACACAAATATGCATATAGACGTATATGCAAGGTATTTTTCCAAGGGGAAGGCAGTAGCAATTGGGAAGATCCTGTAATGTGTTAGATGGCACAGTGGACAGAGTGCCAAACTTGGAGTCAGAGAATCTTAAATTGAAATGATACCTCAGGCACTACCTGTGTGACCATAGACAAGTGACTTCATCTATTCCAGCCATGGTTTCTTCATTAGCAAAATGGTTATGATAATAATACCCACCTTTGTGGGTATTATTGCCATGAGAATGAAATGAGATAGCATCCATAAAGTGTTTTGCAAACCTTACAATATCATAAAAGCTGGCATCTTCATCTTCATCATCATCATCATCATCATCATTATTGTTAAGATGATAATAACAATTGTGTAGCAAGTTTAGCTGGAAGGTAGAGCCCATGAAGAGAATGAGGTGGGATGAGCCTTGAATCTCTCCTTACTACAGATGGCGATCATCCTGAACAGATGGTTCTTGACTATTATTTAATTATGTGTCTAAAAATTGAGATTTAATAACATCCATTAGTAGTCTGCTCCATTATGAAATAACTCATAAAGTTTTCCCATATCAAGGAACTAACTCTTTGTAAATCTCAGAAGCATGTCCATTTGGGTTATCTTTCTATAGAAATGCACCTAGCCAAGTGAATTGTGTTACAGTGGTGTTTCTGTTGGCTAGGTTGGGGAGTTGGCGACATTTAAGCAGCTGTCAGTCACTATTACTTGTCCCCTTCCTCATGCATTTCTCTGTATAGAAGTGGCTTTGGTATCAAACCAGACTGGGAAACAACTGCTCATCATGCTGCTATCCTAGTTGGTTAGCTTTTAATATTGCTACTAACTTGTTTGCCTAGAAGAACCCCAATAAAAGTCTTCACTTTGTAAAATGGATCTGTGCTCACTAACTCTGAGCCCTCACTACACACCAGTAAGATACAATAGGATCTGTGATTAAGCATGCTGCCCACCTACTGACAGAGAGGTAATTCATGGTATGGAATGAGACATCTATTTGGAGTGGGACATGACCAATGAGGGAATTTATTTTTTATTTGACCACATATATGTAGGAGAGAAGGGAGAAAAAAGAAACAATTTCTGCTAAATAAAAAAATAAAACTAATTTTAAAAGATGATAATTTTCAATCTTTCCCTCTCCTGAGAAGTTATAATCTCTCTTCCCAGTATTGCATTTCAATAAGATGAAGGATACAGGCTAGCACTTCAGGTGGTGAATCTGTTCATCAAGTTGGCCAGTTTAGGAGACAATATAAATATTTAAGCAAAGAATGGTAAACAGACATTTAAGAAAGACAAATAAGACTTTCCAGATTTGTTTTGTTCTGTTTCAAAGACATTTGGCTCACATCCTTTTAGAAGATTAGGAGAAAAAAGAGAAAAGGGGGATAAAGGATCATCATCTTTGGTCTGCGGTCCATCCATGTTTCAGCAATGCAGCATCCACTCTGACATGATTCTTCATCTTCATGCATCTTCATACATGATTCCTTCACACCTCCTTGGATCAGTTTAGTGCTGAAGATCTCATGGCTGCAATCTCTATTGTAATTCCATGGAGGCTAGAGCTCTCATCTCTTCTGTCCCTTCCATCAGTTTCAAGTTCAGGACGATATGCCCTTGGGAAGATGTAGGGGAGGATGCTGTGAGATGTTTGCCCCAAACTATGGGCATCCATCTCTAGAGTCCTGATCTCCTTGAGGACATCTAGAGGACATAGGTCTGAGTCAGCACTACACAGTGGGCATTTACATTTTTGTTAAATGAATGTTGTCAGTGTAAGAAATGAGAAGTAGGTGGTAGGAGAAGCAAAAATAAAATGTACCTCTCTTCTGATGAAAGAGAAGTGGGGGAGGTGTGCTGCTATCAATTGCTAAGCATGGAGAATTCCTACCATTAAGGTAATGGGCAGCCTGCTCATGACCAAATAGATAAGTGCTAGACTAGACTATGACCTTAATTCATCTTTCCATGTTAGTCCTATTCAAGAATTAAGGACAAACGGGGGCGGCTAGGTGGTACAGTGCATCAGCCCTGGAGTCAGGAGGACCTGAGTTCAAATCCAGCCTCAGACACTTGACATATTAGCCGTGTGACCTTGGGCAAGTCACTTAACCCCAATGGTCCTGCCTTCCCCCCTCCAAAAAAAAAAAAGAATTAAGGACAAACAACAACATTACTTTGATGAGCCTTCTCTTCTCACTGAATTATGCTAATCTTCTCATACACCTAGGTCTCAAGGTTTTAGTCATTTATTTGCAACTCTTGTTGGTTTCTTCACTTTTCTTTTGAAACACCGCTCTTGCTATACTTAACATAGAGTTCTTTGTATTCCCTCCACCCCTTTCCCTTCTCTTTTGTTCTGTGTTTTCTTGCTTATCCTGATTATGTATGATAATTTTTCATGTCCTTACTTTCCTTCCTTCCACCTAGTGGTATTGCTTTTCTTCTCTCTTTCCATACATTCTTGATGTGTTGAGGCTAAAAGTGAGAGAGGGAAAAGAAAAGAGTAAGCATTCATACTCATTACTCCACAGTTCTTCCAGGCCACATTCCAGTGAAATATAGGTGTGTCTGGTTAGCTTTAATAGACTACAGCATTTCTGATTAATAGTGATCTTTCTTTCTATCATTCAAGATCTATTTTTTCATCTTCTCAACCTAACCCCTTTCTCCACAATTGAGAATACAAGAAGAGCAAAATTGATTACAAACATGTACAGTCAATTAAAACACATTTCCATGTTTAGCCATGTCCAACAGCATTTGTTTCACCCTGCATTCTGAGCCTTTCACCTCTCTATCTGGGGGTGGGTAGCACGTTTCCTCCTTGGTGCTCTAGAATACTGATTGGTTATGAAGAGTTCAGCACAACAGTATTCCATCACATTTATATACTATAATTTGTTGATCCATTCCCCAAGTTATGGGCACCTGCTCACATTCTCATTATTTTCCACCTCAAAAAGATGTATAGATATTTTTGTACATCCTTAGTGTTTGTTTTGCTTAAGACTAATCCCTCCCTTAAGCTACCTTCCCTCAAATTTTGCCCTTTCCTATACTTCTCTTTCCTCCCATTTCCTTATTGTGTGAAATATATTTCTATGCCCAACTGTATATGTGTGTCTCTTCTTCCTTCTTTTGATCAGTTCAGATGAGAATGAGCTTCAAGTCTTAGCCACCCTCCTGCGTGTCTCCTTGTTTATGTGGATATCTACTTGCTCACCCTAATTATGAGATACTTTTTCCTGTCTTTCTTTTCCAGATCCACCACCAGTATTTGCCTCTCCCCTCTCTTTCTACTCTTTTCATAAGATCATTGAGACATAACAGAACCACTCTCAGGCCTTGTCTAATTGGATGCCCTCTATGGACCCTGGTGCTGATGTGGTTCAGAAGGGACATATGTTTCGGCTTCCCAAATTCAAACACAAGCTAGCTATCCTTACTTATCCCTTTATATTGTTCATTCATGTTCTTTTTCCTTTTTATTTCTCTTCATTTCTGCATTTGAATTTCAGATTTTCTCCACAACTCTTGTCTTTTCATCAGAAATGCTCAGAACCCCTGTAACGCATTGAAGATTCATTTCCCTTTCCCCTAAACCCCATCGCATTATACTCATTTAGCTGGGTCAATTATTCTTAACTGTAAGCCCATATCTTTCGTCTTCTGGATTATCATACTCCAATTTCTCAATTTCTTCAGATTGAAGGATGGTAAGTGATCTGGATTGTGGCTTCTCTGTACTTGATTTCTTTCTTTCTGATTGCTTTCAGTATTTTTTAACTTGACCTGGAAACTCTAGGTTTGGGGCTATAATATTCCTGGGAATTTTCCTTTTGAGAGTTTTTTTTTTCAGAAGGTGATGGGTGGATTCTTTCTCCTTCCACATTGAGCCCTGGTCCTAAGAGGTATGAGCAATATATGTTTCAAGAATTCTTGAAATATGGTGTCTACATCCTATTTTGCCATTTAGAGCATACAAGGATTCTTAATTTTTTCTCCTCAACCTGTTTTCCAAATAGGCTGTTTATGCTATGAAATACCATTCCTGTTGTTCTCTGTGTTCAGTTTTTTTATGTGTTTTAATATTTCTTCTTGCCCCATTGTTTTCTATTTGATCCATTTTAATGTTCAAAGAGTTTATTGCTAGGGCAATCTCTTGTACTTCTTGAGCCAAATTGCTGATTCTCTTTGCCATTTTCCACCCATAGCTCTCATTTCTTTTTCCATTAGTTCCTCAAGCCCTCATGTTTCATTTATTAAAACATTTCCAACCTTTAAAAAAAAACCTCTTGCTTCAGTTCTTCTAGGAATTATATTTCAGTTTGTGCTCAAGCAGTGTTTTCCTTTGAGGCATTGCTTATAGATGTTTTGGGGTCATTCTCTTGTTCCTCATTTCTGTTGTGAGTGCCCATGACACCATAACAGCTAATTAGGGTAGTGTTATTTTTGTTTGTGTGACAACTTATTCTTCTAGACTACTTCTTGACTTCTGGCTTTATATTAGGGCTGGGGTCTGCCACACTTTTGGAGCAAAAGTCTGGGCTGGTCCTCTTCCTGCTTTCTTGGGATATTGAGTGTTGTTTGTTTCAGGATCTTAGGGAAAAGCATAAGACTTTCAGTACTCCTAAAGTGGCCTGATCCAGGGCAAAATTTCATTGCTGCCCCCTGGTCTGAGCTTTACTAGTTCCTGACCTGGGTTGGGCTCTGTCTGTGCATGAGTATCCTGCTGCTAGACTCAGTCACTTTCAGCCAGTTGGAAAGCCCTGTTGGTTGAGTGGCAGAAATACAGGTTCCCCTTCGGTCTAGGATTCCC
Source organism: Pseudochirops cupreus (assembly GCA_028627135.1). Classification (NCBI taxonomy): domain Eukaryota; kingdom Metazoa; phylum Chordata; class Mammalia; order Diprotodontia; family Pseudocheiridae; genus Pseudochirops; species Pseudochirops cupreus. The sequence goes on along the minus strand of CM053583.1, from coordinate 38,655,856 downwards.
ACCTTGCTTATTCCTCTGCTGACTGGGCTAAATGCTGGAAGCAAGATGCTTCTTTGAGTCTGAGGTCTGAGTCATCATCTTGCTGGTGCTTGCTTCTAAATTTCCTCCTTTAGGATTTCCCAATCTACCCTATTTCTGTGACCTGGAACTGGGTAGTGGATAACAAAGTTTCCAGTTCACCCATGTCCCTGTAGCAGTGTTCCCATACATGCCTTTGGGTGCCCCAGTATGGGTCTGAGACCTACTCTAGCTCGCCTGGCCTGACTCTGTCCCCACTGTCCACAGACCTCCCTATTTCTCCCCCATATGGATCTCAGCTGGAGAAACGATTCACAATGCTTTTTTCTGGATTTCCCCATCAGGATTTGGTCTAGTGCCTTTTTCTAGATCTCCTTCCAGGAGATTGTGTAGGGGGGATCATTGCCCCGCTTCCTGTAATTCTACCATCTCTGCCTGCTGATGTTGCCGGTTTTGGAGACGTGGAGAGGCCTCCCAGAGAGGGACAGAGCTTTCTGTGCTCCGTCTAAAGGCTGACACTTACCTTTTGCTTTACTTTGACTGTAGGACTTTTTCAGCTGCTCCTTAAATTCTATGTAGTCATTTACTGACTTTGTTTTTGTTTGTTTTTGTTATTTTTTTCTCAAGTGCTGTTCCCTGCAGTTATCTCCATAGACATTTTCTGATTAGCCTGTAGGAATAAGAAAGGGGTTATGGCTTAGTGGATAGAGAGTGGACTTGGAGCTAGAAACACTTGAGTTCAAACACTCCCTCAGAAATTTATTAGCTGTGTGACTTTGGCAAATCATTCAACTTCTGACCTCCAATCATCTTCTCTATAAACAGGGATAATGTGAGTACCTACCTTATTGGATTTTATTTGAGAAAATATGCATAAGGCGCTACATAAATATGAACAATTATTACATCATTTCACTTTGGGCAAAGCAATCTTAACCTCTAGTTGGGGGTTTCTAAGTGTCAGCTGTCACTGTTGACTGTTTCATCTGTAGCCTTAATCCTTTTCATTACCCAAACCTTTGATTTTCTTTTAAACCCACAGATATTTAGGCATACTTCTAAGACATAGAACCATAGCATCTCAGTACTGCTGAGATCAGCCAGGTATTTAGCAGTGGAGGCCATTGAAGCCCAGAAAGATTATGCCAATATTCCAATCAGTGGTCAAACCAAACATGGATTCCATATCTCCTGGCGTCTAACCCCGTATTCTGTCAATCATATCACACCATCTCCTTTGTTGAGTGATTTTCTAACCTGCCTAAAGAACTCTGCTTTGATATCCATATGCTCTAGGACTATCTGGTACATGGCTTGAGGTTAGAGATCATACTAGTCAGTTTTGTAGCCTCATCATTGTAGATGCTCATTAAATATCATCATTCACTGGTTGCCACTGACTATGAGACCTCAGGCATATACTTTGACATGCCCGAGGCTCATTTGTTGCATCTGCAAAATAAGGAGGTTGGATTGACTGTTTCCTAATATCTCTCCCAGTTCTGCTGTCCTATATTTTCGTGCTTATGTAAGTCAAGTCAATAGGGAAAAAATAAACCTCAGTTACTCAGTACATAAAATCCATGTGCTATTTTAAACTCTGAAATGAAGATCCATGGTTTTGAAATGGGTTCTAAATTAGGGTAAATTAAATCTTTCATTGCTAGTAGATACCAATGGCTCTGGAAGAATCATTGCAGTTTTTTCAGATCAATAGTGTACAAAAAAGTAAATTTTCCTCTGGAGCCTACACACATATATCTGTTTCCCCCATCCTTGAATAATTGCTGCCATGTTTCCTTTCCTTCAACTGTGTATCATCAGGAGAGTTTCATGTAGGAATACAAGAAATATAAATTAACTCGGGAGATTAATACCTGAAGTTGGGGAAGCCAGAAATAGATGTCTGAGCTTAGATGGGCATATCTAGAGTTACCCAATGAAGGCTTCACTCTATGAAGCAGGAACAACCCTACATAAGGAAGGCAGGCAGCCAGAGGCATTTCTTGAAACCCTGAATCCAAATGTCCTTGCTTTAGGCTTGCCAACTGCTTTAATTTTCACATACGTTCATAAAGGCAGTGCTACATTAGAACATTAGATGGGGTGGGGGAGAGGGTCAGGGCCACTCTCTGGGGCTTGGACATTTGGAAAGTTATTTTTAGCTCTCAAGGCTTTAGTGTCCTCATCCATAAAATAAGGTTAGATTAGGAGACTGAGAACTAGTATCTATAATTCTGTGATTAATTGAAAGTCCCATGTTAATAATGTAAATGGAGAAATGGAGACAGAATGGCACCATGGATCAAATGCAGGGATCAATAAGACCTATATTAAAAGAGCATCTCTGGTACTTACTAGTTATGTGACCTTGGGCAAGTCACTTAGTCACTCAGGATCTTCTCTACTCTAGATTATGAATAACTGTTAATATAATACAAGGCAGGGAAATTTTGGTGAAAGAGATACAAGCTGATGAGGTCAGGAGGCGGGGCCAGGGGAAGTGTGTGGGCTGCCTGCCCAGACAGGGTCCCATAATTAGCCTTTTGGTATTGCCTTTGTCCTTGTAAGTGCTAAGAGTAAGTGAGAGCCCCAGGACAAGCTTTAAGGAATCACCTTCTTATCTTCCCTCCAAGCTTCTTCTATTTCCTTCCATACCAGCAGACCTGATGATAATTCATTATTTTAAACATGCAACATGATGAATATGTTCAGGATTACAATGAAGATACCCATAGCTGAAAATTAGTTCAGATGGGTATAGTCATTGGTAATAATAAATATTTATCATTTTGAAATCTAGAAAGTGTGCCCTGCAAGAAAGTGCTTCAGATCACGAAGAAAAAAAAGTGAAACCATTCGTCGTTCATTAAAAGAAAAAAAAATAACATGTTGCTCTCACATCATTCTTTCCCAAGGAGCACCAACAGATTCTCTCAGATGGCACTAAGTTATTGGCAGAAATAATAAGATGGCTTCTGATTAATAAAAGGTTTTTCTGTTCACGATCTCAATGTGTACAGTCACAGGACTGGTTCACAGAGAGAAAGGGCCCTTCTCATCTATCTCATCATTTGCAAATGAGGAATCTAAGGACCAGAGAAATGAAAGAAGTTACTTGCCAGAGGTCACCTGATTGAAGTGGCAGAGCCAGTGTTTCAAGTGGGTTCTTTGACCCGAAATCCAGTGTTCCTTCTGTTACAACCACTTAGTCTCTCCATGTATATCTCCAACAGTTAACCTTCCTTGCTTTGATCTCATTAGCACTTTGTTTATATCCATCATATATTTGCCAGAATCAGTTTAGTATTGTAGTTATTTGCCTTATCTTCCCTCCTGGGTTGTACATAGATTATATCCCATTTATCTTTGTGTCACCACCCTCCTATACCACCCCTTCCTACCTCCCCTTAGCTCGGTACTCTGCACATACTTGAATTACATCAGGCATCTGTTGCAAAAGGGAGAAGTGCCATGTTGCAGTGGGATAGACTTCTTGGAATCTGGATGTGGGATTACAGTTTCTCTGACAGTTTTCTCATCTGTAAAATGGAGACAAAAATTGTACCTAGTTCACTGCCTCCCTGTTATGCCAAAATAAAATAAGCTTTGTAAGACACACTTTGAAAACCTTAAAGGGCTATGGAAATAAAAGCCATTAGGATAGTACTTAATCTCCTTGGGACAGCTCAGTGGCACAGTGGATAGAGTGTCTGGCTTGGAATCAGAAGACACATCTTCCCGAGTTCAAATTTGGCCTCGGACATTAGTTGGGTGACCCAAGGCAAGTCACTTAACCCTGTTTACCACAGTTTCTTCATCTGTAAAGTAATGAGCTGCAGGAGAAAATGGCAAACCACTCCAGTACCTTTGCCAAGAAAACCCCAAATGGGGTCACAAAGAGTTGGAAACCACTGAAACAACTGAACAACAGTTAATCTCCTTGAGAGCAGGCTCTCTCACTTCCTTTTTGTCTTTGAATCCCCTGGACTTAGCAGAGTATTTGGCAAATAGTAAATGGCAAATAAATGCTTGTTAAATTAAATTATATTATAATCAGCAAAATAATTCCTCTGCTTGTTGTTTCCTTGAAGCAAGTTACTTGTGATATCTCGAGAATTGGCATTAAAGTGCAAGGACCCTCCACTAAGACCTCTTTCCCCTGCATCATAGTCCCATTGTCCCGCCTCTCCTTTGTGTCCTTCCATTAAACCCTTCTTTCCAATGGGGCCTCCCCTACTTTTCCCCGTTTGTTCAACTCCCACTGAAGTGATAGCCTTTTATGAGTTCTGACAAATCCATTTCAAATCCAAAAACATTTCATAGACAAATTAGTTTAGCGAAACTCTGACAGTGTATTTTCAAGATTAAAATTTCTTGGTCATGAAAATGAAAAATCAGAGTGATATGCTGAGCAATGGCATGTGGTCTCCCCCAGGAGACTTTTAATTACTCTGATCTGACAGGTGCTCATTTTAGAGCTTAATTTTGCACACCACATGCAGTCATCAATCTCAGCCTGGAACGTTAATTCTGTGGAGGGTGAGTGAACTAACAGATGGCCTTGGGGGGATGAGAGAGTTAAACTTAAGACTTCAATGATATGAAGGGCTGCCATGTGTGACAGTGATTGGGACTGGTTCTGCTTGGCCCCAGAGGGAGGAACAAGAAGCAATGGGTGGAAGTTCTAGGGAGGTGGATAAATGCCTTGAGTAAAGAATGATTAGCTAAGGATTAGAGTCCTTCAAAAGTATAGTCACCTGGCAAGAGGTCTTCTAAATAAGGCTGGGTGATCTTGTGGAGGAAATGTCCATTTAGGTACGTCTTAGACTACATGCCCATTGGAGGTCCTTAGCAACTCTATGCAATTCCTTAATTATTGAATTTTGAATTGTAGAATGGGTCTTGATGGATAGAAACCTATCCATGAATCTTGCAGATACTAAAGCTTGTAGCTTCATTGGATGAATGAATACGTGACAAAGAATTTATTGTGATTACTATGTGCTAATATAGTAATTGTGATATAATCTGAGTCTATCAATACTAGTGAGCCAGACAGTCTCTGCCCCCAGGGAGCTTACATTCTAATGGAAGAAGACAAAACATAAATGGGAGCTAGAAGAAAGGAAAGAACCATTGAGTAAAGTAGTTACTATGCATTAGGAACTGTACTGAGAGATTTATTGATATCATTTGATCTTCTCAAACATTCATGTGAGGTAGATGGTATTATCATAATTCTACAGTTGATGAAACTGAACTAGACAAGTTAGGTAAGTGACTTGACCTGAACTGCACAGCTTGTAAGTACTGGAGGCAGGATTTGATCTCAGGTTGTCTTGATTCCAGGTCTGGTGCTCTATCTATTATGCAAACTCACTGCCCCCTGGAAGGGGTGGAATGGGGGAGATGGCATGGTTCTTAAGTAACAAGCAAGCAATGTGGAAATCCACTTCTAGCAAGATAATGGAAAAGCTCATCTGTCAGAGCTCAGGGACCCTAGCAGTGGTGTCCAAGTGATATGGCAAGAGATGGTCAGTCAACAAGTATTTATTAAATCCTTCTATGTACCAGACCCTTTGCTAAGTGTAGATGATAACGAGGAAGGCAGAGACGTGGTCCCTTCCAATGAGGAGCGCATATTCTAATGGGAGAGAAAACATGCAAATAATTGAGTGTAAACAAGATATATAAGGAGTAAACACATGGTAATGTCACAGGGAAGGAAATAGTGGCAGGAGAATGACTAGGAGAGGCTCCTCTCCTTACAGAAGATGGGATTGGGAGTGACTGGAGAATGGTGATGCCCTTGACAATAATAGGAAATTTGGGAGCAGATAAAGACTTTAGGGGAATGACGAATTCTGTTTTGGTCAGGATGAGTTTGAGATGCCTAAGGGGAAATCCAATTTACAATATACAAAAGGCAGCTGATGATAGAAGACTAGCGCTAATGAGAAAGATTGCAGCTGGATACACAGATCTGGGAATCAGCTTGAATAGAGATGAAAATGGAACAGATGGGAGATGATATCAGCAAGTGAGAAAAGATAGGGAGATAAAAAGAATAGAGGTGTGTGTGTGTGTGTTGTGTGTGTGTGTGTGTGTGTCTGTGTCTGTGTCTGTGTCTGTGTGTCTGTGTGTCTGTGTGTAGAGGCAGCCTTCTTAGAAATGATCCATTCAGTAGGTAGGAGAAGAATCAGGAGAGAGCCATAACATTAAAAAAACAAAACCCTAGGAAGGAGAGAAAATCTAGAAGAAAAAGAGTTATTGACAGGATCAAAGTTACATAGAGGTCAACAAAGATGACAGTTGAGAAAAAGACACTTGACTTGGCAACGAAGAGATCACTGATCATTTTTATGAGAACATTTTGGAGGGAAAAAAGAGGTCAGAACTCAGAGTATAAGAGGGTTTAGAAGTGCGTAACCCTAGGGCAGCTAGGTGGTACAGTGGATAGAGCACCATGCCTGAAGTCCAAATCTGGCCTCAGACACTTACAAGTTGTGTGGCCCTGGGCAAGTCACTGACTCCTGTTTGCCCCAGTTTCCTCATCTGTGAAATGAGCTGGAGAAGGAAATGTCAGACCACTCCAGTGTCTTTGCCAAGAAAACCTTAAATGGAGTCACAAAGAGTCAGACAACAATCATCACAGGATTGGAAGTGGAAGTGAAAGCCAAGAAGGGCAAGAGAGTTGGAGGGGGATACTTAGTGCAGATGGACAGACCAAGTGAGGGTGCCTTTTTTTAATGAGAGTGGAAATAGGATAGACATGGGTGTATTTGATAACTAGGTGGCATAGTGAATAGAATACTCATCCTAGATTCTAGAAAACCTGAGTTCAAATCCCATCTCAGACACTTACCAGCTTTATGACCCTAGGCAAAGTATGACTTCTCAACTTCATATTTCCTCATCTTTAAAATGGAAATAAAAAATAAGATCTGCCTTAATTGGATTGATATGAGGATCAAATGATATAGATAGCTATTGATATATACACACATGTATCCACATATGTATATAAACATATATATATATATATATGGTTTTACAAACTGTAAAATGTTCTATAAATGCTATCCCTATTTGTAGGCAGCAGGGAAAGCTGGTAGATAAGAAGATACTGAGAGAGGCTGGGAGAGCACGTTCTCCAGGAGGAGACAGTGGGTAACAAAGTCAAGAGTGAATGTGGAGGAGTTTGCTTTGGAAAGGAGAAGGGACATTTTTTTTTTTCCATGTGAGAGGAGTAAAGATGATAGTGGGGAAACATATCTAAGGAGTTGGGTAGCTGCTAGGAATGTGGAAGAACAGTGCTCATCTCAGGAAATGCTCACTGTTGCCATTGTGAATTAGATATGATTTATGCATTGTGTATGTATGGATACATGTGTATGTATGTATGGATATTATGCATATATATTATATATATACATACACATGTATATACACACACATATATACACGCACACCAAAGACTTATCAGACTGTAGGATCATGGATTGAGAGCTTGAAGGGACTTTTGAGAGCATTTAATCTAATTTCTTCATTTTACTAATGAGGAATGGAGGCCTCAAAAGGTCAATTAATTTGCACAATGTCATACTGGCAATGAATAGAAATGCCAAGATTTGAATGCAAGTCTTCAGACAGCACAGCTAGCATTCTTTTCACTGGGTCGTATGTGGTATATCATCCATCATCCCTCTCGTGGCCCTGAGATATGCTTGTACTTGTAAATATGTGCCCTTGTCAAGCCTGTATGTCTTATATACGGAATAAGAGTCATTTCTTCAGGATAGATTGACACAGGTCGGCTTGGCAACTTCCTATGGTCTCAGACTATTTCGGGGCTTGTCCTGTTTTTCCGTTGGTCCTAAAAGAACTGAAGGCTACCCCACAATCCAAAAGGAAATATTTCCACTGCCTTCTGAGAAAGCAAAACCATTCCCCTCCCTGGCTTTCCCCTCACTGTCCCTGGGAGCCCTGAGACATTCTGCAGTCTGACAAAAGACTCAAAAACTACTCCCATTAGGTGAGAAGCTCCCCATTGTGGGTGCATAAAGAAGCGATTAGCCTAAAGTAATCCATCCTGGAGGAAAACTGTCTGACTCAGCTGTAAGCTAGGCAGAGACAATTCTATAATGTATAGAGGTTAACTGGAGAAAAAAAATAATAACCCTCTTTTGTCTATTATGTAGCAGTGTGGTACAGTTTCTTACAGTGTCTCAAATTACTTTATTATAGGGACTTTTACTTGATGGGGCTATTCCGATGGTAATTTAACAGATTTGTATACTGAGGCCTAGAGAGCTTAAGAATAGGCTTCTAGGATGAGCTCAACTTTGCATAAATCTTTAAATCTCGGAGTTTTTATGATTATCTTGTAACTGTGGCCAAAGAATAGAGGCAGCCTGTCATCTTACTGACCTGCTGGCTTTTCCTTCCAAAAAGATTTTATTCATAAGCTTGCATTTTGTTACCAAAAAGGATAGAAATAATGCCTGACAAGCCTATCACATTTTTAAGTTTGCAAAGCAATTTTCATAGTTTGTCTCGCTTTATTTCAGCTACCCTGAGAACTGAGGACCAAAGCTCTCCTCACTTTACTGATGAAGAAATAGAGTAAATTATTTAACCCACTTGCCCTTGATCTCTTTGCTAGTAAGAGTCAGAAGTGAGATTAAAACTGACATATTTGCTTCCACTCTATCTACTATATACCATATCAGGCAGGTGATATAATGGATAGAGTGTTGAGCCTGGAGGTAGGAAGACTCATCTTCCTGGGTTCAAATCCAGCCTCAGACATTTGCTATCTGTGTGACCTTGGGTGAGTCACTTAACCCTATTTGTCTTAGTTCCCTCATTTGTAAAACGAGCTGAAGAAGGAATAGCAAACCACTCCAGTATCTTTGCCAAGAAAACCCCAAATGGGGTCACAGAGTTGGACATGATTGAAACAAATGAACAACAACATCCACCATACCAAGCTGTCTCCTTGAATGATAGCTGACATTTGTCTCTTTAGGATTTAAAAAGTGCTTTCTTTACCTATTACCTGCTTTGATCTTAAGAACTACCTTATGAAGGAGATACTTAATAAGTTATTTTCCCCATTTTACTGATGACTAAATTGAGACTTGGAGACTTTTATCAGAAAGATAGTGTTTGAGCTAGAATTTGAACCAATGTCCCTGCTGATTTTCAGTCTAGCACCCTTTCCACTGCAATTCAATCCAATAAACAGTAATCAAGTAATAAGCAATTAAGGCATTGAACTAGGTGGTAGGGATATTAGAGTATGTGGGAATAGCAAAGGGAATACCCATCAGTGAGTTCTGGGGGTGTCTATTCCAAGCACTTGAAGACTTTCCCTGGCAGAATAAGCCAATCAGAACAATTTGTTCCAGAGGCCATGAAAGTGACTGAAGCAGGAGCTGTGGAGCACTTAGAGCCAACATCGTCCACTGGATCCTGGACATGGCCAGTTATCTGGATTTTTTGCCTCACCCCTGTACTTGGATGACTCTGGAACAGAGAATGAGGCTGACAACTTAGCACAACTCTGTCTCACAAATCCACCTCATGCACAAGGGAAAACATCACCCCATGATGTCACTGGTCCTCTTCAAAAACAAAGGACAAGCAACAAAGGATACAAATTTTTTTTTTAAAGGAACTCATCCTAGGTTTCAAAAAACCTCCCATTCTATTGTGAAGAATGTGTATACATGTAAAACTGCATGCTTGCCTCCAGAGCTGGAAGGAACTCAGTCTTTCTCATCTAATCTGACATTTTAGAGAGGAGAAAATTGAGATTCATTAAGCCTAAGTGATTTTCCCAAGGCCATGCATGTAGTTAGCCTTGGATAATAAGCATCAGAGGCAAGTTTGTACCCTGGGCCTCTCACTCCAGGTCTAGTGTTTTTCCATTGTATCATAGAGCCATCCCCATCTTGAGAAGAAGCTTCAGCTAGTAATGTCAACCTAGTCTACAATGTCCCAATGTTGTTATAGAATCCTGATGCCAAGAATGCAGGCTTTTCTCTTCTTTCTTCCCAATGGTCTATGCTTTTGGATAAACCTACAAAGTCAGGACACATTCTGTAGTAGACACCTACTCAAAAATGCTAGTGCTTCCCTTTAATTTCTTCTGTTTGGCTTTTAAAACTCTTTACAATCTGCATGGCCTGATTATTCAATACTCCCTCCCCCCCACCCCCTACATGCTAAGTTCCAACCAAAGTGGCCCTTTCTCTGGTCCTCACACATAGCACTCTACCATCTCCTACCTCCATGTATTGACACTCTTCATGTGAAACACCACCTCCTCCAGGATGGCTTTCCTGATTCCCTCCATTTGATAGGGTCTTCTCTAACTAACCTGACTTGAACAATCTCTTACTTTTATATATGCTTATAACAGACATTAGCTGTCTCCCCATTAAGTCAGTTCTTTCAGAGCAGAGATTGTTTCAGTCCTTGGTGATTAGCACAATGCCTACAACACAGTACAAGCTTAATAAAAGTTTGTTGATTGATAAATTGTATTCAATAACCTCCTGGTGATTCATACAATACATCGATATGTAGACAGCAGCTAGGTGGTCCAATGGATAGAGCACCGGCCCTAGAGTCATGAGAACCTGAGTTCAAATCTGGCCTCAGACACATACTAGCTGTGTGACCCTGGACAAGTCACTTAACTCTGTTTATTTCAGTTCCTTGTCTGTAAAATGAACTGGAGAAGGAAATGGCCGACCATTCCAGTGTCTTTGCCAAGGAAACTCCAAATGGGGTCATAGAGAAATGGATATGACTGAAATGACTCTTATAATTATAATAATAACAATAATAATAATAATAATAATAATAATAATGTAGATAGAGATGTAGAGATATGGAGATTTGTTCACATTTTTAGTAACAGCTGAAAATTACTCTAGGACTTTTAGGACACACACACATATAGACTTAAGCAGTGAATATATTGCTGTCTTTTAGATTCTAGAATATGTGTTTCCATTTGTGCCAACAAAGGTTTTGACATTTTAATTAGACTATCCACTTGTCTCCTCTGAGTAATATCACTTTTGTAGGGGATTGAACCATTTAATTAATTCCACATTCCACTTGGGTAGTCATGCTGGTAAGTGGTGGAGACTGAACAGATTCCTTAACCCATCTATATATTGTATAAAGAATGACAACTAAAGTACACAGCTAATCATAAAAGTGGTGCTAAAAAATATTATGATTTAATCATTCACAATCTCATAGGGTTAAGAAAAACGAGCCTGCCCCTGATTCTTAGCAGAACCAAATGTAGGAGGTGGATTGTGCCCTGGATTTGGAGTCAGGAATGGCCTCGAATCCCACCTCTGACACCAGCCATCCTACTGTGAAGTCCGTTAATCTCTGAGTCTCCTTCCTTATCTAGCTAACGGGGTGATGGTCTAATATTTATAGTGTCTCTTATGTCAAGTTGTCACGAGGCTTAAATGACACAAGGCGTTGCCAACTTTACAGTGTGCTATTCAGGCTCGCCTTCTCATCTTACATCCAATGGAGAGCTTATAGATATTGTCCAGGGATGAATCATTACCCTACAGCTGTTTTTATTCCAACTTGAGTAGTGCAGGCGTATATACTGATTGCTTTTTGAAACTGAATACATGTATTGGAGTGTGAGGTCGTTTCTGGGCTCACAGAAAGGATTATCAGACTAAGTACAGTAGCAGACAGGATGAGAAGGATGATATGGCTCTTATCCTGTATCCACATGGTTTGGATTTCTCCCACTAGTTATTATTTTTAGAATTTTTAAAAAAAAATCATGTGGTTTTCAGCTTACTTGTCATTAAAAGGGATTTTATTCCCCTAAGAGTTTTTTTTTTGCTTGATTACAATTGTGTTCAAACAGCTAAAGGTAAGTGGTTTATTTATTCATTTTTTAATCTTTAGTGATGTTATTGTTCCAGTACAGTTTATTTGTTAGACTATAAAGGCTATTCTAGGCTACGTGTTAGAAGGCTTTGTAGTCTGTTGGTGTATGAAGGATAGTGAATAACTTTTCCTTCTTATTCTCCTTACTTTTAAGAATTCTAGATCCTTGTGAATAGGGATTGTTATATTCAGAATATTTGCATTTACAGTTCTTAGACAGTGCCCAACAAAGGTAGGAGCTTGTTAACATATTGATTGATTTCTCCTCCCTCATTCCTCTTCCTCCTCCTTTTTCCCTTTTCTTTTGCCTCCTCTTCTTTCTCCTTGCCATCTTCCTCCACTTCCATCTTTCCTCTTTTCCTAAAACAAAGAAAGCTGCTTGGAGAAGATGCTTAAGAAAGGACCTAGATATCTCCATTCATTAAAGAAATAGCATTTTTTGGATGAAGTTATTTGAAATATCTGAAACAAATATTCTCTGACAACAAACAATAGGGCGACTAAGTGGCACAGTGGATAGAGTGCCAGGCCTGGAGTCAGGAAGATTCCTTTATTAGCCACACATTTACTAGCTGTGTGACACTGGGCAGGTCTCTCTCAGTTTCTCATCTGTAAAATGAGCTGGAGAAGGCAATGGCAAACCATTCCAGTATCTTTGCCAAGAAAACCCCAAATGGGGTCACAAAGAATCAGGCATGCCTGAAAAATCACTGAAACAACAACAAATCCAAATGGTTGATAAGTTTGTCAACACATACTCTTGGGAGAATGTCTCCTTTGGGAGGAGCCTATGAGAGGGTTAGCTACAATACTGTTACTTCAAAAGTATGACAAATCATTCATTTTGGGAGAGCCACCAGTAATGAAGACCATCCCTTGAAGACATCAAGAGGGCATATTCATACCATCTATATGAAAAAAATAAAGTCCTCTTAAAAGGCTTATGATCAATAAGGTCATCAAAATGGTCCAAGAATTTCATTGATCTAGTACCTAAACTTCTAAATGTTCTATCCTCTGAATTACTAGGTTCCTATCAATACTGGGGAATAAAGTCTTCTATATGAAGACAAACCGAACAGTGAAACAGTTGGGGAAAAATTCAAGATTTGTCAAGTTAGCTTCATAAAATATTTCTTTTATGTTTGCTTTTGAAAAAATAACCATCTCAGTGGAAGAGCTTTTTTCTAATCCTGCTTTCCTTAGAAAGGGAGCAGATCTGTGATTGGGTATAATGTCAAAAGCACAGTCAAGGAAATGTCAATAAGAGTCATGTGACTCAAACCAGAAGTCACTTTGGATTAAATATAGCCCTTCATCTGGATGTGAAAAATCCACTCTGTTGTACTTGTTATCTGTCAGTGGAGATTATAGAATTGCCTGCCTGAGACATCCTGAAGGTTGTCTGAATGGATTAGATCCAGTTTGCCTGAAGGCAGTAGAATAAATTGAATGACCTCTCTACCAGTTATTTATTTGAATGAAGCTGACCATCATTTGACAGATTTGGGGCTGAATTTGACTAGTTATTGTAGCATAGTATAGATAGAGAATGTGATTGTTTATTAAGCTGAGATGCATGCTTGAGTGAATGTTCAACAACAGACAAATGTCTTACATTAACTGGACGGTAGAATAGGATAGAGCTCGAAGTTGGACCTGTAATTTCATTGGTATAGAAAAGTCCCTGGTGAGGAACCTCTGTCTCCAAATTGAGGCTTGTACTGTTCCTGTTGCTTATAGACTAAAAGTTGCATAGACTAGAACACTGAGAGTTTAAGGGGTATTCCCAGTCACATAACCAATATGTGTCAGATTTGAGACTTGAACACAGGTTTTCAGGACTTCAGGGTTGGCTTGCTATAAACTAGACCTCTTGACTCCAGTGGTGAGATAATGGGGTAAGAAATTTTTAGGAGTGAAAAGCTCAATTTATCAAATCGAAGCAAAATCAAAACAAAAAACCCTGTTCTTACTAAGTAAAAGAAATCTTCACTAGAACTCTAACTAGGTCAGGGCATTTGAGGCTTTGTCCCAACCTTCTCAGATTTAGAGGGCACTGACAGTATATACTTCATCAGGAAGGAAAAAAGTAAGCTTAAAACATAGTTAACATTGAATATGAAGGGATGATATCTAAAAAATAAAATTAAGAGTTGAGAAGAGGACTACATTGGGAGAAAGAGAAAGGGAGAGATAGAATAGGGAAAATTATCTCACAAAAAGGAGGCAAGGGAAAGCTTTCAAAATGGAGGGGAAGAGCAGGGAGGTGAAAGAGAATGGGTCAACATTACTCTCACTGGACTTGGCTGAGGGAATAATATATCCACTCAATTGGGTATCTTACCATACAGGAAAGTAGGGGAGAGGGGATAACAGGAGGATGATAGAAGGGAGGGCAGATTAGGGGAGAGGGTAGTCAGAAGCAAAACACTTTTGAAAAGGGATAGGGTCAAAGGAGAAAAGAGAATAAATGGGGGACAGGTAGGATAGAGGGAAAAATAGTCTCTCACAATATGACTACTTTGGAAATGTTTTGCACAACTACACATGTATAACCTATATTGAATTGCTTGTCTTCCTAGTGGGGGTGGGTGGGGAGGGAAGAAGGGATAAAATCTGGAACTCAAAGTTTTAAATACAAACGTTAAAAAATTGTTTTTACATGCAACCAAGATATGAGAGATATAGGCAATGGGGTGTAGAAATCTATTTTTCCCTAAAAGAAAGTAAGGGGGAAGGGGATAAGAGGAGGGATGTGTAATGGTAATTAATTTAAATCTGAAGACCCCTTTTTGTTATGTCAAGTAAGCAGGTTCTTAGCCCTTAGTCAAGCCTCTGTGAAAGAGGCAGAGAGTATGAACTCTGTCTCCTGTTGCTGACATAACAGGAAGGGTTTGGCTGAAACAGGAAGCCAATGCTATGTGAGTATATCTAAGAAAAGCCCTAGAGAGGCAGAATCAGAATTTTTCTCCTGGCGGGCTCCTGGTGGAGAAGAGAGTTTCTCTCAGTGAGCATCTGGAAGCTGAGAAGTGAAAGAGAATTTCCTTGAGACCAGAATCTGGGGAAGGCTAGAGTTGCTGCTGAGAAGGCCACCTGGAAGGCTGAGATTTCTTCTGGGTCCTAGGACCAGCTGAACTGCTGGTGGACTGAAGAAGCATGACCGGGATAAGACTTTGTTTGTTTGTGGCTTGATTGGTCCTTGAGTTCCAGGAAACAGAAGTTGTGAAGGTTTTGAGATGTTCTGGACCCTGTGAACTTCAGTGTGTAACAAGAACTGCCCAGAGGACTAGACGAGAACCTGGGAGCTGTCTGCCTCTGAATCCAGGTGACTGTTTGGTGGATTCAGGTAGGAGCTGAGACCATGGAAGGGGATTCAGGGAATCTGAGAGACCACCTCAAGTAAAGATGAAGAAAAGACCTCTACTTGGATACTGAACATGTGATGAAACTGAAGTTTACTAGAGACCGAAGGGTAGAGGGTTTGTGTAATTTTCTAATGATTGTATTTAGTGATTAATGATACTTAGTGATTGATTGCTAGGTAAGTGACTGATTAAGTTAACCTATGATTGCCCCATGAGTGGAAGACTGACTATTGTATTTTGAGATGACTGAATGACTGAGTAAGGAGGCAAACCCCCTTAGGAACACCAGATGAATGTTCTTTTGTTCTTTGTTCTAAATACTGTGATCGCTTGGTGAAAACTATGTGGCCATTCTAATGATAAGCTGTTGTGAACACTTTTTTATTGTGATTTTCTGTGATAAGATGTAATGTTGTGTATATTGTATCTTGATTTGTTGTGAATGTTGTCTTTTGTTTTGTTCTTGAATAGAGTGTTCACTATACTGTGTAATCAGAACCTCAAAAGCTGTTCACAGTAGCATTCCTTTGGGAAGCTGCTAGTGCATGGCATTACAGGATGGTATAAGAGAGGGCAGATTGGGGGAAGGTGTATTCAGTATGCTTGGCATTTTGGGGTGGGTGGTAGAAGAGATATGGGGAGAAAATTTGTAACTCAAAATTGTGTGGAAATGAATGTTGAAAATTAAAAATAAATAAATTTTGGAAAAAAAATCTAGTTAACAAAAATACTTAGCTAAAATAGGAAACTTTCATGTTTTTGTTTTTTTTTTTTCCTGTCTGGTTTTCCAAACCCCAGGTGACTTTCACAGCTATTAACTTTTCCTCACTTCTCAGTGTCCTACCTAATCAGTGGCCTGCCTCATAGTGGTTTATAGTTTTCCCCATGGAGAAATTTGATTTTGAGTCTCTTTTGGCACCTGAAGGATCTCTGAAAAAATGTCTTCAGTTCTCTTGCTGTACAGATTCTTTGTCCCAAGATCTCTTGGGACCACTGAGCCTCTGATCCTATTCCTGAACCCTGAAACTGACTTTTCTTTTAAAAGGTAAGTTAAGGCTATCTTTTCTAGTTCTCTATACCTAGGGATACATATTATGGCATTGGCCCAACTGTGCAGAAATGTCCTTCTGAACTCTAGTATCCATGTCTTAACCAGGCATTGTCAGAAGTTTATTTTGTACTATATAGTACCTACCACTTGTGTTGTATCCTAGAGTATCACCTACAACCTTATATATGTGTCTCTGTTCATGAGTGCTTTTGGTTTTATTTTCTGATTTCATTACTAGACTCTTGTGGCTCTTCAAATAACCTTACCTTTGAATTTAATTGTGCTAAAGCTGTTTTATCCCAACTTTATTGCAAGAACAACATGTTAAATTCCAGATCATAGGAAATAAAAGAGGCTCATTTGGAAATCTCCATGCAGATGTTAAGATGGTAGATAATGTTTAGTCACATAAGGGGTTGCTGGGTTGAAATTTCAGGTCAGTTTTTCAAGAATAACTTGATTTAGTATTATGCTCCATTAAGTAAAACATGATTATCTGAACATGCAACATCATTATTAGACTATACTGTGCACATAATTGTGGGATATTTATGGATTCCTCCACATAGGTAGTTAGCAGCTGATGAGGACACTTTAAACTACAAATTTCCAGGTCTGTGATGCGTGTGCTTAAAGAAAGATTCTTCCTGAAAGAATGCTAAACATGGAAGATTTCGGGCACTGCAATCTGAGAAAAATGGGCTTAAAATTTTCTGTCTTCTTTTCACTAGTCTAGCCTGTGATCAGAATAATAATGTTCATGACAATAAAGACAATAGTAATGATAATATCAAGCATTTATAGAGTGCTTTAAGTTTTACAAAGCATTTTATAAGTATTATCTCATTTGATTCCCACAACAACTTTGGGAGGAAGAGGGCATTTTCTTTATTTTTACAAATGAGTAAACTGAGGCAAATAGCGTTTAAGTGATTTGCCCAGGGTCACAAAGCTAGTGAATACCTGTGACAGGATTTGAACTCAGGTCTTCCTGCCTCCAGGTTCAGCACTTTATCCACTCTGCTGCCCAACAGTCAATCATTTCCAAAATATGTCATTAAGAACAATTTTTTTATGCAGTAATATTTGCAGTGCCCAATCTGCATGTCATTCCCGAACAGGTGTGAAGAGGTTAGGCAGGGGATAGTGGAGTTCAGTGAAAGAAAGCAGGATTTGGAACCAAAGGACTTGGCTTGAATGCCAGTTGTGCTACTTATTACCCGTGATGCTGAGCAGGCTATTTTAAGACTCTGGGTCTTAAGTCTTCATCTGGAAAATGTGGTTGGTGAGGTTGGACTAGATATTCTTTAAGGCCTATTATAGCTCTAATTCTATAATCCTTTGACCATAGAACTAAGTAACCTAGGTGACTAAGCATTTGTATTCCAAATGAGATAATGTAAATATGCATATGTAAAACAGTTATGTTAGTCCTAACATAAGAATATATTGGATTAGCCATTCTGGAGAGCAATCTGGAACTATGCTCAAAGGGCTAAAAATAAGTGCATACCCTTTGACCCAGCAATACCACTTCTAGGGTTGTATCCCAAAGAGATCGGAGAAGTGGGAAGAGGACCCATATGTACAAAAATATTTACAGCAGCTCTTTTTTGTGGTGGCAAAGAATTGGAAATTAAGGGGATGCCCATCAATTGGGGAATGGCTGAACAAGTTGTGGTATATGAATGTAATGAAATACTACTGTGCTATAAGAAATGAGGAGCAGGTGGATTTCAGAAAAACCTGGAGGGACTTATATAAACTGATGCTGAGCGAGAAGAGCAGAACCAGGAGAAATTTGTACACAATCACAGATACAATGTACATGTGACAACTAACTTCAATAGACTGGGCTGCTCTCAGCAATGTAAGGTTATAAGACAACTCCAAAAGACTCATGATTGAAGGAGATATCCACATCCAGAGAAGGAGATGCAGAATCTGAGTACATATTAAAACAAACTACTTGCTTAGTTTCTTTTTCTTGTTTTGTTTTGTTTCCTCTTTCCCACTGATCATTCCATCAGTTACAATCCTTCTTTACAACCTGACTAATGACTAGTTGGAAGATATTTGTAGATCCTGTATACGAGTCCATGCCTCCATGATGGGGGGAGAGAAGAAGGGGGAGAAAATCTGAAAGTCAAGGGACTGTGGAACTGAATGTTGTAAAACTAAAAGTAAATAAACCAATTTACTTTTTTTTTAAAAAGAATATATTGGATCATGGGCTAAAATAATACCAAATCTAACTCTTGATCTGCAAACAACTGATTGTGAATCTCTTACCTTAACAGTTTGGTATTATCCATAACACCCCTTACCCCTTTAACTTGCCTAAAGACTTCCTACTGTTCAGGTTTCTGAAAATAATGGGAAGTGAATGTTTCTTTTACTTGTAGTTGGAGAAAAGAGCAGTTGAGAATCTAGGAAAGCACAGACTTAATCTATTTGTTCACAGATGACATCAATCTCTGGAAACTACTGAAAGCTGTGGTTCTTGTTTTGGGCTTTTTCATTACTGCCCTCCCCATCTCCCATTTTGTTGATCTTTTTTCATTCACACTTCATTAAGGTATGATCCAAATGAAAATATGGCTTTTGGCTCTAGTAAACATTAAAGGTGGCATTTCTTTTGAAAAATCATGTCATTAAATATGAACCCAATACATAAACCATAGAAAGATATAGTAGAGAATAGGAACTATGGAACAATTTCACTGACGAAGATTAATTCAAAATAAAATCCTAGCCAAATGACTAGAGCAACGTATCCAAAAAATACTTATGGTGATTAAGTTCTATGTGTAATTAGGATATACATTTCAGCAAAAAGAAAACAGTTGACATGTTGAATTATATTTGAATAAAAAAAAATCATACTGAAAAGGTTACCATAAAATATAGGATACAGGGTTAGGAGGGCTCGAGACCCCAAAATACCAACACGCTGGATCCTACCGAATGAATTCGACTCAAGTCTTCTCTCAGCCAAAGAAAAATAAAGTTTATTAAAGGTTCACCATAATGGGTAGACTCTTCAGGAGCCTCAGTGCTTGCATTGGGCAAGTGGGCCAGAATCATCTGACACAGAGTGAGTCTGTGCTAGATCATTCTCTGGCCTTCCTTCTTTCCTGGAGGCCAGGTGGGTCTGATATACAGAAAGGTTGTGGGAGAAATTTAGGAGTGGTCTAAAGGAGGAGTTTGGGGAGGGTCTTCAGTAGGAGTCAATGAGGTCAGACTCCAGTAATGAGTGATTAAGGGTGGGAAGTTGCTGGAGGCTACCTGGAGAGGATAGAAAATGGTAGGCTAGGCCAGTTCAAGGTCATAACAGATTTGGGTATAGATATTTTGGGAGGATCAAGGGTGGGAAGTTGCTGGACAAAGGAGGGCTAAGCTAGTAACAGGTTTGGGCAGAGCCACAATGAAAAGCTGATGGCCTTAGGCAAATGCCTCATGGGGGAAGATTCAAGGAGAGCTCAAGGGGGTACCTCATCAATACCACCAATAAAGGAAAAAGTATTTTAAGAAGTGATCAGCAGGATGATTTCAGGGGGAAAGAAAAAAAACCAAACTAATGCAAAGTGAAATGAGCAGAACCAGGAGAAGATTATACACAGTAACAGCAATATTGTACAATGATCAACTGTGAATTACTTAGCTTTTCTGATAAATAGGATACCCCAAGACAATTCTGAAGGACTTGTGAAAAAACAAAACAAAACACTATCTACTTTCAGAAGGAGAAATAATGAATTTTGAGTATAGACTGAAGCATAATTTTTTCACTTTCTTTAATTTTCTTTGCTTTTATTTCAGTAAAAGTACTAATATGGAAATATATTTTTCATGATTTCATATTTATAACCTGGTATCACTTTTCTTGCCTTCTGAATGGGTAGAGAAGGGCAGGAGGAAGGGAGAAAATTTTGAAATAATTTTTTTAATGTTAAAAAAATAATAAATTTGAAAAAAGGTAGGGGGAGGAAACAATAAATGGTTGAGGAATTGAAGCCTTAGTTGGACAAGAGTGAGATACAAAGCTGCTGAGCAGCACAGATACATAATAATGAAGGCCTAGACTGAGTCCTAAGACAAGTTGTAAGGTACAGTTAATACTACCTTGTATCTGGAGTCAGGTTCAAAGCATGCCTCTGACCCTGGGAAAATTACTGAACCTCTTTAAGCCTCAGGCTCCCCCTCTGTTTAAAACAAAAGAGGAACAGCTTCTGGGGGAGGGGAAAAAAAGAACAAAGTAAAAAAGGGCAAGCAGAGAACAAAAGAAAACTCACAAGGAAGCAAAGATGAACCATTCTCAACACGACGAGTATTATTTATCATACAGGCTTTCTTGAAAGGAAAATTTATTATTGCATATTTTCCACCCTCTCTTATGTTCTGCTATGCACCCGACATGCTTTTTTTTCTTTCTAACTTTGTGTTTAAGTTTCAGTATTTAAGTTTATGATGTTTACGTTTCTTTTCTCTATAGTGTATTTGTGTTCTGGCATTTGAGTCTAAAGTAAAATTTTGAAAACAAAAGACAAGTAGTAATAACATCAGCTCCCCATCATGGCTTCTTAAAGATCAGATGAGGCAATGTATGCAAAGCACATAACGAGCCAAAACTATATACATATGAATAACTATTAATACTTTTCTGCAACCCAGAAATAAGGAAATCAGAGCTACAGGAATTCAAAGCGAAGGGAGGGGCTGAGGGGCTTCCAGAACAATAGCAAAGTATTCTATGAACACCTAAGGGGTATATTTTGCTTCTGAAGCTTCACTACTAAGACTCCCAAATATCTGCACTTTATTCATTGCCACTGTACTTACTGTGTGTTTTTGATTCCTTTCAAATAGGTTTGTGCAGACTATTCCAAATGGGTCACTTAAGCATTTGCAATCAGTGTCCCATGGTGGTAATTCAGACAAGTAATTAGTGTTTATGACTGTGGGAGTCTGGAGTAACAGTGATGTAGTCTAGTCATTGGAGTGACTGGATGCCACAAAGTAATGAAGACCATTTTCCCAGCCAAGTCCTCCTGGCCAGTAGCTGAAAGTACCCCCCGGACCAAATCCTCCTCCTCATTAAATACCATTTATTAAGTAATTATTGCACACAACACTGTGCAAATTGCTGAGCCAAGAAAGAAAGGCAAGCCTAGTCCTGATGCAGTGAGTCTTTATAAGCTATGACTGCTCAGGGAGATAGAACTCTATCTCTCATGAAACATTTGGTTTCAGACAGAGCAAGTTACCTATTGAACAGAACCATGCCAGGGGAGAAATCATTTCAGATCTACTTTTGCCAGACAGACCTCTCAGATTCAGCACTAGCCATTTGGCCTGATGGTCTTGGGTGACACAAGAAAAATAGACTCAACTATAATTTTGTCAACCAGGATCCTGTGGGAATAGGCACTCCAACTACAGTCATTGTTCATTGATATAACTTTAAAAAAATGTTCATTCTGAAACTCTGGTGGTTGCTGTTGGAAGGCCTCCACATGTGCCAGCTTAAACATAGTATATTTTCACAGAGGAATGAGATAGAGCTAGAGATGGAAGAGACCTCAGAGGTCACTTAATCCAACCTTCTTAGAGATCCAGAGAGGTTGATTTAGTTGTTCCAGGTCACACTGGTAGTTTGTCACTGGATGAACAGGATTTGAACTCAGTTCAAGCACGTCAAGGCCAACTGGTATCACAGTGGTCAACATAGGTAAAAGAATTCCTGCAGAGATACTGTTTTGTTTTTCCTCCCCAAAGCTTCTTCTGCATTCCCATTGAGGCAACAAGGTGGCCCAATGGATAGAGTGGATAGGAAAACTTAAGTTCAAATCCCACCTTAGATAATTACTAGTTATGTGACCTTTGGCAAGTCAGTTAACCTCTATCTGCTTCAGTTTCCTCAACTATCAAATGAGTATAACAATAGCATCTGTCTTACGGCGTTGTTGTGAGGATGAATGACAGTATGTTTGTAAAGTGCCTAGAAGGGTTTGCTCCTTTTCAACTCCCTTTAGTCTAGGGTAAAGGAATATCCTTGAGATTTCCTTAAGCAGCTCCCTACCCCAACAATCCTGCTTTAGCAAGTTCATATTCAGAATGAAAAGATTTGTCCACCATTTTGACTTTGCAGTCAGCCATATTTATATGACAGATACTTCTTTCAGTTTACTGAAAAACTATTTCTGAGCCTGTATCTAAGAGATGTACCCCGTATGGGTCTGTAAGAATGAGAGAACTTATACAGGTATACATAGACAGAGGGCACAGGATCAGTTGAATAGGAAGGGATGATAACTAAAAAATAAAATTAAGAGGTGAGAGAAGAATATAATGAGAGGAGACAGGAAGAGACAGAATAGAGTAAATTATCTCATATAAAAGAGGCAAGAGAAAACTGTTACAATGGAGGAGAAGAGCAGGAAGGCAAAAGGGAATGGGTCAACCTTACTCTCATTGACTTTGGTTTAAGGAGGGAATAACATACACACTAAATTGGGTAACTTACCCTACAGGAAGGTAGGGGGGAAGGGGATAAGAGGGGGAATGATAGTAGGGAAGGCAGATTGGGGCG
>CM053583.1:38620679-38632375 GCA_028627135.1 Pseudochirops cupreus | reverse complement strand
CATTTGCTTCCATTTGCTCCACCCTAATTTGGACGAAATTATTCTCTTCAGAGTGCTTTTGAGATTCTTTCTCCATCTGGCAAAGTTGACTTTAAGTCATTCTTCTCCTCATTGGCTTTTTGTGCCTCTTTTGTCATTTGAGTTAATCTATTTTTTAGGATGTTGATTTCTTCAGTCATATTGCTGACTCTCTTTTCATGATTTTCTTGCAACATTCTTATTTCCCTTCCCAATTTTTCTTCCACTTCTCTTATTTGGTTTTCAAAGTCCTTCATCTCATCTCTAGCTTTAAGGCATTCTTCATGTTTATTGGAGGCCCCTGGTGGGGGAGCTCTAGCTGAGCTCTCCTCCTCCCTCTCCTTGCCATGATCTTTCTTTTCCCTAAAGAAGGAATCTAGGGTTGGGTTGCTGTTCTTACTTTGCTTCTTATGCTTATTCTTACTCATGATTGGTCAGTCCGTGATATTTTTTTTTTAAATCTCTGTGGGGCTCTGCTTCAAGAAGGGAAAGCTCTGTCCCAAGTCACTGGGTTCCTCCCGGCTGCCGTAGCTCTCAGGAAGGTGCTGGGTCCCTTTCCTACTTACTTCTTGCTCACTGGATAATGAAGACTCCAGGACCGAGGCCCAAGACTGTGATCTGGATCCAGGCCACTCAACGCGAGAGCACTTGGCCTCTGAACGATCGCTTAGTCCCCCTGCTGTCTGCAGGCCGTGGGTGTGGAAGCTGCAACGTGGAGGCGGGTGCAAAACCTCTGCCTTCTACTTTCCAGCCCTGGAGGCCTTTTGGCTGGACTGTTTTTCTCCCCTGATTTTGCAAGCTCTACTGACCTAGTTCTGAATGCTGCTCGCAGCTGCTGCTAATCCGAGGCTCCTCAGCTCCTCCCGTCCAGCCACCCCCGGGGCTCAGCCAGGGCTTCAGGCCAGGCTGGTTTTGGTTCGCAGTGCTGATATGGTTCCTCATAGCCAAGCTGACTTTAGTGGAAAGTATATTTGTGTGTGTTTTGGAGTTCTAGGATTAGTTTAGAGTCATATTTTATGGGTATTTTGGGGTGGCTATGTGAGAGCTGTGATATGTTGCTGCTCCTATGCCGCCATCTTGGCTCCACCCCTGAGAAATTTAAACATTAGGTGGATCTTTGTGTGCCTTCATGACCATGACCTCATATAGCTATATACTCACTTCATTATGGGGGAGAATAAATCTTCTAAAAAATCTGACACCATACATTAAACTAATGAGGCATTAGGAAATATCTGCTATAGCCAGTCATAAGGAAATATGTTCTTGAATGTTCTATATCTTAGTGACAAATAGCTCTTGCCATCACCTAGGAAAGTTGATATCATGGCATTATAAAAAGCTGGTCAATTCTCATTGGAAAGACCAATGAAAGAAAAGTTTGAGGGTCTTGGTTGGAATTCCTGCTCTTTTATTCACCACTTCTGGGATAGGGGACAAGTTGGATAGTGTTTCTGGGCCTCTGCTTCCATATCTGTCAAATGAGGAGCTTGGACCTAGTGCTCTTTAAGGCACTTCTAGCTCCAAATCTGTGATCCCGTCATCCCATGCAGCTTTTGATTTTTGAGACGCTGTCATAAAGTTCTGAGCTTCTAGAATGTCTGAAAGAGATATGAGCCCAGAAGGTTCATATCTACAGAATAATAGATTTTAAGACCTGGAACAGCCCTTAAAGGCAATTTACTTCAAGCCCTGTCTGATTCGGAATGTGCTCTACAAGACTCCAAACAGGAGATCACTAAAGAGAATTAGCAGAAAATATAGTAGAAATGGAATCAAGCTGGATTTAATTCTGGATGCAACATGTACTGTAAAATGAAGGGTTGGTAACCTTGTTGATTCTTGGTTTCTTCTGTAAAATGAGATAACAATATCTATTCTATGCATACCACAGAGTCAATAAGAAAGAAATGTTCTCTAAGCCTCAACAGGCTATGTTACTGAGTTACTATCTAGCTTCTAGATAAGAACCTTTAGAGCACATGTCAAAAACATGGCCCAGTGGCTACATGTAGCCCACACCATTCCCTCCCTGGCCTGTTCAAACCAGATTAAAATGTTATGGGGCATATTTAACAAAATAAATAAAATGCCATAAAACTTTGCTAATATTACATTTTAAAGCTAAGTCAATATGCAGCCTACTGATATCCTTCTGTGTAGTTTAGAAGCCCCTGTTCCTATCTGGGTTTGACATCACTGCTTCCATCAGAGCACTCACTGCCTCCTGAGGCAGCCCGTTTCATTTTCAGACAGCTCAAATGAGGAGGCCACATTTTATGATGTCAGTACAAACTCTGCTTACCCCTAATTTTGCTCTTCAGGGAGGAGCAGAATAAGTCTTAATCCTTGCTTCATATGACAGCCTTCGGATATTTAATGACAGCTGTTGTTTACTACCTAAGTATTTCTTTTCCCCCTCCAGGTTAAGCACCCCTAGTTCTTTCCACCAGTTTTCATTCCAGTCTCAGAGTTACCACCTTCAAGACTTCCTGAGCTTGTCAATTCTCCCTTAAGGGAAAGCCAAACCCTTCAACACCTGCATTAGCCATTTTATTTTAATCTCTTATAAAATCCCCTCAGAGGGCAATATCCACTGCACCTCTCCATATGTTTCACTGGAACCCGTGCTATGTGATTG
Source organism: Pseudochirops cupreus (assembly GCA_028627135.1). Classification (NCBI taxonomy): domain Eukaryota; kingdom Metazoa; phylum Chordata; class Mammalia; order Diprotodontia; family Pseudocheiridae; genus Pseudochirops; species Pseudochirops cupreus. The sequence continues at coordinate 38,629,716 of CM053583.1, read as the reverse complement.
ATATACAACTAGATCACAACAGTATAAATAATGGATCTGCTTTAGTGGTTTCACATATATCAGTTTGCACTATTTGAAGTTCTAGTTATATAAAATATGGTAATTGGTTCCACCTCAATGAAAATATGTAGTCAGAATTTTAAAAATGCAATCACTTAATGGGATTCATTATTCGAACTAATCAGGACCTAACTGTAAATTTCACTTAAGTTGGAGTCAAGTTCTGCTCCTTGGGAAGATGAGTCAGCCGTTGCCCTGGGATTTTTCCCTAGCAAAGAGAATCTATCAGGGAGAGACCTGCAGAAAGTGGGGATTATTCATTTCAAAGATAAATATTGCATTGGTGCCACAGTACTCCTAGAATATCTGAACTTGACTATGTCTTTAAGACTTAAAACCAGGCTTTGAGTTGTCCTCGGAATTGAGGTAAAGATGGCTTGATAATAATTTGACATTCATGCTCTCTCTATCATTGTTGCTTAGTCATTTCAGGCATGTTTTTGGGGGGTTTCTTGGCAAAGGTACTGGAGTGGTCATTTCTTTCTCCAGATCACTGTACAGATGAGGAAATTGAAGCCAGTAGGGTTAAGTGACTTGCCCAGGGTCACACAGCTAGTAAGCATCTGAGGCCAGATCTGAATCAAAGTCTTCCTGAATCTAGAACTGGTACTCTATCCACTGTGTCACCTAGATGCCCTCTTTGTGTCATTCTTTTTAAATTATGGGCTCTGAGAACATTGTAGAGTTTGTGAAACCTCTGCCAGTTCTTTAGAAAATAATAATGTCACGAGGACAAAAAAAGGAAAGGTAATGTGGTTACAAATACCTTCATTCATTAACAATAATGACAACAGTAAAAAAAAATTCAAAAAGTGCTTTAAGATTTGCTTTACATGCATTAAGATGTCGTGATGCAGCCGTCTGGGGAGTTCCTGTTATCTTTCAGATCCATTTTACAGACAATAAAACTGAAATTGACAGGACTTCCATGACTTGTCCAGCATTCCCAATCCGGGGGTGACTGAGGCAGAATCCACACTCAGGTTTTTCTGACTCCAAGTCCCATGGGCTACGCCCTGCACCCCCTAGCTGTGTACTCATGAAGGGCTAACTTTTACCAGTACAGACGCCAAGCCCTCTATGCTTTGGCAAACGGTCTTAGCGGAGAGTGTTTGAGTTGAGACTCAAAGGAAGTCATTAGCTGATGGTCAGTCTTCTGGCTCTGAGCCTCTCTGAGCTTAACTGGTCTGGTTCTGAGATGAAAGAAACATGGTGGTCTATCTAACCCTCAAAGTCTGTTTTTGATCATAAATTTTATACATGTAGAGCTAAAAAGCACCATGGGGCTCAGATCTAACCCCTTCATTTTGTAGATAACTGAAACCCAGAGAATCTATGACTTGTCCAGGGTCACACAGCTAGTAAGTATCCAAGGCAGGCTTTGAACCTCAGTTCAACATTCTATTCACTTGTAGAACTTGACAAAGCTAAAGCTTGGCTAGCATAATCTTCTAAAAGTTTAGGTCACCACAGCAAGGTATGAATTAATGTAATGTTGTAAAATGGTTAAACATGCATAGAAGCCAGCTTGCTCTAAAACTGCAGATAACATGAAAGCACAGGAATTAGAAGTCTTATTTAGTAGCCAATCATAAAGCAATACTTTTGCCCAGGAATATATGCTACAATTTCACCGTACTGAAAAGTGCTAATTTAAGCAAATAACCTTATCTGTAGGGAATAACTCTTACTATTTGTACCAGTCTCCTCTCAGTGAACCCACTGATGAGGAAAGATGGTCGCTGGAAACTGCTCACTAAAGTCTAAAATGTCATAAACTTAATAGCAAAGTCTGTATTTTCATTTTTGTTTTGGATAAAAGCAAAAACAACTCTTTTTATCCATTAGTGACTAATGAATGTCTTTTGACAATGTTGTTGAGCGCAATTTTTAGAAAACCAATTATAAAGTCATCTAAAACAGGCAGCAACTTAACCCTAGTAGAGACCTATAAGAACCCAAAAACTTCCTAAAAAAGGAGGATGTTACCAGAGATGCAATGATAACTGAAAAAAGCCCTGTTTACTACTGCCTATTAAAGATTTTTATGAACTTACTCTTCTCATCAGTGAACCATTGAAGATGAAACAGCTAACTATGGAAGTGAGTATAACTGTAGCTAACAAATAAAAAAAATTATAAATGGGTTATATGTAGTCTGATGTTTATGATGTTAAAACTAGGATTTATGACTCAATACAAATATTTCTCTGGTATTTAAGAGTTATTGTTTCATCTGGATAATTTTTTAGTACAAAAGGCAGTTCAGTTGAGATGAAGACAGGCAGAATTGACTTCTTGCCAGCGATGGACAGTTCCTATGCCTGCGTAACAGAAGGTATGTGGGGCATGGAAAGAATACTAGCCTTGGACTCTTCAGACTGGAAGAACTAGATAGACAGACGAATAGAGAGAAGATAGAAAGAAAGACAGGACAGATACAATAGGTAGGATGGAAAGATAGGATAGATAAGATAGATGAGATAGATAAATAGGCTAGAAGGATAGATAAAATTTACGGAGCTTATACCCACAAGAAGCAGTAAATATTAAAATGGATTTCCAAAGGACCTGAAGAGATTTGTGGATGAAGAAGACATAAATGTCTCCCGCTAAGTCAGAAAGCACAACTGGAAACAAAAGACCTTAGTTCACGCCAGAGCACCATACAAACCAATGCACATCCCAGGACAATAAACCTAGAAAAGAAGTCTCAGGGGCTTTCTCTCTAGTCCAACCTCTTTCAACTGACAGATGACAAAACTGAACTTTAGATCTGGGAGGAGACTATTTAGAGCAGCAAAGGAATTCAGAGATTATATAGGTCAGTTTCCACATATTATAAATAAAAAAAAAATTGAGGTTCCAGGAGGTTACATGACTTCCCTGAAGGAGATATTTGAAGCCAGACCCTCAGACTTGAGAGCAAGCACTCTCCACTGTCCAACAGTGGCTCTTCTGCTTACTACATGTATCATCTTGGGTAAGTCACTTAAATTTCCTGGGTTTTGGTTTCTGCATTTTTAAAATGAGGCAGCTGAAAATATGGGGAGCATTTAAATCATATAGTTAACATCTTCTTATGTTCTATTTATAACCAAATGTTTACTAAGTAACTTAGTTTAACTTAACAGACATTTATTAAATACCTTTATTAAATATGTCACTATGCTAGGGCATGCAGAGGAGTTTACTTTCTACTGAGGATGAGGGAAAGGTGAATAAAACAGACACATGAAAGCAAATACAAGTACTTGAGGATTTCAAGAGTGATAACAACACAAAGGATCTGTGAGGAGGAGGTAGATCGTGTGCTGAGCCATGAAGCGAGATGAGGATTCAGAGAGGGAAATCTACCTAATGTCATATTTTTTTAAACTCTGTCCTGATTTACCTGCCTATTAATCCATTTGCTTTTCTAGTTTGAATAGTCCCAAGTCTTGGGTTCATCCCACACATTGTATTCCTCTTGTCATTTAAGCACAAATGCTGACGTTTCTTCCTGGATTAGTCTTGTTGTGGTGGAGGGGTTTGGATATCTCAATGAAACTGTGAGCTATGTCATACAGGGTTACCCAAGACAGACACACCATAGTGGAGAGGACATGGCAAACCACTCCATTATCTTTGCCAAGAAAACCCCATGGGCAACTGGTCCACAGAGTCATGTAGAGTTGGACTCAACAGAATGACTAAAGAACAAAAATTGTTCTTGCTAGGGATTTGGGGAATGGGGAGTCAGGAATGACTGCTGAGTATAAAAAAGGGATAGTAGTCCAATGAAGCTGAAACATGGGGTGTGTGAGGGAAAGAGAGATGAAATGAGATAGAAAAGGAGCTTCAGGCCAGGTTGTAGGAAGACCTCAAAGGCAAGGCTCAGGAATTTATATTCTGATTTGGAGGCCAACATGGAGCTTCCTAAAGCTTCTGAGTGGCAGAGTGATATAGTCAGTCATATGCTTATTTTTCATATGCTATGAAAAGGGGAAATATTTTCTCCATCTTAATCCTTACCCAAGCCGCTGAATCTACATGGCTGGCATACTTGATAGAAATGGAATTAAGGATAATTTATCAGTAAGAGAATGCTTTCATAGATAACAGATTCTCTGATTCTTATATATGGGCTTACACTCACCTGGATCGTCCCTCCTACACTACCTAGTATATAATTTGGAATTAGACATAAAGTAGACCCATCTTAGTTAGACCATGCCCAAGGAGACTTACCTCTGGAAGCTTCAGGCTGTTATCACTGTTTGGTTTATAAGGTGGACTTGTTCTAGAGCAAAGTGTTCTGTCGCAGCTCAACTGTAACAAAGCAGGAATGTGTATTTCTCTATAGTTATATTGCTTCCATGGAGATTAATGATTACATGTTGCCTTAAGGGGAAAACAACTGTAGGGGTAGGTAGCATATCCACAGAGAAATTAGATTTGAAATGTGAAGATGAAATAATACCTGAGAACAGGTATTTCCAGATAAGGATTGTGCCAATAAATTGGAAATGTTTTGGAGGCAAATCTGTGGTTGAATTTGGACTTTTTTTTTATATTCCAGCAGGCCCCTACATAAATTTTCTAATCCTTTTTCAACATCTCAAGAAAAGCTTGCAAAGTATTTTGGTAGAGAGAACCTCCTTGGTCAATAACAACAGTTGACCTGTCTCCCATATGTTAGACATCCAAGCTGAAAACACTTCCTTGTATCTCTTAGTGCTCCATTAGTTTAAACGGCTGGTGGGGGTAAGGAGAGGAGCGGGGGAGGGGATTGCTGAAGGTGTTTCTGAAGGAAGATAATTCATTTTAATCAGTATTTTCAAACTCTGTCTTCCCTCTCCACAACTATAGCCTTTGGCAGAACTACTCACTTGTAGCAGAACTGACTCATGGGAGGATGGGAGTTTCAGTTTCTCTCCCTTTCATCCTAGAGATGTTAATGAGCAGTAAATTGGCCCAGAAATAGCAGAGAGAGGGAGAAGTTAAAGGTCTAGATAATTTTATTCCATAAAACAATTATTTATTGAGAATCTGGTATGTATAAAGTGCCAGACTAGGCACAGAAAAGTGAGATCTCTGGGTCAAATCAAGGCAGGAAGTACTTATTAAGCACCTACCTACCACTATGCTAAATTATATACATGCATATGTGTATATGTGTGTGTGAAAGAGAGAGAGAGATGGAGGGAGGGAGGAAGGGAGGGAGGAAGGGAGAGAGGAAGGCAGGGAGAGACCGAGAGACAGAGAGAGAAAGAGAGACAGAGAGAATGTAAAAGTGCCAAATCAAGCCCTGCATGCAAGAAGCTCAGAATATAATGGAGACAACATGCAAACAACTATGAACAAACAAGCTATACGCAAGATGAACTGGAGGCACTCTCATTAACATTACAGAAGTCTGAGAAATGCCTTGCAGAAGGTAGGATTTTAGCTTAGGCTTTAAGGAACCTAAGGAAGCCAGAAGTAGAGAAGAATAGGGAGAGAACACCAGAATACCAGGTATGGTAGACCCTGCAAATGGCACCGGGAGATAGCATGTCTTAGGTGAGGAACAGCAAAGTCAGTGTTACTAGAATACAAAGTATGCAAAGGAATATACAATGTAAGATCACTGGGAACTTTGAAAGGGGCCAGATTATGAAACATTTTAATAGCCAAACAGTGTATATACATATACCCAATATATATATATATATATATATATATATATATATGTACACACACATACACACATATATATATATACACACACACACACATCAGGTATGTGTGTGTGCATACACACATCCATACCTGACATAATTATAAATCACTATTCTTTGCAGAAGAGTAAGAAGGTAACATCCCATCAAGTAAGAGAGGTGGAGGAAAAATTGGGAAGAGAAATGAGAATGATGCAGGAAAATCATAAAAAGCGAGTCAACAGCCTGCTAAAGGAGATCCAAAGTTTAGGAAAATTGCTTTGAAAAAAAAATTAAATTTAAAAAAATAAGAAAAAATTAAAAAGAAAAATTTCTTTGATATGTGAGTGGAGGACAGACTGGAAGAGAAATAGATTTGAGGCAGGAAGACCAACCAGAAGGCTATTAAAATAGTCCAGTTGTGAGGTGATGAGGACTGATGCCAAAGTGTTGGCAGCATCATAGGTGAGAATGGGGGGATGGCATGAGAGATGCAAAGATTGAATCAACAGGCTCAGGCAACAGATTGGATATAGAAGGGGTGAGAGAAAATCAAGAGTCAAGAAAGACACCTAAGCAGCAAGCCTGGGTGACTGGAACGATGTGGGGGTGCTAACCTCAACAGTAATAGGGAAGTTAGTAAGAGGGAAGGGCTTTGGGGAAAACATATCATCTAAATTAGAAGTAATTATGATAACATCTAAGGCAGGATTGGAAAGAATTCCATGCATGTGAAAGACATTATAGAAATAAAATTGGTATGACCAGGCATCTCTTTGGTTGTGGCCAGATGACAGAGAAGAGGGAGAGAGAGATAAGCCCAAGATTTTGAGTGTCAGTGACTAGAAGGAGGAAAGAATATCAAGAAGATGAACAGTGAAAAATATTACAGGGGGGCAAAGCCAAGATGGCAGAGTAGAAGCACAAATTTGGTGTGAGCTCCTGCTTCAATCACTTCCAATACCTGTAAAAAATGACTCCAAACAAACTTTAGAGCTACAGAACCTACAGAGTGACAGAGAGAAACAAATCTCCCTCTGAAGGCAGCCAGGCAGGCCAACAGGAAGGGTATATCACACAGAGCTGGGAGCCATGCACAGTCCCACCTCAGCCATGTAATTCTGGCCCCAGGGTGGGCCCGACCAGCTGCAGCCAAAGCCGACTTCAGGAGAGTGAATCACCAGTAGCGGTGGCAGTTTCCAGACTTCTCAACCCAAAGATAAAGTAAAAAGTCAATGTGGAACTCTCTTGGAACAGGGAGGGGGGAGGAAGGACGGAAGAGTAGAGTCCAGTTGATGCCCCTGGGGCAAGAAGGAGTGGAGGCACAGAGGCTGTGAAGCTGCCTCAGGAGGTCCTGGCCTACAGATGTAGGTTGACCAAGTGACCATTCAGAGGGTAATTGCTTTTGCTTTAACCTACTTGCATTAGGATCATGGTCTTGGTTGGTGTTCCTGGGGTGTGTGGCCAGTGATCCAGAGCTTGTGGGGGCTGTACAGAAGGTGCCCTTCTAATAGCTCCAGCAGCTGCTAAAACCCCAGCAATTTGGGGCATAACTCTCTCCATTCTAGAAGCAGAGTTCTACAGTGGCAAAGAGCTCAAAAGTCAAGTAATTGGCTGCCAATGTGAGCAAGCACAAGAAGCACAGACAAATGAAAGAATCCTTTTTTGGGGACAAAAAAGATCAAGGTATGGAGTGGGAGGAAGACAGTGAAGTCAGAACTCCTGCATCAAAAGCCTCCAAAATAAATATGAATCGGTTATAGACCATGGAGAAACTCAAAAAGGATTTTGAAAATCAAGTAAGAGAGGTGGAGGAAAAATTGGGAAGAGAAATGAGAATGATGCAGGAATATCATAAAAAGCGAGTCAACAGCCCGCTAAAGGAGATCCAAAAATACACTGAAGAAAATAACACCTGAAAAAATAGACTAACTCAAATGGAAATATGGCCCAAAAAGCCAATGAGGAAAAGAATGCCTTAAAAAGATGAATTTGCCGGATGGAAAAGGAATTTCAAAAACTCACTGAAGAGAATAAGTCCTTCAAAATTAGATTCGAGCAATTGGAAGCTAATGACTTTACGAGAAATCAAGATACTATAAAACAGATCCAAACAAATGAAAAAAATAGAAGGCAATGTGAAACATCTCATTGGAAAAACCACTGACCTGGAAAATAGATCCAGGAGAGATAATTTTAAAATTATTGGACTACCTGAAAGCCATGATCAAAAAAAGAGCCTAGCCACCATCTTTCAAGAAATTCTCAAGCAAAATTGCCCTGATATTCTAGAATGTGAGGGCAAAATAGAAATTGAAAGAATTCACCAATTGCCTCTTGAAAAAGATCCCCAAAAGAAAACTCCTAGGAATATTATAGCCAAATTCCAGAGTTACAAGATCAAGGAGAAAATACTGCAAGCAGTCAGGAAGAAACAATTTGAGTATTGTGGAAACACAATCAGGATAACACAAGATCTTGGAATGTGATATCCCAGAGGTCAAAGGAGCTAGGACTAAACCAAGAATCACCTACCCAGCAAAACTGAGTATAATGCTTCACGGGAAAATATGGTCATTCAATGAAATAGAGGATTTTCAAGCACTCTTGATGAAAAAACCACAGCTGAAAAGAAAATTTGACTTTCAAATACAAGAAACAAGAGAAGCATGAGAAGGTAAACAGGGAAAAGAAATCATAACGAACTTACTAAAATTGAATTATTTGCATTTCTATATAGAAAAACAATAATTGTAACTCATAAGACTTTTCTCAGTATGAGGATAGTTGTAGGGAATATATATGTATACATACATATATCTGTACATATAGGAAGGTGTATGTACATATAAATATATATGTGAGTGTGGGCATATGCATGTTTATGTATACACAGACAGAGGGCACAGGATGAGTTGAATATGAAGGGATGATATCTAAAAAATAAAATTTAAGATGTGAGCGAAGAATTTATTGGGAGAAGGAGAAAGGGAGAGATAGATTAGGGTAAATTATCTCATATAAAAGAGGCAAGAGAAACTGTTAAAATGGAGGGGAAGAGCAGCAAGGTGAAAGGGAATGGGACAACCTTATTCTCATTGAATTTGGCTTAAGGAGGGAATAATATGCACATTCAATTGGGTATCTTACTCTACAGGAAAATAGGGGGGTAGGGGATAAGAGGGGGGATTATAGAAGGTAGGGCAGATTGGGGGAGAGGGTAGTTAGATACAAACATTTTGGAAAAGAAGAGTCAAAGGAGAAAATAGAATAAGGGGGGGCAGAATATGATGGAG
>CM053583.1:38589440-38610843 GCA_028627135.1 Pseudochirops cupreus | reverse complement strand
GGCTTCAGGCCAGGCTGGTTTTGGTTCGCAGTGCTGATATGGTTCCTCGTAGCCGAGCTGACTTTAGTGGGAAGTATCTTTGTGTGCGTTTTGGAGTTCCAGGATTGGTTTAGAGTCCTATTTTATGGGTATTTTGGGGTGGCTATGTGAGAGCTGCGATATGTTGCTGCTGCTACGCCGCCATCTTGGCTCCGCCCCCCACATCTCCTGATTTTAGTCCTTTTGCTGTTCAGTCATTCCAATGATGTTTGATTCTTCATCATCCCATTTGGGGTTTTCTTGGCAGAGATAATAGAGTGGTTTCATATTTCCTTCTCCTGATAACTTTACAGATGAGGAAACTGAGGCAAACAGGGTTAAGTGACTTACCCAGGATCACACAGCTAGTAACTGTCTGAGACTGAATTTGAACTCAGGTCTTCCTGACTCCAGGCCCAGCACTCTATCCACTGCAGTACATTTAATTATATATTTTTAAATAACAAAACATGCCTGAAATCTCAAAAGGGCTCTTTAAAACTAAGTTCATCCTTAAGTATTCAAACACTAGAAATAAGTAAAAAATACAGGCTTTGGTCATTCAAACACTTAATGAATTGTTATTAACAACTCTGGGTGGTGGCCAGTGTGGAAACCCACCTTACCTTCTTAGCATAACCATGACGTTTGTCTCCATTTCTCTGGCCTCCCTTTCTGGAATCTCCTTCCATCCCCACACTCCAGGTATGCAGTGTACTCACTCTGCCTCATTTCTTGTTAGGTGAAAAAAAATCTAAAATAGATTTTTCCCATACCAAAGTGTTAGTGATATAAATTATTCTAAATAGTAGAATTTCACGTATCAGCATGCAGAATTTTCTTTTTCTTGTGCTACTCAAATAAGAAGTATATAATTCATTATTCCACCAGTGTATAAACTTGGTCTTAATGTACCTCTACCAATTTCATAGTTGAGTCAAAGAAATAGGAGTAAGAAGGGGGATCATAGTTGTGGGAAGGCAGAGTAAAGGCTCCTGGAACTCTCTTCTGTACCTCTTCAGGGAAGAGCTGCACCTACTTTTCAGTCAAAACTGCACCTACCATTCAAGTCTGTGGCTCTTCAGGGTCACTCCAGAGCATCCCACTGTCCTCCCCCAGTTTACTCTCTTGTAATGACATCTCCCTCCAGCTGTTGTGCTCTCTCCTTCTTGAAATTAGTTTGTAAAGTTCTGTACATACTTTGAATTTGTAGAGAAAATGTTGTAGTCTTCCCACTGCCCAATCACTCCCACAACAGAATTCCTGAGGGCAAAGGATGTGTCTGTCTAGCATAGTGTCACCTTGTAATGTGTCCAGATCTGTCACTTCATTGGCTTAGAGAACCCCTGATGTGGATCATTCCACCAAAGTAATTCAGGAGTTTCTTTGTAGCTGATGGCCTTTGATTGTTGCCCCAGGGTACTTAGAAGTTAAATGATCTGCCCAAGGTGAGCCAGCTAATTTGTATAAGATTTAGAAAGTACACTGAGGTTATTCTGACTCAAAGTGCACCCTCCATTAAAATAGCCCTAATTTGCATGGAGTGGGAACCAAATAAATGTTTGTTGAACTTGTTAACTGTCTTCATAACCAATGAGATTTTTTAAACCTACTGCTTTTATCCCTCAAATTAAACTGATCTCTGGCAGATGGGACCCCAGGAGTGGTTTCTCTCTAAGGAAATCTTTACAACATACATAGAGTATTGCAGTCAGAAATCCATTGATGTTAGTCAATGATTAAAGAAATGAGTAGTGTCTCTATTATAATGAATTGACGGAATGTTGATGAAGTCAGGAAGGAAGAAGTTGACATCCAAGGTAGGATGCTGATGCTTGCATTGTAAATGTGTTATCTATCTAGACACACAGTAATCTCTTGATGAAGGCTTTTTTTATTAACTGATGGGTTCCACATAATTTTTGTACACTTCTGTCCACTTCTCAGTATAATTTCACAGGGCATGGAAAGTGAGGTTAAATAATTTTAAAATAAATTTTATTTATCTATTTACTCTCAATTAGTGAATGAGGACAAGAATATGACACGCTGTTCCTAAAGTCTCTTAGAATTCTGGCTCTGAAATCCCTCGTTACTTTGCAAAAGTTAAGTGGTCTGAGATTTTGTCCTGTACAATACTTTCTATTCTACCTAAAAGTCACCAAACTAAATGGAATTATTTATTTTAGAAATAAAACAGTGCAATTAATAATATGCTATATTTATAACACACTTCAGAGTCTGCAAAAAGCCTCACATATGTTATCTCAATTAACTTTCACAACAACCTTGTGATACAGGTACTACTACTATTATTTCCATTTTATAGATAAGGAAACCAAGAACAATAAAGGTTATGTGATTTTCCAAAAATGATATTGCTAGTAAGGAGCTGAGCTGTCTTCCTGACTCCGAATCCAGCACCCCATCCACTATTCTACCTAGCTGCCTCTGCAATACAGGTCATTCATTCACTGCCCCCATACAAAAATCATTGCAAACTCCTGTACTTATTAAGGTGGTAGATAAGATAGAAACCTCCTAGGTCATAAAAGGGAAAAAAAATTTACAAAGGATTAGGAAACTAATTTCTTCCCATTCTTCATCTTCATTACTTATAATTCTTGGTTTCTTCCAAACCCAATATCCAACTCTAACATCTACCTGAAGTCTTTCTGATCTCCCCAACTGTCCCCTCCCTCCCAAAACTACACTGTATTGATTTTAATAGTGTACAGACTGGTCTTGTGTTAATATTGTAGGCAACTTCTGAATGAGGAAGCTCTCTCAATGCTTCTTTGTTTCTTATAGAGTCTTAGCAACATGAAGACATAAGTGACTTTCTGAGGGTCACAGAGCCGGTACATGTCAGAGGCAGACTTAAGTCTAGGGATCCCTCACTACAAGGATGCCTCTATAGCCTTTGGGCCACGCTGACTATATTATTGCTGAAAAAAGTCAAATATGGGCATGCTATGTCTTTCATGATCATGTAAGCTGCTTTAACATTTTATATTACAATATCAAAACATCATTAAAACAGTTTGGAAAGACTTAAGAACTCTAATCAATGCAAAGATCAACTGTGATAGCAGAGAGCTGACAATGCAGAATGCTTCCCACCTACTGACTGAGAAGTGGGTGATGGACAGAACAAAATGCTCATTTTTTGACATGGCCAAAATGGGAACTAATTTTGCTTAAATATGCTCATTTTTATAAGTGTTTTTCCTCTTTCCTTATCTCCAGTGGAGAGGTAATGAGAGATAGAAAAAAAATACATACTTGATTACTGAAAAAAAAAATTAAGTGAGCTCCTTAAGGGACAGAATAGTTTCTTTTCTTGCCCCTATCCTTAATGATTACAATCACTGCTCTGCACCTAGTAAATACTTAATAAATGTGTTGATGGATTGACTTCACCTGTTCTTTATCTGTCGCTAGTCATCACCTGAAGCTCCTTCCAGAAGTCTGATGTGTTGCTTTTTAAAAAAAATTTCCAATTTCTCCCATGTGACTTTCTGCTCACAACTACTGAGAAATCTCCCAAAGACTCCCTTTTTTGTACAGCCCTCCATCTCTTCTCTTTCCTTGCCAAGTCCACATGTCCTGATGCAATCTAGTATTCTGGCCTAAGTTTTTCAGGATCCTGGTTTCCTAAAGTTTTCTCCAATGAGCAGGAACTCCTTTTACCTCATCATTGTGGGGACTTGAAAACACACTAGAGAATACCCATTAAGCAAAGCTTAAGCCCACTGTCTAATTAATGTGATACTTATTTAGCAATTTAAGATTTATTAAGTGCCTCACACAAATTATCTCATTTGATCCTTACAAGAACCCTGGCAAGTAGCTGGTAGGAGGATTATTATTCTCATATTAGTGACAGCTGACATGATTGGTGGGCATACTCCTTACTCCCCACTGTCCCATCTAGCCTCTTCCTCTGGTCACACCATTCAGCAGCCTCTTTATTTGAGATTCATATTTTTCAAATTTAGCCCCCTACCAGGTCTTAGTGCCTATTAGCTTGTAGCTCTCAAGATCTTCTCCTTCCTTATTAAAGGAGTCCATTAGCTGGTTCACAGTCCTCCTCTACAGCTCCTGCTATTTTCCTAGAGAAACTCATTCTGCATATTGATATTCCCTCAGATATGATAAATTCCCTCTGCCTTTTCAAATCTCATGACCATCCCCCTGCCTCCATCTCAACCATACACAGCAATAGTCATATCCCTCATCTTGCCATCATCCTCAATTTTTCCATTTCTGTAATTAGTGGCTTGGAAATTCCTTCATCAATCAGAATCTTTTATCATTCTATATTGCCCTGTGCCTTATGCCTGCTATCCATGTTACTCAGCTTCACAATGCCTTCTAATTCTTCAACCTAACACTAATTGATCAGGGTATGACCCCCACTCTATCTTCACAGGCTGCATTTTCAATTTGACTGTAAATAGTTACCTAAAGGTAACTACTTCAACCCAATACTGTCCTCTGCTCTTGAATCTGAGGACCCCCCCCCCCAATCCCACTACTCCTGCCTTACCAAATTCTAACCCTGAATTACTCCCATCATGGATTTCTCTCTTCTTAGCCCTATGCTGCTGAACAAGGCTCAAGAAATCACACAATTGCGCCAAATGGGTCAACTATATATGTGTTACCTAATCTCAGCTGGACTTTCCCTAAAGCAAAACAATCTTTTTGCCCCTCCTTAAATTATTTTCTATCCCACTCCCCACAACAATGCTTGTCTTCCCAAATTTGCTATGTATCCTTCTCTCTCATCCTTTACAACTGACATATTTTTCTCAAAAACGGATGGCTTTTCTACATTTTGAGCTCCTTTCTCAAGCCGTTTTTTATATCTACCAGCTTGTTGATATCTACTGTTTTCTCTTAGTGTACTACAGTCTGTGATGAAAAGATGGTACTTTTCTTCACCAGGCATCACTGATCCCTCCACTCCTGTCTTCTCCAGCAGGCTGCTTCCTCACGTAACTGCTTCCTCTCCTCATGCTTCAGTTTCTCCTTATTTTCCACATCCACTGACACCTTCTCTGATGGCCATAACCTCAAAATTATCCTTACCAACTCCTCAACTTGTTCTATACTTTTCCATTTCACAGTCAAACCCATAAGAAAAAAAAAAAAGCTTTTTATACTCATTGTCTCCATCTCCTCTCCTCTGCTCCACAGTCATCTGTAATCCCTTTCTGACCAGATCATTTACCTTCAACTTCTGTCTCCAAAGTTGCCAATGACAATTAAATTGTCAACTCAGACGGCCTTTCCTCAGTCCTCATCCTTCTTGAGATCTATGAGGCCTGTGGATCCCTGTATCTTCCTAAATGCTCCATGGATTTTCTTAATCCCATTCTCTTTGTTTTTTTGCTCTTACATATCTGAAAGCTTGGCTAGGTCATCAGCCCTATCATGTCACCCTCTAATCAGGGTGTATGCCTGAGCCCTCTTTACTTTCTATATTTCTTCTTTTCTCTCATTACTTCACCCAGGGTTATCATTTCCAGGCTATGGATTCCCAGATCTATAACTCTCTCTCTCTCTCTCTCTGTGTTTGCCTTGAATGTGGGTATACATTGCTATAGGTCTGGGGATCAACAGCATATAAATTATGCCATGTGAACTGATGAGAGAAAACATACATATATTTCATATATACACACATATGTATGTGTAAATACATATATTGCTCTAAATGTGGGAGAATATAAACATGTACATGTATATGTGTGTGCATACACACACATACTACAATAGTAATACAGTGATGAAATGTTTTGGTTTCAAGACCTAGTGTCTTCTTTCAGTCCCAAACTGAAAATTGGATATTTCCAAATGGCTATCCTACTAGCATCTAAAACTCAGCATACCCAAAACAAAATGCACAATTTTTCCCTAAAATCAAGCTTCCTTATTTCCAAACTTCCTTATTTCTTCTGAGGTCACCAAAATCCTTCCAGTCTCTTAGTGTGACAAACAGTGTAAATTTGCAGAATCTTCTCTCTCTGTAGACAGAAAGACAGACAGAAAAACTGATTCCATATATATCTAAACATTCGCCAAATTGTATCATTTCTACCAGAGATGTTGATCTCTGGCATCTGTGTCCTTTCTACTCATATAGTCACCTTTCGCATCCAGACCTCCACTTTGCCTGTCTTAAACGCCTCCCAACTCCAGTCTGCCCTCCATATAGCTGCCAAAGTATTTTTCCCAAAAACATAAATCTGACCTTGCTACTCAATCAACTCCAGTAGCTCTCTATTTTATCTTTACCGTTAAATAAAACTCTTCTATTTGGTATTTAAAATCCTTAACAACCTGGTCCAAATCTACCTTCCTAGCCTTATTACCTTATTTTTTGCAAACTGGTCGGCCAACTCGGCCTTCACTACTCCTCATTCATGATATTCTACTTCTAATCTCTGTATCTTGGCACTATGATTGTCCTCCATGGTTACAATGCAATCGCCCCCTGTCAGAATCTATTATTTCCTTCAAGATTTTTCCATCTGTATGAAGCTTGTCCTGATCCCATCAGGTGCTGTGCATTCTTCTCCCCTTCAATTATCTTTTGTTTGTTTTGTATATGTTCTTGTTCTCTTTCTTCCTCTCTCTGTGTATGTACACACACACACACACACACACACACGCACATGTCCCTTGAAGCTAGATTGGGAGCTTTTCAAGGGCAGAGACTATTTAGCATTTGTCTTCATATCTAAGCACCTACTATGGTTTCTTCCACATAGTGATCCTATGTTGACTTATTATAGCCTATAGTTTATAAAATAACTTATATACACTTGCTTATTTGATCCATACGACAATCCTATAAGGTAGAGTACTTCAAGGATTGTCACTTTTTTTTTACAGGTAAGCAAAATGATATTTAGAATGGTCAGGTGATTTGCCTAACTCTATATATCCACAAAGCAACAGAGCTGGAAACCAAACCCAGCCAGATCCTCTCATTCCAGATCTGGGGCTCTTAATATCTTACCAAGATGCTCCCCTGATTTTATGCCCATGCTGTCTCCATGCATCTTAATTCCACAGTTCCATTCATTTATCCAGCAACTGATCTCTGCCATTTCCAAAAACTCACTGCTAGGAATTTTACTAGTAACTCAGTGATTTAAAAAAAAAAAAAAGGAAGGCTCAGCTCATTAATTTCTTCATGAACTTAAAAATGCCTCAGCTTTCATTAGTTCCTTTACTTGTTTTGATTTTATTGTAAAAAGAGAGAGGTTTGTAATTTTCTATGTCTGTTACATTCATTATTTATTGAGAGTTATAATTGCACACAGTACTCACATGAGAAAATGTTTCTGCCCCAAGGAGATTGAGGTCAAGAGCAGTGCAGGCACTGAAGGTAATACAAAATCAGATTCCGTTCTGTAAGAAAAGATGGCAAAAATGAAGAGGAGTTACTCATTCAATATGCCATCTTTTAATGGTTTTATGATATATTATGACATTTAGGATAACGGCCATGGGCTAGCCCATTAATGGCCAATTGTCTGAGTCACAAAGGGGTTAAGTTAAAAAGGGAAAGAGACAAGCTCCTTTTTCAGCCAGGAATCAAATGGAGTTTAGAACTGGAGTCTGATCAGGATGAAGGAGCTCAAAGGAGTAGGACAAAGGCTCTGCGAGGCTGGATTATATCCCCTTAGGGCTAGAAGACAGCCACAGGGGTTCAGAGCAGAGAATCAGCAATGCAGACCTCTCAGGAGCCAGATTTATAGCAACCAGGAGAGGTCAATGCTAAGGGTATTCCAATAGGAGCCTGGTTGTTTCTATTTCCCTGTAAGTCCTGCATTTCAGGCTTACCTGATCAGCCATGCCTTACCAGACTCAAAGGTATCATGATTGTTTTTGTTCAGGCCATCTTACAATTTTCTTTTTTTCTACTCATGTTAGAATATTTTTCCTAGATAGTGAGAAGAGTTTGGGTAAAAAAACAAAAAACATCCTCTCCCCTAAATACAAAAGAACCTGTGCTATACTCTGAACACTCTTCTTGAAGTTTGTCTTTCAGTCTCCTTGTCATGAGCTTAGAGCAAGCAAGAGCAGAAACTCTAGCTTTTTACAAGATCTGATATTTATCCATTGATCGAAAAAAAGTCATTTGAGAATGTATTTTTAAAAACTAAACTATTTGGAACAACAGATGCATACCTTAAATGGCTTTTGATGTTAAACCTGGAAGTCAGACAATTTTGAAGAAGCTCAGAGATGGAAAAGATGGAAAGACTTTTTTTCGTTTCACAAATAAAGTCTGTCAGATCTTCCTATAATAACTGGCTTTGGACAAATATCCATAGAATATCACTATGAAATCACAGATCTAGGTAGAGCTAGGAAGGAATTCAGAGGACATCTAGTTCAATCCCCTCACTTTACAAAGGGGGAAACTGAGGTCCACAGAGATTTTTCTCAGTGTTACTGGCAATAAGCATCAGACAGAGGATGTGAAACAGGGTCCTCTGATGCCATTTCCACTTCACTGCAGTGCCTCTCTATATTCCAGATTTCTAGAGCACCAATTTGTGACATCTGAAAGGGAACTTTCTATTGACTTTCCATCAAAACACATCATTTTTTTTCCTTTTAAAATTAAGGAACAAATAATATTTTCCTTGAGCTTCATTTGTGGTAAAAAGCTTTTAAAAAAAAAGTTGTCACAGACTCTTTCAAATCATCATTTTAAATGAAAAACTTAGAGGGGTGTGTGTGCGTGTGTGTGTGTGTGTGTGTGTGTGTGTGTGTGTGTGTGTGTGTACAGATATTTTCCACTTTGTGGGACTTCTCCCACTTCATCCCCAATATAGCCAGAATGTCAATTGCTTTGTCTTTTTCTGTGTTCCATTACACAGATGCAAATAAACACACCTGTTTGGGAGAGCAGCATGATTAACGTGTAGGGTGCATGGAGCATTCAGTATTTCTATCATTCATTTCATTTTCATTTTACCGTAAACTGAGAAACCTTTGGTTGTTACAGAAAGTACATTGCCAGCTGAGAGAACACATTTTGGGTAAATTCTAAAGATACATTTCAGGCTCCATCAGATCTTGCTTAAAAAAACAACATCATCTCCAATTACCATTTCTTCTCCACCCAACTTTTTTTTGCTTTTCCTTTTTAACATATCTAATCTTGGGCCCTGTTCCAACACCATATTCATATCCTTCAATAATTTATAACATAACATAAATCAAACCCTGATCACAGTTCAGTGTGATTTGTTATATGTCTGGATTTCTGTTTATGGAGCCTTTATTGAGATTTCTCACAATAAGATGTAATATGTAATCTCTACCTATTTAAAAGCTTCATGCTGTTTGATCACAAACATGATTTGCGTCTTCTTTATCTCAGTGGAGAGAACATTTGCTGCAAGGTTGCGTGCTATAAAATCCCCTTAGTATAGTATGCCTGACGAGGTGCACACACTGTATGGAGTGGAATTGCTGGGGCATATGGTGTTTGTTGTTTCTGTGGGATTAGGGACTTGATGCTCAGTGGCGGATAACAGCAATTTAGTTGTGAAGGGAATTAGCTTGTTTTAAATCCAGAATTTCTTTTTTTTTCCTTTGTTCTTCTGATAGATGAATTCTGTGGTCAAATTCCAAAAATATTATAGTGGCGAGAAACCTTTTTCCTCTCTAATAATACGTCACCCACTTATTCTGTTTTTTTTTCATTTATTTTGGTTTTTAATATCTGCTCACAACAGACATGGACTTTTCTTTGTCATACGTGACTTGAGAATTTGGACCACGGCTTTTGTGTCCCCATTGTGACCACATGTTGCCTATGTTTGCTTATCGATGAGTGTATATCAGTGAGTGACTTCTCCAGCTCAATGTGCCTCACTCATAAGGGAACTAAAAAACCCCAATAACTGGGGGTGTTTGTGGTAGATGTTTCCTTGAGTCTCTATGTTCATTTCACTGTCAACTCTGTTGTACAAAACTACATTTTAGCAATACTTGAGAGTCTGGGTAAAAAAACCATTTGATTCCTAGCATTCTTGAACAACTGTAATGAGGATCTGTTTTGTTTTAGAATAGACCCTCTGCAAAGAAACTGCCTTTATCAGTGCAAATCAGCAACAATTTTTCTGCAATTTATATCCTTAGTTTTCTGATGCAATGAGAGGTTAAGGGCCTTGCTAAAGATGATATAGACAGTCTGAGGTAAAGGCTGATTCTAGGTATTTCCTACTTGGAGGCCAGAATTCTATGTACCCTGATGTGGCTTCTCAATTGTGAGCTTTAGCTAAAAGATTTCTCTTGAAGGCACCATATAGCATATACTTTATTCATACCTTTGGCTAAGTCTGAACCTGAAGGTTTTCCATCTAATCATTATTTCACTAAAGGGACAAGAAATGAGAGATAATGTCCTTTTTCTCCCCCTCTCCTTGGTATGATTTTGTCTGCATGAAATGAAAGGTGATAGTGGTAAGTAATTATAGCAGAGCTTGGGTGTTCAAGAAGTTCCAAGAGCTACAATCCATTACTTTGTCAGTTCTTGTATATCCATAAATGAAATGCAGGATTACAACTTTGCTATCCTCCTCCCACCAGTATCCCAACAGCAACATGGGCTTTATCATTAAAAGAAGTGGCTTTATCATTTAAAGGGTATAGGATCAAATATAAGGGTACCTTAATCAAGTGGGGAAAAGCCTGTAATAACACGACAAAGGCTTATTAAACACTAGAATTTTGCACAAAAGCTAACCAGGTTTTTGCTGCCTGCAGAGGAAGAAATCCTAACAACACAAACAGAAACCAAAGCAATCCCAGCAGAATTACCACGGAACTGTCCACTGACATGACCATCTCTGTAGTTATAAGACCCATTCCCAGTAATCCTGCCTTTGTGACTACTACACTTACCAATCTGATACCATGCCTGAGCTGTATAACACTCTGAGTCTTGACCATGTTTATTATCTATCCCCCGTTGACTATGGTAAAACTAGAGATTACTACTGAGTATCACCTGGCCTCTGATGTATAACCAACCCTCACCTTTTTCCTAGTCCTAGCCATCTAAGACCAAGAAATCAGGGCAGTCCACATATTAGCTTATCACAGTGGGTATTATAGGAAATACTGATCAGATGTAGCTAGAGAAGGAGGTCTTGTGGTCAATTTGATAATTTTGTCAATAAAGTCAAAATCTATGCCATATATGGTCTGCCAATTGCCTCAAGAAGAGAATAAAATAAGATACAAACAACACTAAAACTAACCTGAAAAGAGTTAAATATTTAATTGGTGGTTTAGAACGCACTTCATGACCACAAAGCACCTCCAGGTCATTTTTATGAACATCACTTAAAGTGCAAATTTATCCAGAATTACAGCTGACAGAATACCAGATAAACTATAGCCTTTACTGTCCTTTCATTTTTATCTCTTTAGCTCTACTAAAATGCTTCACACTTCCTGTTGACATTTTAGCCTAAAGCCTAATTTGTTTGTCATTTATGCTGAATGGTAGAACAGTCAGTGTGAAGGAGAAAAAATTTTCTTTGAGAATCAGGAAAAAACATTAGCATTAATTTTCCCCTGTGACCTGTCACATTTTGAATCCAAGCCCCCTGAGGTGAAAAGCAGGGGATTTATCATCACCTGTCAAGCATTAGGGGAGTCTCATGAGGGATGCAAACAACATTTTGGTTTATGCTTCACCTAGGAGGAACATCAAGGCATGTTGTGTTACTCATGAAGGTAGTAAAAATTTTATAACTCCCTATTTAGTGATAGACCACTCTGTCTCAAGCCTCATAACAAAGACAAGCCTACAATGGGAAGGCAGAGAGGAGGAAATTCATGAGTTTGAGCCACTCTGATTATGTCTCAGTGTCTAATTATGTGCTTCTTGGGTTTGAAGCTAAGTAGAAAATGCAAGAAAGGTCAGAGCCACTCGAATTTTGAAAGGGTCTCCGAGAAACAAACAGCAATAAAAAAAAAAAAAAGAGCTAAGGCATATCCCTAGAGTGGCACAAAGACAGTCTCAGAAGTTAAGTCGTGAGTTGGAATACTGCTGATCTGTAACCTTACATTCAGTTGGAATATTCACCTGCTTCTGCCAATAAACTCCTCATTCCCCTAAAAGCTTTGTATCTTAAGGACAGCTGATAAGTTCCTGACCCTCGATAAAAATGGGTCTTTTCTAATCAGTGTCTACAACGCCCTTCTTTTTGGTAGTGACTGAATTGGCAGATTGATAGTTCCTTTGCTCCTACCACCCTCTCCTTGTATTATGACTATTCATTGTTCATGTTTCTTCCATGCTCAATTAAATAGCTTCTTTAGAGCATGGTCTGTGTCACATCTATTTTTGTATTGCTGTACTGAGAAGAATACCTTGAATGCGTGCGCGTGCACACACACACACACACACACACAGAGTTTGGTTCAAGCCTATGACTTCATTTGGTGTATGGTATTCTCAGTATTGAAACTCCCTCAAGTCATGCAGATCAGAGTCAGAAATTTGTTCATAATTTATACATAATTTATACCCTTCAAAAATTTTCCTGAGGAAATGCATGACCACTGAGGCACATAACCAATAAGTGCTAGCAGTAGAAATATGACTTAAGCATTTCTAACTATATCCTCTATGCTGCATTGCCATTCACCTTATACATAGTACTTAATAAATGTTCACTGAATTGCATTAATTCATCATTGACCTACACACACACACACATTCTTGAAAGTACATTTGGGCAAAAGGGGGACCTATTAGTTCCCCTTTTGCCCAAAATGTACTTTCATGTCTTGACATGAATTATTGTGTATATAACATTTTCATATGGTTGAAGGTCTAAAATTTTGTTCCCTTGTCTTTTTCCCCTCCAAACACAGGAAGTATAATGCAACTATTGCCTATAAGATCTTGGGCTATAACTTTGTTAAGAAATATCACCAGCTGTTTTCTGGATGCCACTAATGAAAGTTGACTGTAGTGTGCCACAATAGAGAATTGGACAGCAAGACTACTCTGATTTTACATCTCTGAGCCTTAGTTTTGTTTTCTGGAAAAAGTGGACAATAATACTGAAGTAACCACTTCCCTGCATTGTCATGAAATTCAGATTTTCAAAAATGTCTATGAAGTACTCTGAAAATTTTTCAGAGCTATATAAACCTAATTACTATGATTTTTAGCAATAAACCAAAACGTCATGTAATACGTCAGTGACCATATCCTTCTTCCCTTCCTCCTTCCCTTCTCCTTTGTCTTTACTTTTTCCTTCTCTCTTTCCTTTTCCCTTCTCTTCCCTGTTCAAATTTAGATGCCAATGATTACAGAGTAGCCTGAAAGGAAGAGATCAGAAAGATGATGATGATGATAATAATGTCTTCATTTATGTAGCATTATAAGGTTCTGAAGTACTTTCCATGTGTCACATCATCTTACCTTCACAACCATTGTGTGCAGTAGGCACTATTATCTTTTTTACAGTTGAATGACTTGTCAGAGTCATATGGCTATTAAGAGTTTGAGGCAGAAAATCTGTTCTCAGGTCTTCCTAAATTCCACAGTCAGTGTTCTACCGTCCTGCTGTTCCCAAGGGCAAATAACACTGATAATGCACAAAGTACCCCCAACCAAGTACTGAAGGGGTATATCGCTGGGATCATTTATTTAACTTCCTGTTATGGATACCCAAATCAAGAGTTTACTGAAGGAATTTAAGATCAGACTGTGTTTGAGTAACCTGAGATTTTTCTGAGAAGCTGTTTTACCTGAATATACAAGTTGAGAATCCCCACTGTTCCAATGTCCTTGATCTCCATGACCATATGGAAGGGAAGATTCTAGCCATTAGATAAGGAAGGATGAACTCATTTGGGCTGCCCAGCAATTCTCAGGAGAACAGAGTTTGCAATTTGGTTTTTTTTTACTAAAGACTGCTGCCATGGGGTGAAAAAGAATGACTCAGCCAGGGTAGGGGGAGGAATGAGCCTTTCCTTCCTAGACAAAAAGGGGAATTGAATTTCTCAGTATGCGCTTGATAACATTGGGCAGTATGGTTTTAAGCAGTTTGATTGACAACTTTCTCCACTTAGTCGGTGTGGGTGCGGATTAAAAATGCTACACTTATTGATCCATCTCCCTTGGCTTTGTTCCGATTTCATTTTCCTTCCCACTTTTTCACTTGGAAGATGGGAGTGTGAGGCGAAGCAAAGGGGAGACAGTCAGACTGTCTCCTATCCTGGGGCTTATGCCTATGCTCTGATCACCCTAGGTTTGTGTTTGTTTGTATGCTTTTAAATCAATCATTTGATACTTGACTTCCCTTTGGCTAACTAAAGGGTAGGGGTTGGAGGAAGCAGAGAAACAGGAATGGACCTGGATGACTTTTCCCTGCTTGCAGATGCTGACACTTGAAACAAGAGGCTGGTGTCTTTGAGATCAGGGCTTGCTGGATCCACTCCAGCCGTCACTAATTGGGCCTGTTCCACTAGGAACTTATATGTTGTGCTCCTTAACATTCAGGGAGCTCTGTCTCAGACACCTCCACGGGGAGGGGTGGGGGAGGAATGCACGGAGCCAGGTCTGCTTTGTACAACAACTCCCGATGTTGGGTGTCTAAGAGAGCAGCTTGAGCTCCTTTGGGAGTTGTGCTACTTACTCATTGTTTTGGTCTCTGAGGAGTCCTGGCTGCTCCAATGCTGTGGAAAGCAAATATCTTTCTTTAGAGAGAAAATCAAATTCAGCATAAGGTGTCTGTGAAGGTATTCTGATCCTCTGCTGAAAAGAGATTACTGTCTGTTTTTCTGCCCACCCCATGGGGCTTGCTTCGAAGCCTTGCTCAGGCCTGTTAGATGGGGGCAGAACATTACAGGTATCAGAGGGAGGGGGCTGGGGTGATTAGTGCTGCTTAGGTGTGAGCCTGGCACTTCTTACATGGGCAGAATTTCACAGCTAGGTGCTACCAATGTATGAATGCCAGTCATAGCAGGGGCTACTTGTACCCTTGGAACTAATTAGTAATCTGCAAAAGGAGAAGGGATAGATAAGGCTGATTTTAGATCAAACATGATTCTAAACTTTCACTTAACACCTCAATCATTTTATTGAGAAATTCTAAGAAACAAAACTGTGTATTTTTTTTTTCAGATAGGGTAGAAAGAAGGTATGTGTCCTTCATATTCAAAGCAGAAAACAATGAAAGTGTTATTTTGAGTAATAGTTTCCTTTTAAGATCAACTGGGTAGCATATAGGAGTGATACAATCTTTGGAACCATCCACAGTCCCTTATCCATGCTGCTATGGCTTAAACGGCACTAACAGCAAGACCCTCCAAAATCTGGCTTCATCCTCTCCATCGGTCCATGTTTAGCTTCTGTTACTCCCCCTCTGCCCTTGTCAGGATGCTATCATTCCTGTGAACCCAGACTGCCCTGCCCTTTCGCCAGGACTTTGTCTCAGAAACTGTTTTCCCTCTCCAGAGATCTAAATTCTCTCCAATCTCTAAGAAAGTGTTAAATCCCACCACCTCCACAAGCCTTATATTATAAATCCATGCTGAATTCTCCTTCCTTTAAATTCTCCTGGCATTTATGATCTGGGGCTTATTTCCCCAACTAGATTGGGATCTTCTTGAGGACACGACATTTATTATCTTTTTTTTCTGGCTTATTTAACTGAAAGGGCAAGGGAAGTGACAGAGGTTTAGTAACCCTGCCTTCTGAATTCATGATGTTATAAAATTTTTAACAAGGACAAAAGTCAGCAGTCAAGAACTTTATCATGAAGTTCAGCTAAAGGGACAATTCCCTTAAGGATCCTTGAAGATATATCATGAAACCTGATAAGGGGCAAAAGATCAGGTATTACAGATGATTTTCCTGGAAAGGAGATTCTGATAAATTCCACCTCAATTCAGCCTATTTGTAAGTTACCAGATAAAAAGAACAGAGAAAAGAATCATCTAGTCCAGGGATATATTCTAATACTCCTTTCTTGTGAAGTTCAAGTGACTCAACCAGTTGAGAGTCAAGTTGGAGATAGATGTTTTAAATCAACCAATTGCCGCGTAGGGTAGACGTGCAGGGTAGGGTTATGTGAACTGCATTCTTCTCTTAGAAGAAGGCATGGGACTAAGGGGTCTATTTTGAGGGTGGAAGAAATAATGCATCTTTTCTATTCAATAAGGCTTTATTAAACAACTACACGGTGCCTTGTATTGGCCATAAGATCTAGGATTTCTTTTTTCTTAACATAAAATTATTGGTTAATGCCAAGTCTGATATATTTTTTCTGGATGATTTTAGAATAAAGGTTTTTAACCTGGGGTCTGCAAATTTGCACATTTTCCTTACAAGTGAGAATAATAGTAGCATACAGGCACCGGCATGGCGGTGGCATCTCTTTCTAATCCAATCAAGAAAGCATTGATTAACTTAGCAACTGTTAATATGGAGTCCATAAACTTGATTTTTAAAAAAAAACTGATAAATATATTTCAATATAATTAGTTTTCTTCATAATCATATACATTATTATGCGATTTTTAGGAGGGGTTCACAGGCTTCGAACTACCAAAGTGGTCCATGACAAAAAAAAGTCAAGAGTACTTGAGTACAGACTATTGTAGTGGCCCCTATGTTAGTTCTAGCCCTTTGGGGGTACCATCTGAATATGCTAAAGCATTTTGTTACCTCCTTATCTTCCCTGTCATGCTTTGCCTACTCTTAGGGTAATCAATGATAAGAGTCATTCATGTTACTCAGAAACATATTTGAGAAGCACCAGAGTCAGAGAAGGCTTTAATGAAAATGTGAGTAGTATTGATTAGAGAAATGAGTTTCGGTGATGACAAAGCACCAGATGATTATAATCTGAAGCAGTTCTGGAAAGCCAGCAGCTGCTGCATTTAATTGAATAAATCCTATTGGCTGTTTTCCCATCAGTTGTTATGGCAACCATCACTTTTTTATATAATGTGGGGACAATTAAATGTTAACCTAGGCTTCAAGACAGAGAAACTGCTACCTTAGGGAGAGAAATGGTTTGCCCACCGAAATGAAGTCCTGCTTCTGGCTTAGAAATCCCTTCCATTGCTCTAAGGCCTCAATTTCATAATCTGTAAAATGAAAGGACTGAATTGGATGATCTCTAATGTTTCCTACAGTTTTTAATCCTGTAAAATCCTTCACAATGCCATTATTCTCATCAGTTATTCATACACATGTAATAATTGCTGTCATTTATGTAGCTGTTTGGTGACTAGGTAAACAGTAGAGTGTTTCTGATGTCAGGAAAACTCATCTTCCTGAGTTCATATCTGGCCTCAGGCATTTACCAGTGACCCTAGGCGAGTCACTTAACCTTGTTTCCCTCAGTTACTCATCTGTAAAATGAGCTGGAGAAGGAAATGGCAAACCACTCCAGTAGCTTTGCCAAGAAAGCCCCAAATGGGGTCACAAAGAATTAGATATGACTAAAAACATTTAAAGCTGTGTGGCCCTGGGCAAGTCACTCAACCCTTTTTGCCTCAATTTCTTCATCTGTAAAAATGAGCTGGAGAAAGAAATGGAAAAGCACTCTAGTATCTTTGCCAAGAAAGCCCCAAATGGGGTCACAAAGAGTCGGACATGAGGAAAAAATCAGTGAGCAACAATGTAGCACTTTAAGATCCTGAAAATGCTTTAAAGACTGTACCTTCTTTGGGTTCTCACAATAAACCTATTAACTAACCCTACAAGTGTTGTCCTCATTTTAAAGACACACCTAATGACGTGTCCACAGTCATACACAGCTAGTAAGTCCTACAGGCTGATCCTGTTTCCTTAATGGCTTCGTATATGCAGAACATACATAGGTATACGAGCACTTGTTCCAAGGAAGGGCTGTGAAAAAATCATTTGAACCTGAATCACAAAATGGGATTCAAAGGTTGCAACTGTGTTTAATTTCCCTGCTCAAGAAGCTTTATTGTCTCCCTACTGCCTATAGAACAGTGGTTCTCAACCTTCCTAATGCCGCGACCCTTTAATACTCATATGTGGGTGGACCCTCCTGCAGATGGATAGAGGAGCGGTGTCTTGGTTCCTAAGACCATGGGAAATATGTGTTTTCCGATGGTCTTAGGCGATCCCTGTGAAAGGGTAGTTCAACCCCAAAAGGGGTCACAACCCACAGGTTGAGAACTACTGCTCTAGAATAAAATAAAAACTCTTCCACTTGGAATCTGCAGTCCATCACAATATTGCTTCAGACTACCTTTCTAGGCTGAACCCTAGAGTTCAATCACATGCACACACACACGTGCACACACACACATGCACACACACACACACACACACACTCTTTCAATTATATTAGTCTACTTGTAATTACCTTTATACAACATTCTCTCTGTTTCTGCGTCTTTTTCTGCATGAGCTCTCCATGCCTGGGTGTCACTGTGAAGGCTGGGGTGCTTGGTTGGCTAATAATACACATTACTTCCCTACTCTCTCCATCTTCTTTGTATCTGGAGACTTAACCAGATAGACACTGTTAAAACAACTGTCACAATTTGATGAACTTAGACTTCAGCAGATAGTTGCTATAGTTCAGGACATCACAAAGAATTGGTCACAAGTGAACAACTGAACAACAAAAATCACAGTTTTTTAGCCTAGAGGCAATATAATATTTCCTCAGGTCCACACTGTCCCCTGCTCTGTTGTTCTGCAGCTTATATTAAAGGAAAGTTAGGAGTAGAATTCCAGTAGCTCAGAGCCCCCGTAAGGAAAATTCCTAATATTTAGGGATCAGATTAGGGAACTTGGACTCAATCGAAAGACTACACCCGAGGACCTAGAAGGCCACATGTGGCCTTGAGGCCACAGGCTCTCTACCCCTCGATTAGCCCTTTACCCTAATCCAAATTTATTTATATATATAGCTGACCCCTTGCCTCTTTATGGTTGAGGGAACAATTCAGTTTACCTGAAACATGAAGAATGGAAACAAGTAGAATCTGTTGCCTTATTAATACATAGGCATGGAGAGGAGAGTCTGACAAAGGAGCAGTCTTTTTTTTTTTAGAATTTCTCTCAGTTTTTCAGTAAGTGGTAATAACTAAGGGCCTTAGCTGAATTAGAAAAGAGAGGTCATATACCTTTCATTATTACTTCTGGCCATTAATTTCTTAAATGAGATAGAGACAACATAATAAAATAGATAGTTTTTTCTATTACAACAAGCTCTTATACAAATTTAACTTATCAAGGATGAGGGAAATGGTCAACTGGGAAAACTCTTACCTGACACCAAGAAAACTGGCAAAGATAAGCAAAGACTGAAAAAGTGAATATTTCGGGAATTGAAGAGAGACAGGCACAGTGATATGTTGTTGATGAAGCTGTGAATTGGCACAAACACAGTGGAATTATACAGCTAAAGCTACTATTAAGATATCCGTACCCTGCCTTTGGCTCAGAGATTTCATTACTAGGCATATACTCCCAAAGAATACATTGGTGGAAAAAATGGGTCCCTAGCACACTAAACTACTTATTTTTCTTTTTGGTAGTAGTAAAGAACTCGATTGTGGTAGTTAAAAATTGTGGAATAGCTAAATAAATTGTGATACAGGAAAGTAATGAAATATGACTACATTCTAAGAAACAACAAATATGATTAATATAAAGAATCATAGACTTACATAACCTGATGAAAAGTGAAGTACAGCTCAGAGAATAATAAACTCATTGATTACCATGTAAATGAAAGAAAAGGAAACAAGAATTTAATAAGGAGCTAATGTGTGCTAAGCATGCCAATAAATACGGGCTATGAATATAAGCTAACAGAAACATGATTCCTGCCTTCCAATAGCTTATGTTCTAAGGAGGAAAGATATTTTTGAAAAGGGACTTGAAAATTGGGGAGGAAAAGAAGAGGGTGATAAAAGAATCCAACATGAGGGTATAAGTGTGAAGTCGAGAGGTCAGAGGAAGAGCTGGGAGAGGGATCTAGGCTGGTTGGCCTAGGATGCTCCACAAAATGGAAGCCCCAGGAAGAACCCACTAATGGAAAAATGAGGCCATGCTAGCAGAGGGATGTTATAGGACAAGGGGGGTGGAGGGATGGTTGGATGTACAGAGTGAGCAAGCCCCAGGTACTACGGGAAGATCTAGGATGAGACAGCAGTGGAAACAAAGTTCTGAAGTCCTGAACTTCAGTAGCAAGGACAGTTAGGGGAATGAGAAAGAGATAAAAACTACCATGAAAAAATATGAAACCAAATCTACAGAAATTATACAGAACTATCTTGTTCCTCAGGAAGAGTTTTATCAAAAAGACACCTTCCTTTGCTCTTTTACAGAGGATGGGGTCAATAGGTATGGGGCTTTGTATATTATGTTGGTTTATTAGTTTTATTATTTTTTCTTTTTCTTACTTTTTTCTTGTCTTTCTGTTGTTATTATTTTGTTTTGTTATAAGGGATGACTCTCTGGGAGTGGGTGGGGAGGGATGCAAAGGGAGGTTTAGGCAATGCAAAAACAAAGCATGTCAATTAAAATCTAGTTGAAGCAATAAGGCTAAAGTCTAGAGTGATGTCTAATTTGCTTCCAGATCCAATGAAGAATTCTGTGAACATAGTCATTAAACTAACCCTGCAAATACACATGTACCCAGAGGGTCATCAATGAAGGATCTGTAAAAGTTAGGCACCTAGAGACCAAGCAGCATCTTCAAGATCACATACATCTTAATTGATCCCAGGGCTCTATATTTCCACGAATCCATGCTGCCTCTTAAGATGACAATGAATTTTCCCTTTCCCTAAACAAAATGAGGCAATTGGCAAATGAGTGTAATAGACAGAGGCCTAAATTTAGATTAAGAAAGACTGGGGTTTGAATCTTAAACATTTATTGGATGTTTGATCCTGGCCAAATCACTTAATCTCTTTTGGTCTCCGTTTCTTCATCTGTAAAATTATGGGGTTGGATGCAAAGATCTTCATGGTCTTCTCTAACCATAAATTTAAGACCTTAAGTGATTTGTTTCATCAACAAAGAAATGAACATCTTCAATGATGCTAGTAAAGACTGCATAGGATTGAATCACAATTAAAGTTTACTTTCTACTCTATAACTAAATCTTGTGAACATGGGCAATTAATGTACCTCTCAAGGACTTCTGGCATCTCTATGTGTCTCTAAGTGTAACAGCAAGCACCCCAGCACACCCAGGGCGGCTACTAGCACAGGTTCTTAGATCTGCTTTTCTAAAGGAAAGCAACTCAAAATGGGTTAACAATCTTACTTTAATTAATCAAATACCATTTACCTAGTTCAGGGGAAAAA
>CM053583.1:38566831-38588940 GCA_028627135.1 Pseudochirops cupreus | reverse complement strand
CTGGCGCCACAGGCTCCACATGACCACATTCAGCCTATTAGGGAACAGAGTATACTTTCAAATATCCAAGGGTCCTCAGGGTCACGTAGCCACTTTAACAAAGGGCCTAGGGGCAGGGAAGATCTTCAGATTCCCATAACACTAAGTTACAGATGAGTTGCCTAATGTAAGTCACTTACACTCATGAGTTTTGTTTTGGTTTTTTAACTTTAAAATGGAAGTAATGATCTATGCCTTATAGCTTCATTGTGATGATAAAATGGAATGACAGCTATGAAAGTTCATTGTAAAGCTGATGCTAATACACAGACATAGTATGTTATCCTCGCCTTCACCATCATCATCAAAGTATCCCTGGAACACCAACGGCGTATAGAAGGATGCCAGTGATTTTGCCAGCATACTGCAGGTCAAAGGGATTCTTGTTCTTGGGTGGATTGGACTAGATGGCCTCCAATGTCCCATCCAAACTCAGATAGATGTTTTTCTTTTTCTTTCCTTATTTTTACAATTTCCAAAAGTAGAGTGGATGTAGATAGTGTTTTTGCTTGAAAATTAATAGAAGGACATTTAAGAGAAGGTTCATAATGCTTGACTAAGCATGTAGCATTGACTTTGCTTAACTTTACCTCTTCTTTAACAAAGGTCCTTCCCACTACATCAAATCATTCTATTATACAGATGAATATCTTGGCATAGCATTATCCAAATGAATTTGGCTATAGAATAATTTTAGTTTGAAAATATGTCACTAGAAACCATAAATGTAGTCAGTCTAGGGATATGAAATCCTGTTGGGGAAAAGAAGTAAAGGAAATTTTGTTGCAAAATGGAGAAATTTAAAATTATATTGCACATAAGACTTGTTTCTGATGCTCTGGGAGGGGGGAACTCATTGAACTAATGAACTCCCACTGAGGAACTTGCCCACTCCCAAAATTGATAGGCAACTCATCTGTAACTTAGAGACACATAGAGATGCCAGGAGTCCTTGAGAGGTACATTAATTGCCCATGTTCACAAACAGCCCCTATAGTATGTGTCAATGGCAGGACTCTGGGTCATCTGGGGAATCCACAGAACTGAACTGCCTTTCATTTTTAATAGATACATAATTTAATATGTAATATATTTGGAATTGTCATCATAGTTGAAGTTTTCAAATTCAGTATCTTTATGTACTGTGTAGAAGATGTTTCCATGGAACAAATTTTAAGAAATTCTGTTTTAGCACATATGGCAGACCTATAAAAATTACATAAATGCAGAGCAATAATGATAATGATAACAGTAGTAATAATTCCATCAAAACAATGAGAATATTTCTTTTCAATAATAATTACTTTTTAAATAAGCTGTGGAGTACTTTGTGATAATCTCAGCAAGCATACATAAAATTCACCATTATGTGGCATAGTTGGGCAGGTTCAATTTTCTTGTACCCTACCAGGCGATTACTAAGGTGTCATTAGCTATCAAGGAGTTAAACTGTCTGGAATAATTATGCTTCTTCTAGTTCATTAAAGCATTTAGATAATGAGTGATTCTGATGTAGTTTTATGTAGTGCATGGCAATATAATTAGGCTTACTAAGCATCTGGATGCCTGACCTCTTATTTAAAGATTCTGCCTTCTTTGATTAATAGCATTTTCCATTCCACTTCCAAGTTGAAAAGGCCTGGTACTTCCTCTTCTTGCTTATGTTCAATCATAGCTTTAGGGAATTAGTGAATGGGTAGATTTGCTTCTATCACCACTCTATGCAAGGGCATGATATCCTTATTGTTATTTGGGCAAACACAGACCTAAAGAAACCAATTCTATTTACACTGGAATTTGGGGACATATTCCACAGTGTTATAGCAGAATCTGCATGTCACTGATGAGAACTTTCCCATAGATTTCCATCTGGAAGGGACCGCAGAGGTTATCTAGCACCAACTTCCCATATGTGTAGATTAGGAAACTGAAACCTAGACAGTTTAAGTGATTTTTGTCCAAGATCATGTAGATAGTGTAGTTAGAAGCAGAAGCAAAATTTGAAATCACATTTTTTCCCTCCAAATTCCAAAGTCTTTTTAAAATTTATTTTATTCTGAACTTAATAAAACAAGCATTTCCATAAAGTCTTTCTACAATACTTAATTCATTCATTTCTGTAAAAATTCTTTACTAATCAAAACTGCTTGTAGCCCTCAAATATAATTGAACTGATACAATAAAAAATTGATTAATCAGGCTACAACTAAACTTTGACTAACCAGGTTTGGGGGGGTTTTTTGGCCTATGTCCTTTACCAGAAAGTGGAAAATGGCAAAAGCAGACCTCATCTGTAAAATGGAAATCATAGTAGATTTACTTGTTACCCAATATTGTTGAGGTGGTTAAAAAAAATTAATACATAAAGTGCTTGGTAAACTATAAAGACTACGGTAGTATCACCTCCCAGTCATCTCCATACCTGCTTACTCCACTTCCCTCTTAATTTCTGTCCGTGCCTTCCATAATCATAAATTCCATCCCTGATTCCCCTGTCTAATGGTAGAGCTATCACATTCTCTGGGGAGGAACTGGGTCATCGTCCAACCACTCACCAACTCTTCTCCATGTTCCTTTCATGTGTTTTCTTCTCCAACTAGAGCAGCGGTTCTCAACCCATGGGTTATGTTCAATTTGTCACAATGAAAATACATCCTGCATATCAGCTTCATAACAGTAGCAAAATTACAGTTATGAAGTAGCAAGGAAAATAATTTTTTGGGGGGGGGGGGTCACCACAACATGAGGAACTGTATTAAAGGGTCATGGCATTAGGAAGGTTGAGAACCACTGAACTAGAGGATAAGATTCTTGAGGACAGAGACTTCTTTATATAGTACAGTGCCTGACATATAGTAAACAATTAATTGTCTGTCTGTCTTTCTAACAGTAATAATAGATGTAGTCTGATTTATTGAGGGAGCAATTTTTATGATATATTCTGAGGTTACTCTATAATTAGAAGACCTTGGTTCACATCCTACTTTGGCCATCTGCCACTTGCATGACCTTGGAAGAGTCATTTCCCTGGCTGGAGAGTCCTTAGTTTTAAAATGACCAGGCTGTATTACATGGTCTCTGAGATATCTGTAGTTCTATGACCTATGGTCTCATACTTGGATTGCCATTCCAGCTCTGTCACAGTCTGACCTTAGACAAGTCACCCAATTTCCCTGAACCTCATCTATAAAATGGGAAAATAACACTTGAACTTAACTTGAAGGTTCTTCCCGAGGGTCACATGACTATCTCTGTAAACATGCTTTGAAAATGCAAAGTGCTATGTAAACATGAGGCATAATTATTATAGTCTAGGATGAACCTGGGAGGCTGCTTTTTCTAGGTAGTCACCCTTCACAGAACAGCCTTAGGGTTGATAAAAGAGTCTGATGATTCTCAGTCCTCAAAGGAAGATACCCTGACTTTACCTACACAGCTTTTGGTAGGGAGAATATAATGGCCATTTTAAAAACATTTTTTTTCAATAACATGGGCTGTTATCAGAGAGGTTCTTGGGAATTCCCAAGAGATCGTGCTGGTCCAGCAGAAATCCTGCCAGATTCTCATCTTGGTTGGAATGTTGGTTCTTCCACTTAGCTCTTGCATAAAATTGGGCAAATCATTTATCTCCACTGGGCCTGTGTCCTCATTTACAAGTTGAAGATGTTGTACCAGATCGCCACTGAGGTCATTTCCAGCTTGAAATTTAAGATCTGCAAGGAACCTGTTGCCAACATAGACCAAATTGTTCCTGATGACAAAAAAGAATCCTCACAATTACATACTTGGCAGCTGGTCACCCAGCCTTTGATTGAGTATCTCCAACAAGGAGGAGTCCACTACTTGGAGAGGCTGCTCATTCCTTTTTTTCAAGCCTAAATTTACCTCTTTGCACTTTCACCCATTGCTGTTCCTTTTACCCCCTGGGGCCATATGACAGCTTTTCAAGTAATTGATGACAGCTATCCCTCCTCCTTCAGTCTAAATAATCCTGGTTATATCTAGATGATCCTCCGATGGACTTGAGGGCCTTCAGGATTGTGATTGTCCCTTTCTGGATACTCTCCAGGTTCCTCTTT
Organism: Pseudochirops cupreus; assembly: GCA_028627135.1. Taxonomy (NCBI): domain Eukaryota; kingdom Metazoa; phylum Chordata; class Mammalia; order Diprotodontia; family Pseudocheiridae; genus Pseudochirops; species Pseudochirops cupreus. The sequence goes on along the minus strand of CM053583.1, from coordinate 38,584,822 downwards.
GATCCCAAAAGAACCAGATAATTCAATTAAGCACTGGGGAGCATCTCCTAAGCATTCCAAGCAACTGGGTTTGTAATGTACATAAACAAAAGGACATATGTGTTCATATTTGGTTTTTGTTTTGGGTCTCCTGCTGGAGAAAGGAACTCTATCCAGCTCCAGTTTGTGCATGCTAATTCCAGCAAGCCAACCCTCCTTTAATGTAAATATGTTTCTGAAAGAAAGCCTCACAACTGAAAAGCAATGATTAGCAGACTGTGCTCAAAAGAAAAATCTTCAATAAAGCATTCATTTTTATAGGGCTTATGAGTTATAAGCCTTTCACATTCTTGAAAGAGCCATAATGACTCCCCTTCACAGGTGATCTGTCACTGTTTAAAGGAGTCTGGGTAATCTATATAGGAAAAGTGCCCAGGAAAAAAAGGAAAGGGAGAAAAAGAGAATTACGTTCAATTTATAAGTGATTAAAATACAGTCCAAAGGCACACTAGCCACTGATTCACGCAGCTGACCCTGGGAGCCCTTAGAGGCATGAAAGACAGAAGCATCACGTGAGCTTTTAAATCTAACAATCTATGGATCAACTATCTTCCACTGAAGGACCTTGACTCTGGAAATCTTGCAAAGCACTAATGTTGTCATTCTGTGTGACAATAGCTACAGGTCTCACGGTTATTTCTGTTATAAGCCTCTATTTCTTCTCTGTTACCCAGACACAAAATTTAGTTGACATTCAAGGACTCGCCCAGCAATTTTTTCTTCTTTCCTATACAAAATTTTCAGTGTAAAATGAGTTACATATATTACTGGCCATGGGTTACAAAGAGGGGAAAACAGTCTACAAAGGTCTTTTAAAAAGTGACAGTTCTATAATGTCATTTATTAAAATGACATTTCGCAGGGGCTAGTTTCATAATGTGAGTTCCATACTTGAACTTCGAGAAAGTCTGTTTTGATGTGTTAATTTAAAAAAGAACTATTGCTTTGTGCACTGAAATATTTTCATGTGTATTTTAAATTCCTAGGGATAAAAGTGAAAAGGGACAAAATATTTTAAAGTTCCTCTTGTACTATTCACTGGAGCCTGTAATGTTGATTTTTGGGGGGGGGGTGGGAAGGGGGGAAGGAAAAATGTTGAAGCTTCTTCTCCTTTATAAGTCATTTTCGGGTTAAAGACTAAATGCTGGATTTTCCACACTTTACAAATTTAGCCACAAGGGAGCTCTGTGTGTATTTGCAAAGCTTTCTGTTCCTTTCATTTGAGATTTTCAAGGCATCCAGTTGTCACATGTGCACTGATTCTACCCCCTCTACTTTGCATGTGCATGTGTGCACATGTGTGCATGTGTAATAACCAGAGCACTCAGTACATGCCTCTACACACTGGCCATTAATTTTCTTCCTTTCACAGCTGTCATTCAGTACCTCTGCATTACTTTAGTAAGTAGTTTAATTTATAAGGGCAATGACAAAATTGCCATTTCATTATTTTCAGTCATATCTGACTCTTCATGATACCTTTTAGGGTTTTCTTGAAAAAGATAGTGGAGTGGTTTGCCATTCCCTTCTCCAGCTCAGTTTACAGATGAGGAAACTGAGGCAAACAGGGTGAAGTGGCTTGCCCAAAGTCATACAGCTAGTGAGTTTCTGAGGCCAGATTTGAATTCAGGTCTTTCTGACTCCAGGCCTGGCACTCTATCCACTGTGCCACCTAGCTGCCTGATAACAAGCAGACAAAGATAAATGTATCTCAGAAAAGGCAATCATCCCAGTTCACTCCATGTGGAACCTTACTCCTGGTAGCTCCTTCTCTAGTGTGTACTGAATAGAATATTCTCATTCTTGATACAAACCTCTAAGCTCCCACTGGTCCCTGGAGGAAGTAGATTCAATTTATTCACATAATCCGTATCAAGTGAGTACTATTAGCTTCTCATTTTTCACACTAATTATATTAGGAACCTTAATTCTTTCTCCTTTGTCATTTTTCTCCTACCCTTGGACTAGGCTGGTTGAGTTTCAGTACTCCTGCTCCGCTCCAGCTATTTCCTCTGCCAACAGAACAGGAAGAGTTCCTATCTTTGTTAGGAATAATCATACCAAGGCATGATGAGAAACTCCACATTTGAACTGCCTCTGCATCTCTGTCTTCTGCTTTCACTATGGCATTTCCCACAGTGTGCTGGGAAAAAGCTACTGATGTATTCTTTTGTCTCCAAAGACTTTGGGGAGCTTTAGTACTGGAGAAGAGGCATGAAAGTCCCCTAAAACAACAAGACAATTTCTGGTTTTGTAATAAAAAATGCTTAGGCTAGGCCTGTAGGAAAGGTAGGACAGAGACGTCTCAAAGAACCTGAGATTTTATTCTGCGTTGGTTGTTAAAACACTGACTACAATGCTATAGAAGGTCAAATAATAACTTGCTATTCCATGCAGGGACCATCCCAAAACTATACTGTCCAAGTTGTATTAGCTTTGAATTTCAAATTTCAGATAATTTGAAAATCATTTTAAGGTGTAAAATATATGGTGAAGCCTTTTCCTCTTCCCTGCAGAACAAGCCACTTGCATATTTACCAGCCAAAAAACAGCCTATAAGATAGTCACTTTTCTGTAAGATAGATTGAACAAGTTCTTTCTGGGTGTGATGTGGATACTGAACACAGCCTAAATGGCTGCATTATCCAAAAGCCAAACCACCCAAAAAGGGAAGAACCTTGAGGCATCATGGCTTTTCAAGGTATGCAGTCTTCCAACATCTACTTTCTCAACCCCAATACTATCTGTCAACCCAGGCAATCCTCTGTGTTGTTTTTGACCTTACTTATTTTATGTAGCAGGTGACCCTGGATACAGTGACTTTGAACTTGAGACTGTTCAGGCTGAAAGAGATAATTGGGCCCAGCCCACTCATTTTATATAGGAGAAAAAAGAGAGAGACAGAGAGAGAGAGACAGAGACAGAGAGACAGAGAGAGAGAGAATGCGAGCAAGCGAGTGCAGGTCTCTTAGGCAGCAGCAGAGCTGAAACAAGAATTCATTTGGGTCTCCTCATTCTTAGTTGGATTTTCTTTCTACCACCCTGTCCCATAACAGCCATAACAGGCTTGGTTTTTAAACACAGAGTTCCAGAGGGGGGCTAAAAGACAGCTGGGAACACAAGGAAAATACCAAATAACTCGAAACATTGTAACACGGATCATCAAGGGTGTGTGGTTCATTTCATCATTCCAGGTTTCAGGAAAATGAGGCAAATGATAAGAAAAGAAAGATCACACCTGGAATTTAGTAATTAAATAACTCCCCTCCTCTCAGCCAACATGCCGAGAATATTCCAGTCTCAATACACGTTGAGCCCAGCCCCTACCCCTTTGACACAGACAGGACAGGTATGCACCTGAACAAGAAGAAACGAGGCTTTGGAATGATAGGCTTCAGGCGCTACATGGTTCCTAATCAGCAATGCAAAACTTAGTTGTGTTCAGGAGACTGCACTTATTAAGGGGGAAAAAAAGAGAACATAGACCTTTTAGAAAGATTTTCAACAACAACTTGAAATGAAGTGTTTTAGGGTACCCTTCAATTAACTAGAAAATCATTTTCATCAAAACACCACTATTCTAGTTAATTAAGGCTTTGCCACAGTTGGTGAGAAAAGAAAACCAACATGAGTTTTTCCACTGATTACATTTCTAAAAGTGTTATACAAGAGGAATGGAAAGGCAGTGAGTGGCCTTAAAATCAGGAGAGGTGAATTCAGTGCCCCCAGTATTTACTGGCTCTAGAAACAGAATTCAGGTTCTCTTGCTCATCTGTAAAATGGGGGTAATACTACTCTGCTGCGTCTTGGTGCCCACCTAATGTGCGGACACTCCCATGTCACCCCAGCTCCTGCAGAGGCTGAGCTCAGGGGCTCAGAGCTACATTGTGTTCTGGCAGCCAGACCTCTGCACTGTGACATGTACCAATGTGGTGAGTCCTTAGGAATGATGGGGCTACCATCTGGTCTGAAGAAAGGTGACCCAGCCCAGGTCAGAAATGGAGCAGACCAAGGCACCCAGAATGACCAGTAGTGGGACTGGGGCAGAGTAGCTCTTGTACTTCCATTCTAGGTGAGAAAGACCCAGCCTGAAAAGAAAACAAGCAAAACAAACACACAAATTAAATCCTGAAGGTGCTACATAGAATTATTATGCTATACCTTCTAGTCTCATGGTACCTCTCTGTGCTTATGACTGTTGATCAACCACCCACTTTTGAATTTCCCCAATTTGGGGACACTATATTTTCCTGATTTACTTCCAGATTAATTGTATAAACATTTATCTTGCTCCTACTATGCACAAAAGCAGTGGGATTGCAAAAGCAAACAGATTCTGCCCTTGAGAAGCTTGTGCTTTATTGGGAGGATACAATATACACAAATATTAAAAAGTAGAGGTATTTGAGGGGCATACTCACAATGAAAGGGCAAGAGACAGGCAGTGAGTGAATCACAGAAGCACGGATTTCAAAGAGGCTGTAGGGGTCAGCAAGTCCATCACCCTCACCTTACAGAAGAGGAAACCAAAGCTAAGGAAAGTTAAGTAACTTGTCCAAGGTTATACAGGCAGTAAATAAGCAGCAATGCCAGCTGACTCTGACTCCCCATCGAGCACCCTTCCAGCACACAGTTCTTCAGGTTCCAGTAGGATTCATCCACCTAATGTGAGCTAGGCCTGGAACATAGTAGGAGCTTAAGGAAGGCTTACTGACTGACCGGCAGAACTTAAAAGAAGGTGCTGATGTTGAGACACAGATGAGAAAGGAGGGCATTCCAGGCAGAAGGAACTGTTTGTGCACATGGAGATAGAAGCAAAGTCAACTTCAGAAAACAGGTCATAGGAAAGTTTTTTGATAGGAGAATGAATGAAGGAGAGAAAAGTTCAATAATACTTTGAAGTCAAATTGTAGAAGGTCTTTAATTCCAGGCGTACTGAGTAGACTGTATTTTATTCTAAAGGTAGTTCTTAGGCAGTGGTTCAACATGGTTGAACCTATGTTTATGAAGATTATTTGGGTAGCCATGTGGACGATGGATTAGAGACAGCTAGGTTCAGGGGCCAGGAAGACTGAAAATCAAATGAGCTACAATAGCCCAGGAAAAAAGTCATGTGGGCAGTTTAGTATGCTGAGTGTGTGACTGGAGAGAAGGGGATAGATGTCAGAAATCCATGGAAGAATAGAATCAACAATATTTTCAGCTGATTAATGTTGGGAGGATGAGGGAGACAGACGAGGGAAGAAAGACTGAGGTTTTGAACCTGCTGGGATGACAGCTCTCAACACACTTAAGAGACTATAGACTAGGGCCATGCCAATAGGAAATGTCAGAAGCAGGATCTGAAGTGATATCTCTCAGATTCCAAGCCTCAGAGACCAATCACTCTACCCCACTGCCTCCTTTGCTGTTCTGGAAATTAGGAGTCACAACCCTAGAGTGAAGCTCTGCTTTGGACAGGCTAAGTAACCACATGCAAGTCATTAGCCTTGTAATGCCTCCAGTTAATTCTTCACAACTGGGGACTTGAAAGCCTGTGTCTGTGTCAATGGAGGGACTATTCTGTTCTCACCAGGAATTCCCTGCATAAATGAAACTCTCAAAACTCAACAAATACACCCAAGACTAGATGTTCTAGCCAAATGGCACCTAGGGCATCTTGTCCAGTCCCCTTCATTATCCATGAGAGGTTAGGACACAAGTATCATACCCATAGAAAATGGTGGAAAACCATGATTCAAACCTGTGTCCTTTGAGTGCTATTAAAGCATTCCTTCTGATTTATTTATACATATATATGTGCATAGGAAAGCATGTCCCAAAATTTTGGTGCAGTTATAAGCTATTAATAGTTTAGTTCTCCCAAATCGATGAAGCTTTTCTCCCAGTATTTTAAAGCTATTCATAGTTTAAAACTGTACTAAGATTCTGGGGACATGATTTCTATGTGCATATGTATGTATATTAGTACATATCAATAGCTTATATATTAATGTCATACACACATATTAATAGTTTAAAACTGCATGAAGATTTCTGGGACACCAAGTAGAGGAACAACTATATCTAACAGATATTATTGACTGATTCTTTGCCTAATTGAAAGCCTGCCTATATTGCCCTTAGCTAATCATATGTGAAACTAAATGTTTTCAGTATTTCCCTAGGGGAGCTCCCGAAAGATAAATTAAATTGAACGTCACACATGAACAGTTCTGATTTGGATCCTTCAGCATTGTTCTGACTAAATGGGCAGTGATAAAACCCAGCAGTGACATATTCTCTCCACCTCCAAATAGCCACTGCTAAATAAACAGTGGCTTCGGCCATCCCCAAAAGTCATCGTTCACTATTCTCCTAATGGGAAATGAGGAAGGCTTTTGAGAACAGAGACTTTTTCAAGATATGGCAGCCACTGTTACAAAGGAAAGAGAATGAGGTGGAGAAAATACTGGAAGAAAAGTTCCATCCCATTGGGAGAACTAAGAATAATTCAAAGGCATAATAAATGTAAGAACAGCTGGAAAGAAAATTGGAGGAAGTGATATAAATGCCTGAACTAAAATATTAATATGGCAAAATTCAATTACAACAAATATTAAGGGATTTTTTTACTTTATATACATAGGAAGAACTGAATATTGCTTTGTAATTCACTGATTTTCCGGTGTCTTTTGTAGTACTTGAATTTTGTTATAATGAATAAGTGGATCAGTCAATTCAACAACAACAGCAACAAAAGCATTTGTTAAACATCATTTGCTCCATGCAAGGCAATGTGGTAAGCACAAAGACTAAGCGGAAATAGTCTATATTCTTTTTTTATGATTTGTATGCTTTATTTCGTTTTATTTTTTTAAAAATTGATCTTTTGTTTATTTATTTTTAATTTTCAACATTCATTTCCACAAGATTTTGAGGTACAAATTTTCTCCCTTTCTTTCCCCTTCCCCCAATCTGCTTTTTCTTATGTCCTCCTCCATCTCCTCCTAACTTTCTAATACAGCAAGATGGATTTCTATACCCCAGTGCCTGTGTAGCTTATTTCCCAGTTGCATGTAAAAAACAATTTTTTTTTCACATTTGTTTTTAAAACTTTAATTTCCAGATTCTTTCCCTTCTTACCTCTTCACCCACCCCCATTGGGAAGAAAAGCAATTCAATATAAGTTGTACATGTGTAGTTATACAAAATATTTCCATACTACTTATATTGTGAAAGACTAACTATATTTCCCTCCATCCTATCCCACCCCCCCACTTATTCTATTTTCTACTTTGACCCTGTCCCTTTTCAAAGGTGATTGCTTCTAACTACCCTCCCCCCAATCTACCCTCCCTTCTATCATTCCCTCTCTTATCCACTTCCCCCCTGCTTTCCTGTAGGGTAAGATACCCAATTGAGTGTATGTTATTCTCTCCTTAAGCCAAATTCAATCAGGGTAAGGTTGACTCATTCCATTTCGCCTTCCTGCTCTTCTCCTCCATTGTAACAGTTTTCTCTTGCCTCTTTTATATGAGATAATTTACCCTAATCTCTCTCTCCCTTTCTCCTTCTCCCATTGTATTCCTCTCTCACCTCTTTTGTTTTTTAGATAGCATCCCTTCCTATTCAATTGATCCTGTGCCCTCTGTCTATGTATACATGTACATATGCACACACTCACATATGTATTTATACACACATACACCCTCCTATACATACATATATATGTGTATATATATGTACATATGTATATATATATATAAATGTATACATATACATTCCCTTCAAATATTCTCATACTGAGAAAAGTCTCATGAGTTACAGTTATCATTTTTCCATATAGGAATGCAAATAGTTCAACTTTGATAAGTTCCTTATGACTTCTTTTTCCTGTTTACCTTCTCACGCTTCTTGTATTTGAAAGTCAAATTTTCTGTTCAACTCTGTTTTTTTCATCAAGATTGCTTGAAAATCCTCTGTTTCATTGAATGACTATATTTTCCCCTGTAGCATTATACTCAGTTTTGCTGGGTAGGTGATCCTTGGTTTTAATCCTGTCTCCTTTGATCTCTGGAATATCATATTCCAAGCCCTTTGACCTTTTAATGTAGAAGCTGCTAGATCTTATATTACCCTGATTGTGTTTCCACAATACTCAAATTATGTCTTCCTGACAGCCTGTGATATTTTCTCCTTGACTTGGGAACTCTGGAATTTGGCTATGATATTTCTAGGAGTTTTCTTTTTGGGATCTTTTTCAAGAGGAGATTGGTGAATTCTTTCAATTTCTATTTTGCCCTCTGGTTCTAGAATATCAGGGCAATTTTCCTTAAGAATTTCTTGAAGGATGATTTCTAGGCTTTTTTTTTTATCATGGCTTTCAGGTAGTCTAATAATTTTTAAATTAACCTTCTTGGCACTATTTTCCAGGTCATTGGTTTTTCCAATGAGATGTTTCACAATGCTTTCTACTTTTTCATTTGTTTGGATCTGTTTTATAGTATCTTGATTTTTCATGATATTAACTTCCATTTGCTCCAATCTAATTTTGAAGGAATTATTCTCTGCAGTGAGTTTTTGAAATTCTTTTTCCATCTTGACAATTAGGCTTTATAAGACATTCTTCTCATTGGCTTTTTGAACCTCTTTTGCCATTTGAGTTAGTCTATTTTTCAAGGAGTTATTTTCTTCAGTATTTTTTTGAGTCTCCTTTAGCAGGCTGTTGACGTGCTCTTCATGATTTTCTTGCATCATTCTCATTTCTCATCCCAATTTTTCTTCCAGTTCTCTTACTGGACTTACAAAATCCTTGTTGAGCTCCTCCATGGCCTCTAACCAGTTCATGTTTTTCTTGAAAGCTTCTGATGCAGGAGTTTTGACTTTGTTGTCTTCTTCTGGTTCCATGTTTTCATACTTTTTGTCCCCTAAAAAAGGATTCTATGGTCTGATTGTGCTTCCTCTGCTTGCTCATCTTGCCAGCCAATTACTTGACTTTTGAGCTCTTTGCCATGGTAGAACTCTGCTTCTAGAGTGGATAGAGCTGTGTCCCAAATTGCTGTGGATTTCACAGTTGCCAGAGCTATAAGGAGGGAGCCCTTTTTACAGCCACCACAAGTTCTGGCACACTGGCCACATACTTCAGGACCACCTCCCAAGGCTGTGACCCAGATCCAAGCAGGTCAAAACAAGAGCAATTCACCTTTGAATGGGTGCTTGGTCCCCCTGCGATATGAAGGCCGGGAGCTGTGGAGGCAGCCACACGGCAGTAGCTGCAGCTGCTGTGCCATCGCCCACCTCTCGCCCCAGGAGTAAGGGCCAGACTGGGCTCTTCTGTCATCCAGTTCCAACAGAGTTCCCTACTGACCTTGTACTTTCTCTTTGGTGTTTATGGGTTGAGAAGTCTGGACATTGCTATGGCTGCCAGTGATTCACTCTCACGAAGTCTGCTCTGGCAGTCTTTGCTACTGGTCAGGGATACGTGTGGCTCATACAGGACCACTCAGCCCCCAGCGTGGTGTGATAGAACCTTCCTGTCAGCCTGCCACACTGCCTTCAGTGAGAGATTTGTTTCTTCCTGTCACTTTGTGGGTTCTGTAGCTCTAAAATTTACTTAGAGTCATATTTTACAGGTATTGGAGGTGGTTGGTGCGGGAGCTCAGCAAGTTTCTGCTTTTACTCCACCACCTTGGCTCTGCCCCTCAATAGTCTATTTTCTTAAAGACTTTAAATTCTATAACAGTGGTTGGAGATTAATAGTCTTTTATTGACCTGATACTTGTGATAGAATGGGATTTATTGCGAAGGAAAGGCAAACTTTTACTCCATTCTCTAGTTCTTGCTTTTGTACTTAGAGAAATTAATTTTGTACTTGGCTTTCAGATACCCTACATGGATGGAGTCCAAATTTCATCTTCCCAACTCCATGCTAAAAAACTAGGTCTTCTATTTTTTTTTTTGTTTCCACCGTGCGCTTTCCACCCCCTAGTTCCATGTGAGGTTGAGACCAGTCCTTCCATGTATCCTGGAGATCCACACATATTCAAAGTGAATTTGTGGTACATTCAAGTTATCTTAATTTCACAAAAGGCTAGAAAACAGGAAATGGAAGTTTTGGAGCAAAAGGGTTAGTTATCAGGAAATACAAAGCCAATAGGGGCCAAAAGCAGGAGGTATTTCCAGAAAGGCCATACCCAAGTGGCAATCAGGAACCAACCCAAGATTAAGCAAGAGAAGAAGCACTACTTCCTAGCAGATATGAGTTGATGTATGCAGTCTGACTTAGCACCCTGAATGAGCTCCACATTATTTTGAGCTCTGCTCTCCTGCTCTCTGTGAGATTTGTCTGTTGTCTGTCACGAGAAATAGCTATGAATGAGTGTGGAAAGGACCCAAGAGCCAGACCAGAAGTATTTGAATGAATCTGAAGTATCTGAGAAGGCCAGAATGCTCAAAAGACTTTATCCTAGTCATAAGCATGGTGCATAGTAAGTACTTAATAAATGCTTGCTGACCAGCTAATTGCCTGACTTTCAGAATCAGATCCCTTCAAGTGGCTAAATTTAACATGTTTTCCCCTCCACAGATATTATGTAATGCGTGTGAGTCACACGATGTTTTAATAAAATCAAATTCCCTTGTTGCACAGGGTATAGACAAGGCACAGGACCAATGAGAAAACCATTTATTTCCTCAGTCCTCTTTTTCTTCCATTTGTTGCTGGCACTCTCCTTAAATATTCTTTGGCAATTTGATTTCTGTAGAGTCTTTGAAAAAACCCAGAGTCCTTAAGGGATACAGTTTTCAGGACCTTCCTTTTCTACCAGCCTGGCAGGCTATGCTTGCCTCTGCACTCCTCATCTGCTCCCAATGAATGAATCATGGCACACAATGCTTCTGTTTGCCTCGAAAGTTCACCATTTCAGGATAGGTGAGCTCTAAGAAATGTTTCAACACTCTTTTTTAAAATGGTCCTAAGGGAACTCCCAAGTGTTTTCCAATCCCTTCACAACTCACATTCAGTGAAAAGAATTTCATCTTCTGCTTTGTACTTAGGAGACCTTGGGATGTCATGGAAAAGTCCAGTCTGAGTCAGAGACCCAAGCTTTGAACATTGGCTAAGTCACTTATTCCCTGTATGATCCTGAGCGAGTCACTCTGGGCACCTGATTCCTCGACTGTAAAATGAAGTGGGGGGGATGGGTGGCTTCACTAGGTGGTTCTAAGGTAACATTCAACTTGGATGCTATGATCCACAAAGCCAAGCAAGTTCCCTCCTGGGCCTCCTTCTTTTCATCCGAAATCAATCCATAAGCACTTAGTGTTTACTATGGGAAAGGCTACACTGTGGTGATTTAAAGGAAAAGAAAGTTAGCCACAAGAAAAAATCTCTGCCTACAAGGAGCTTACACACTAATGGGGGAGCCAACACATACACAGGAGGGATTAGACAAAATCCCCTCTCCCGTCTCTTTTAGCTCTAACTGTCTTATCTACCGAGTCACTTTCCCCTTCGAGCTTCAGTTTTCCACCTGCAAGGAAACAACTAATTAGCCTCTAAGGTCCATTTCAGTCCTCAATCTGTAGTCCACAGAGTCCTTTCTCCTCTCTGGGCTTCCTTTTGCTCATCTGTACAATGAAGGAGTTGGACCAGATAATGTCAGAGCTCCCGCTGAGCCAGTGGCATGACACAGTGACTAAGCCTGGAAAATATCCTGAGTTCAAATTCAGCCTCAGCTCTCTTACCCTTAATGCCTGCTTGCCTCAGTCTCCTTAACGGTCAAATGGAGATCATCATAACATCTACCTCCTAGAGGTTTTGTGAGGATTATCTGCGAGAATGCTCATAAAAGTGCTTAGTACAGTCCCCAGCAAACACTAGGCACTCATGCTTATTCCCTCCTCCCTCCCTTTATTCCTCCTTTTAGCTTTTTATCTGATTCATAGCCATACAAGCTCTCTGGGCCTCAGTGCGCTCATCTGTAAAAGGAGTGAGTGAGACGATGTTCTCTGAGGCTGCTTCTAGCTCTAAATCAGCAGTTCTCAACCTGTGGGTCGTACCCGCTTTGGGGGTCAAATGACCCTTTCACAGGTGTCGCCTAAGACACATTTCCCGTGGTCTTAGGAACGGAGACCCCATTCTATCTATCATCTCCAGGCAGGTCCACCCACGTGCAGATGCGCCCATGTATGAGTATTAAAGTGTCAGAAGTAGGAAGGTTGAGAACACCTGCTCCGAATCCATGTTCTTAGCTGAGGGGCGTGGACTGTCCAAGCACCAGATGCAGGTGTGGCTTCTGCAGAGGTTCTCTCCCTGGGAACAATGGTGGCCAACGAGACCATTTGTTTGCATTGGCAGTCCTAACGCCCCTAACCTTCCCACCGAGCCGTGGGGGACACTTGGATATCAAAAGTCCCTGGCTCGGAAGTATTCAATCTGCCATGAAAAGCAGCTCTGTGGCCAGGGAGCAGCAGAGCTGGGACCAGAAGCCACGTCCTCTGCCTTGCAGTCCCCTGCTCTTTCCAGAGATCTGCCCCTTGCATCACTCCTCACCTTTCAAAGAAGCCAGCTACACCATGGGGCCAAAGGAAGCCAGTACCTTCCCTCTGTAGATAACAAAAGAATGTGGGCTGGCGCAGGTTTGAAGACTCCTGTTTTTATTTCCATTTTCTTTCCTTTTTTAATGAATCTAGGTAATATGGGACTTCCCATCACTGGCTTCACTCAACTACAGGCCTTAAAATGAAAATTTCTCCGTCAGCTTTCAATTATTGTTCCACCTCTGCTCAACACGATTTCGTCTTTTTCTCTTTTACCCATTTCCCACCTAATTAAACATAATGAGGGAGGTGTCTTTGGTATTCCACTAGTGCCTTTGCCCCTTTAAAGCCTGACAGCTTGTTCTTTCTGCCAGTGGTTCATTAGCCATGCCTGAGGCTGCCTTGATAGTGTTTACTGCACTTTTAACCTTTCCCATTCAAATTTATATTTGCACAGCAAATGTAAGGCTACCACGGAAGGATAGGTGATTCATAATCCAATCAAACAAATATAGCACATCTTCAGGTAAAGGCAGGCAATGTTTACAAGTGGCCTTCTACACCTATTGCATTGAATGGGCAGCTACACACTTCTATAGACTGGTCAGATGTTGCCATCTGGTTGCAATAATGCCGAAGAAGCATAACTTTCTTTTCCCTTCTGTATTCAGGAAGGCACTGGATGTGCAGGTAATACCAATTCTAGTTACTGTATAGGTCAGAACTGGCAAGTTGGGGTCATGACTTTTGGTTGTCTGTTGTACCCTTTTGAAGATAGTACGTTGGGTACAATCTTGCTGAAACACCCCCCCCTTTTCCTCAGTTCCTTCCCCTTATTCTTAAATATCTTGTTTCAAAAAGACTTCCATACTTTGATGAGATCCACTGATGTGGGGAATCCCATTGAGTATGTACATCATAACTCATTCATGTCTTCTCAACGAATGCAGCTTTTGTCCACGCCTTTTTGTAAATCATTCCACAGGTATTCAATGTAACTCTCAGGGGGACCTTCTTGCATTTAGATCAAGAATTCTTAGCCTTTTTGTGTCATGGAGCCTTTTAAAAGTCTGGTGAAGCTATGAACCACTTCTTAGAACAATGTTAAATTAAAACCATATACACAGGACTGCAAGGATATATGGGCATAGAGTAAGGCTCATATGGGATGATGTGTCCAAGTACTTTTACATTTTATGAAAACTGAAAATTATTACTTGTATTATTAAATCAGATTCTGGGATTGATCATCAGTTAGCTAAATGAAATTAGCCAAGAGGCCATACTCTCTTTCTCCAGGTGTTCCAGTCAATCATATTATTTTGATGTATTCATATGTGGCTAGATTTCTCATTTTAATTACCTTAAATAAAAAATAAAAAGTAACTTCAAGAGAATTGTAAAATATGATGAGAATCAGCATTGATAAGAACACTGATAATTTTAAGTTCTATCAGTGGTATGCAGACAAAATCAGCTACACATTTATACCAGAAAGTCTAGCTATGTTGACTTTTTTTTGCCTTTTATTTTATTAGTTAAGGACTGTAGGATAGGCATAAGAAAAAAAATCAAATGTAGCTGATAAAAGGAGAAATATGCAGAAGAGGTTTGGAGGGCCTCTAGGTGGACTGAGAATGAAGGCTCATCTTTAACCTCTTCCTCAACTCCCACATTTGCTCCATTACTAAGTCAAGTCTACTGCCTATTTACAGCACCTCTCACATCTCTTCCCTTCTTTCCTATGGATACCACATTTTTCCAGGATGCCGTCACTATCTGCCTTATCTGTTACAGCACTGATTCTATGTTATTGTAATTCAAGGAACACCACAGTCTCTGAAGACTAGAAGTTGAGGTCCTTGAATGATTTTTTTTTCTAACCAGAAGATCTAGTGATGTGATTAGGAAGATTGAGGTGTAATGGATAATTCGTTAGTAATCCATAAAATGTCAAGAAATCTAAAGAAAGTTTCCCAACATGCTTGTTGGGTTGAACCACCTGTGGACAAATTATGAGAGGAAGTGGATGGGACATAAACAGTATAAGAATGCCTGAATGAGTTATGAACACCACCAGTGGAAGGAGAAACCATACAGAGGAGATCATAGATCCATTAAAACAATGAAAGGTCGCTGCTCAAATGTAGATAACCCTTTAAAGTTTATACAACTTTTCTGAAGCAACTCTGTATGGCAGTTATGTGCATTCCTATCTCCTTTTTTATTGATGAATAAACGGCAATTTCTAGTGAGCTTTTCTAACATTTCATAAGTATCTGCTAGGACTTGAACTAGGTCCTTGGGTACAAAGTTTAGTTTCTCTTACACCATAAAATAGTAGATTCATAAAATTCATTTTAGAGAACAAAGAAACCCTGTTGATTATTATGATTATTGATGAGTTACTTTAGAGAGCACAATTTCAAAATATTGGTCATTAAATATGTATCTTTACTGTTGTGTTAGAACAGCTAACAAAGGGGGAAAAAGTATTGCACTTATCTCTGACTTTTGTTTTTTTATTATAATTTTATTATAACCACCTGGGGACTGATCTGCAGGATTCTCAAAGAACTTACTACAGAGCCTCCAAATATAAGGCTTTAATAAAAGAAAGAAAAACCATGACTATGCCAAAATTGACTCCTTCCAGAAGAGCTATTCATGTTAAAACATTTTAAAAATGTGGTTAGATCTACTGAATAAGATAATCAGTAGGCATTAATATGATACACAATTATTCTAACACAAAAAATTAAAGGTATAATACAGGTAAATATGTGAAACTAAACATGGCAGAATCATCACTTGAGAAATGACCACCATAAGTAGATTTTAACCTCATTGAAAAATAATCTCCACTGAAAGTGGGAGGTCATGTTGTACAGTAGAAGTAACACTGTCTTTGGAATCTGAGGATATGGGTTCAAAGCCTCCCTCTGTCACTTAAATGCCTTTGTGACCTTGAGAAAGGAATTCCATCTCTCTGGGCTTCAGTATTGTTACCTATGAAATGAGGGACTTGGTCAAGACAGGCTCTAAGGTCACTTCCTGCTCTACATACATGAGGCTATGAAATTCCAACTGCAGTGTTTTAGTTTGGCTTGAGCTGACCCCAGCTTATTAAAAGCAGCACCAAGCTATCACAGGCTCCACTAGGTCCCACAAAGTCAGGAAATTTAAAAGATGGGCTTAGTATATGGATTTTAAAGGGCAGGTTGGTGGCACAGTTGATAAAGCACCCTGCCTGGAATCAGAAAGACTCCTCTTCCTGGGTTCAAATTTGGCCTCAGACACTTACTAGTTGTGTGATCCTGAGTGAGTCAATTAAGCCTATTTGCCTCAGTTTCCTCATCTGTAAAATGAATCAGAAAAGGAAAGGGCAAACCACTCCAGTATTTTTGCCAAGAAAACTCCAAATAGGGTCACAAAGAGTCAGCCAAAACTGAAACCACTGAACAACAATACAGATTTTCTCTCATTTAAGGACCAGCCTACTTAAGGGTAATAATCTGATCACTGCAATTTAGCCACTAGATAATGACTTCTTTGTGGCAAAGCAGATTTTAAAGACTTCCCAGAAAAGTGTGAATGGTTTGGGATTTGAAGAAATAGGTGACATGAGTTTGCAGACATATTAAAATTACAGAGATGATGGATTTTTAAAGAAAAATGGTGAATGTAAGTAAAGTAAAAGGATATCAGAGGTGAGAAATGGAAGGTAAACAAAAGTAAAAAATACTTTAAGGTTTTGTGGGACAAGTTTTTAGGCAAGTGCTAGTTTGATACTTATTCACATGGAGTTAATAAGGGAGACAGAATGAGAATGACTAGAAGGCATTTTATTTCTTAGGCTTTAAGAAAGAAGGGAGGAAATCCCACTAACACCTTACCAGAATTTGAGTTCCCATTTTGATACTAGTATTTTACATGTAAAAAAAGCCAGGACAAAATTTTCTGGGTAAAATAGTCTATATATGCTACTTACGATCATCAAGAGTTCTCATTAGAATACAAGTGACCGCAGAACCTTGATGGAAAGTAAGACTGAGAGAGGAAGGGACGGGACCAGGTTATGAAATGAGCAAATACTTGTTGGCAATGGGCCTCTTCACCAGAGTTCACCTGAAATGAGGAAAATTTTTAAAAATCTTCTTTAGGAAATAAACTAAATTCTATTCATAACAGGAAGACTTAGACTAGCAGTCTGATTGCCAGACTTTAAGTTCATTAGATGCCTTCTGAGGTCCTCTGCTGCTCTAAATCAATGATCTTATTATCATTAGATGTAGTGTTTTATGGCTGAGGGAATGGTGGATTTGATGGATTTGAAAATGACAGATTTGAAGTTGGAGGACCTGGCCTAAAATCCCAGTTCTGCCACTAACTTCCTATGCATCCTAGGACAAGTAATTTAATCTCCCTCAACACCAGTGTACTTCTCTATAAAATGATAGAGAACAGACTAGATGACCCCTTAAGCACCCTTCCAGCCCTAAATCTATTTTCCCCCTAATCTATGGGTTAGAGGTAAGGATTGGTTTATTGCCACAGTGCCTGTTATGAGGATCAGGGTGGGGATCAAAAGAGGGAGAGCTGCTCCAGAGTGCATGGCAAGGAATGAATGTAGGGGTTATGGGTCCATTTCCAAACTTTTCTTTGAACCTGGAATTTCAGCCCCTGCCACTGGCAGCCTACAACTCTGAGTTTAACTCTAGTATGAAAAGTTTTGTTCAGCCTCATGAAACAGGATCTCCGTTCAACACAGCCTTAGGCAAAGATTGTCTTACACACAGGTATAATATCAATGCTCTATGAAACACCCAACTATCAACATTCCCTTGGCTGTAACTCGTCCATTGACTATCTAGTGCTTTACCTAGTACAAAGAAAAGGAAGAATATATTGACTCTCCCAGAGTCAAAGAATAGACATATACCTCAGAAGTTATATTCAGAGGCATCACGACTTAGAATTTGTCAAAAGTGATGGAGAACATCCACTTTTCCTGAGCTATCCACACAAGGAAGATATTAGACAACAATGTTAAAATATTATTCTTTTGTCCTAAACTAGTCCTTGTACATTTTTGATCTATGACTATTATGACCAAAGTTCCTTGATAAATTCTGAGGGCAATGTGGAGAAGCCAATCCAGTGGTACAAGTGAAGGATAATGGTTTCAATGAATAATAGCAACAGAACTGGAAGGGTCTTCAAAGGCTCTTTAATCCAAATATTTCATTTTACAGGTGAGGACACTGAGGTCCATAAGGTTCCCCAAGGCTATATATTAAGAGGCAGACTATGACTTCTGGTCTTCTATCACCAGAGCCATTATACTTTCTTTTTTTTTTTTTGATATGAGATTCTTTATTAAATTTTTTTGAGTTACATCTTTTCTCCCCGTCTTTCCCCCGCCCACCA
>CM053583.1:38550558-38566331 GCA_028627135.1 Pseudochirops cupreus | reverse complement strand
GTATTTGATTGCTTGTCCTTCCAGTGGGGGTGGGTGACGAGGGAAGAAGAGAAAGAATCTAGAATCTAAAATTCCATAATCAAATGTTATAAATCTATCTATCTATCTATATATGCAATTATTATTATTATTAATATTATTATTATTAACTACATTCAACTGGAACTTGAGATACACAGGCACTGTGGTTGGGAGATCCATCATGCCCTATCGAAAAGTCAGAGGAGTGAGGGGGGAAGACATAGGAGAGAATAGACTGGGGGAGGGGGGATACACTGGGATGGCTGTTTTGGGGTGGTGGGTATGGGAAAGACGGGGAGAAAATATGTAACTCAAAATCTTGTGAAAATGAATGATGCAAACTAAAACAAAATTAAAAAAAAAATAGAATTCAGTTTCCTGATCTACAAAATGGAAAGTATAGACTCAATATTCTCTACACTACCTTCCAGCTCTGATCCTCAGATCCACTGATCCAACACCAACAGGCAAATTCCTGATTATTCAAAAAATTCATTACCCAGTTAGTAAAATATTCATATTCTATGCTTCTCTACTTCCCCACAACTACTTTTCATCCATTTTGTGCTCTGAGACAATTATTCCAAGAGGACGTGAAAATAAGCGAAGCTAAATTTAAATTGTCCTGTTTTACAGCTTCATCGTTTTCACAAATAGTTTGCTGAGGTTTAACAGATATAGGTGGGTTGTGGCAGGTGGAGAGAGAAACCAAATTTGTTTCAATCCAAGTAACCCCACATTTATTAAAAACCCAGGCACTGGAGAAAGAAGAACAACAACAATGAAAGAACAAATCCTGCCCTCAAGAAACTTACATTCTTTTGGAGAGAAAGATTATATACATAGAATCTTAAATATAAAAAATAGGAAAAATAATTTCTGGGGCAAATCCCACATACAATAAGAAACAGAGTTAACTAATAACAGAGCCATTGTTCCAAAAAGCATCCTAGAAAGTTATAGAGTGGATTAGGGGTGATCGAACTAACATAGATGGTTATAAGAGGATTTCTACTGCACCACAATTCCACATCAAGATGGCTGGTGAAAGGAGCTTCAAATCAGGGAGACTTGTGACTCAGAATCACATTGATTCTGAATGAGGTCATAGGACAACAGAGTGTGCTGATTTGATTCTCGATACCTAAGCACGAGTTGGGGGCTTGAAGGGGAGAGTTAGGGATTCCCTAGTACAGACTGATTGTCAAGGTGGAGGACTGGCTCTGAGAGTCCAATCCTCAGCCAGGCTAGTTCTGCCCCAGGTTTCATGACAAAATGAAGGTGAATATTTTCTACAAATCTGAATAATCCATGCTATCTCTAATTGTCTCTTATTGGTCAATCCAATGTATTCACCTATGAAATATTGAATACAATAGAAAGCTTTTGTTTAAGATGTGACATTACTGACACGTTCACTTTCTATTAAGCAGCCCTTCACATATTAGTCATTGCTGTCCAGATTCTCTCCTGTTACACTTCTCTCTTCTCCTTAAAAATGGGATACTCAACCTTAGTTTGTCTTGGGCATGCTCACAAACTTAGGGTTCCTGTAGTACAAAGGAAGTAAGAAGGGGAGACAAATGGGTGTCAGCAATAACTTCTAGGCAAAAAGCTCATTGTCAAATGCATCTTCCTTCCAGAGCTGTTATCATGGCTACTGTCCAGATCTTTTCCTCCATTACCTTGAATCACAACCTCCTGCTGATGATTTGAAGAGGTCAAAACAGTCTGGGAGCTTCCTTGTATATAAGAAATAGTAGCTATTGCTGCCTAAGGAAATCATCTTTCTTGTCCCTCTTCAGTTGTCAGAGAAGCTGGTTTTGCTTGTCCTGTGGCTACAGGCTTTAACCCATTAAGTATGGGAGATCACCGAGCTCAAAAAATCATAGAACATATACTTAGAGCTAGAAGGGGCCAGCTAATATTTCCCCAAAGTTTATCGTGCCCCAGAGCTAGCGTCCAAAAGTAAGATAAAAACGGAGCTGAAGAGATCCTGGTTCTTTCCAGGTTTGAGTAGCTACTAATGGGCAGATTTCCTTGTAGGTAAGAACCAAACAAACCCATAAACGCATTTTTAAGACAAATCCAGATAAGGAGGAAGAAATACAATGAAGAAGCCTATAATCAAACTAGCAAAGTAAAACCCCAACTGACATACCTGTACATGATAAGGGAAGAGGGAAGAGCTGAAGCCAATAACACTAAGTAGGTGAGCCAAAGAGTACCGGAGCTTTGCTGTGTGAATCAAAAAAACCAATATCAGCAATTAAGGGTATGCATTACAAGTGTGTTTTCTTGGCATCCAGAGTCCTTTTTATCACATGAGATGGCATGACATCTCTGATATCCTCAGTTTCTTTCCTTCTTTCTTTCTTTCCTTCCTTCCTTCCTTCCTTCCTTCCTTCCTTCCTTCCTTCCTTCCTTCCTTCCTTTTCTTTCTTTCTTTCTGGTGGGGGGAGGCAAGGCAAATGGGGTTAAGTGACTAGTACGTGTCTGAGACCAAATTTGAACCCAAGTCCTCCTGACTCCAGGGCTGGTGTTCTATCCACTATGCCACCTTGCAGCCCCTCCTCAGTTTCTTAAAGTACAGTGTCCTAGGGGGACTTACAGTTTAATAGTGGTAGTGAATAATAGTGCTGTGAACAGAAGTCAAGCTGGCCTAATCCGTTCTTGATTACTCTTTGTATTACACTGTGCATATTAGCACTTCTAGCCTAATCCATGTCTATCAGCCAATGGGCCTCGACACAGTGGACTCCAGAAGACTTTATTATTGTCCAAGAGAATCCAAATGCATTTGTGTTCTGTCTTTATATTCCTGGAACCTACAAAAATGGCTTAGGTATAGGAGGTATTTGTTTTTCACTGAAATGAATGGAACATGAGTAAGGATAAACTGCAAGAAGTTGACTCTGTCCTTTTCTCTGGCTATAGTATTTTACTTACAAAATAGCCCCAAAGAACACAGCACAGTTCATAGAGGAAACAGAAGACAAAAAGGTATCTCAGATGCTTTTTCAGGGTCCGCTCAGTCCAGGAAGTCTTTGAATCTTTCTCTGAGTGTATAATTAGGAGCATTAGTAATGTGCTCCCTCAGAGAGACAGACATATGCTTCTATTATACCTAAAAGAAAAAATAACTTAGAAATTATTTTCTAGAATTAGAATCCACAACCTGTCTTGTAAAGATAGCAATACTGTAAAGTAGGAAAGAGAGTTCTCTCTTTCTCTCTCTCTCTCTCTCTCTCATTCACACTCACTGACACACACACACACACACACACACACACACAAGTAAATGGAGAAAGCAAAGGTTTGAGCAGTATATCAAGCATGCTGGGTACTCATGCTTCACACTAATTGGCAGAAAGAACAGCACAGGGACCTATAATTAAAATAGTATAACAAGAAAAAAAGTTCTGGTCAAGTGAGTGAATGAAGCCGGGGGCAGGTGAAGTGGTGTTGGTCTGTCTCCAGAGGCAGAGTATTTCACCACTGGGAATCTTCTTCAGGTAAATCCTGTTATTCTGGGAGCTCATACAGGCAACATTTCTCCAATGTCAATTTTAGGCTTATTACAAGACTGCAAAATCTGTGAGGTCAGGGACTGTTCCCACATACAGCAGGTGCTGAGCAATGATTGCTGAATTATGGCCTGATCTTGGAACAACAGTACCTGAATTACAGAATTACAGCTGTACTGATCTTGATCAGCCACGCCCCCTTCCCTCCCCACTTTCCTCATCTCTAATAAAATAAGTGGTTTCAACTAGGTGGCTGCTGAACTTCTTTATATTTCTACATCTATGATCTTATGAAATTAATTAAATGGAGGCACAAATCTCCTGTTTTTGAATAGTATATGACATTGAAACCACCATTGAAATTTGTCACATGTCCCCAGGAACCTCATCCACATTCAAGATTACTTTAGCCTTGGTACTCACACCTCATCCATACTGTCTGTTTCTGTGATCCCTCTGAATGGAGAGTCAAGTGGAGAGCTCCTCCCAAAACATCCATTTAAGGAGGGAACCCAAGGGATGCATAGCTTTACTTCCCACCAGGCTGTATTCTTTTGGACTTCCTCCTCATGCCCCAGCACAGGATACCATCCCTATGTTCCCCTTCCCCCTTTTCAGCTTTCTGGAGAACAGGTGCTATCTTTCTTTCACATAGTTCTATCTCCAGTGCTTAGCACAGACCTTTCCCTATGTAGTAGGCACTTAATAAATGTTTGTTGACTTGACTTGGCCCCAATGAGTCTAATTCACAGTGGATTCATTTCAATTATAAATGAATTTTTGTGTCATCGAGCTGATATATTTCTTTATGAGACTTCCAAACAGATGAGTTCCAGCCGTTCTTCAACATGCCAACCCTTCAAATGCTTAATGACAGCTATTACATCCTGCTAAGTCATCTTGTTTCTAGGTTAAATGTGCCCAGTTCTTTAGTCAGTTCTTGTATGCATAACTTTGAGGTTCTTCACCATCCTGGTCACTCTTCCTTGAGTGCTCTCCAGCTTATCCATGACCTTTTTAAATGTAGTACCCAATATTGTAATCAAGATGTAGGGTGGCCAGGGCCCAAAAATTTATCCACTAGAATTCATGGAAACATCATATACAAAGAAATATGAAATACATCATTACCATCCCCACCCAGCTAAGATTCTCCCAGCCTCCTTAGATGTTCTCCCATATTTTTAACCCTTCTGTCATGTCTACATTTGCTAGGCTTTTATTTTAGTAAGTAACTGCATACTTTGATTTTCTTCCCTAACCTGCTCTTTGCTCCTATTGAACTATATTCTCATTTTTTTCTGACTCCTCCAGGTGCCTATTTATCAGTGGGAGAGAAAGATTACAGGACAGAAAAAATGGCTAGGCTAGGTTAAAGGAAAGCAGACTTAAGAATATAAACTTAAATTGAACTGAAGACAAAATTTTCAGTTCTGTGACCTTTCCTTATGGTTAAACCTGATCATTGTTTAACTCCGATGAAAATACTTAAGCCAATTTTCTCACATTGTGTTCAAGCTTTTATCTTCAGCATCTGGAATTCTATCTTTGTTAGTTGGTGAGCTAGAAATGTGGGGAAATCAATTTCATGAAAGGAATATTCTCCCCTTCTCCCACACCTCCACCTTCATCACTTATATAGAATTTTATTTTCTGATATTTTTGTTCACTTTCTCACATACATGTATGTGTATGAATATGTGTTTGTGTGTGTGTGTATACACACACAGATACACACAAACACATTTGTTGTTTAGTCATGTCCAAATTTTCATGATATGGACCATACTGTCCATGGGGCTTTTTTGGCAAAGATACTGGAATGGTTTGCTATTTCCTTCTCGAGTGGTTAAATGACTTGCCTAGGATCACACAGTTAGTAAGTGTCTGAGAGCGTATTTGAACTCAGGTCTTCCTGACTCCAGGCTCAGCACTCTATTCACTGAACCACTAAGTGACTTGCCCAAGGTCATATAGCTATCTATAACTGTCTAAGGTTGGATTTGAACTTGGGTCTTCCTAACTACAGGCTCAACACTCTATGCACTAAGTCACTACACATATACTTACATGCATACATACACACACACACACGTATGTATATGTGTGTATGTGTATGTATATATGCATATTATATACAGCTACATATACTCACATGAACTTATACATATATAGGCATTATAAACATATGCATGTAAGAAGAGAAAAAAGTGTACAAAAAAGTATATAAGCATTTAATAAAGTAAACACAATTGTAATAGGCACATGAAAAAAAAGAAAGATTTCTTGCCTCATTAAAAGCCAGCTGTAACTATGTTCTCTAAAGTCATCAATTATCAAAAGAAGCAGGGTTTAAAAGGTATTTTTAGTTGATTTACAGAGACCATTGAGTTCAACTGAGTTCAATGCCATGGCTAACTGGTGTGGGCATCAACATAGGCCAGAGCTGGCATCTTCCTCCTGGTAGTTTTTGAGCTGTACAAACTTACCAGAAGCAAAGTCATAAGGAAGGTCTAGTGCATTTTTAAAAATCTCCCTTCACAGCAATGCCTCCTGGTTCAGATAATGCAATCTCTGGGAAAACTCTGTGTCCTATCTTCACCGATCAGCAGACTGCCTATTGTCACTGGTAGGCATTTGCTCCCATCTCAGTTAATCATTGCTTAGACTGTACTTGATGGTACCTTAGATCCAGGCCACTTATAAAGTACAACTGCCTTTCCCCAACCTCGATTGCTGAACTTTAAAGATCTGCAGTCTTACAACATTATTTTAACTTGTGCCACTAAGCACATTACTCATTCATTGTTATTGTGTCATAAATCACTCTCTGCCCTTTACCCACTGCTGGGCATGAATGTAACTGTTGATATCATGTTTCGAGATGCCTTATGGAAAACGAAGCCTTTGCCCACATGATACATTTTTCATTATAATTAGGGCTCAAGAAGAATTAGCCCATGGTTTGCAAAAGATCGTGGCTTGCCTCCAGGTTTGACAGCTGATCTCTCTCCCTCACCTTTTTTCTGTCTGCTAATGGATGAGGGGCTAAAAATAGACTAGCCTGAGAGTCACTGGTCATAGGCTAGTCAAAATCTCGTGAACCTGACAGGCCTTACCAGGTTTTGTCATTGCCCGAATCTCATTTTTAAAAATCAATGCAAAAACCACTTATGAAGCTTGTGCTTTTTTCCAGGTACTAACCTAGGTAGGCTGACAAAAACAAAAATGCCCACAGGTTCTGTCCCCAGGGAGAATTTCTTTGACTGCAGTCCTTTAAGACTTTAACAGATGACAACAGACTGGCATGACCCCTTCCTAACCTATTTTGTGTCACAGGCACTCTGGTGAGCCTATGGAGCCTTTCTCAGAATATAACATATATATATAGGCAAACAAATACAGTATCCAAATGCATATACAAAAGCATGTGCATATACTCCCTACCCCCAGATAGACAGACAGATTGGATATGTGTATGTATTTGAAGGAAATGCTTAATTTACAGTAGTAGTCTGAAAATAAAGATGAGATTTTTCTGATGCAAGTTCACAGACCTACTGAAATCTATCCATGAACCTAAACATCCACGGTGGGGAAACCCCACATCTGTTACTTCATTTGATTCATGTAATACACTTATGAGAAAGAGAGGGTGCAGATTAGAATTCCTATTTTCCGGATAAACAAAAAACAGACCTGGAATAGTTAAAAGGGCCTGTACTTCTTCACACAGTAGGTTGTGAACCCAGATATTCTGACTCTAAGACCACACCCTTCCTAACACAGGAAACAGCCTAAAATTTGACATGCAAAAAGAAAACAATAATTATTCAAATACTGTGCCATTTTTCTTTGTGGCACCGTGAGTTCTGAGATTCCATCTGTAATATCTACCACCGTGATTTGTCTTCATTCCTGCCAGCCTGTGTACAGTCATATATCTGTACTGGAATGTACTCCCTTCTCGCATCTCCTTAGACATTCTACCTCCCATCAAAGCACAGCTCAGCTGACACTTCTTGCAGGAGGCTTTTCCTCAGCATTCCAAGATCTTCTCTCCCCTCTTGAAATTAGATTGTAATACATTATATACCTGTGTATGTACTTCAGCTTCCCCAGCAGATTGTATGTTTCTTGAAGGCAGGAAGAGTTTCACCTCTGTTTTTGTATCCTTTGCAGCTAAATGATACTTCCAGATAATTAATTTAGTAAATATTTACTGACTGAACCAAATTTTCATTTATTGATTTTTCAGCTTCCTTTGAAATCCATTATATATCTGCAAT
Source organism: Pseudochirops cupreus (assembly GCA_028627135.1). Classification (NCBI taxonomy): domain Eukaryota; kingdom Metazoa; phylum Chordata; class Mammalia; order Diprotodontia; family Pseudocheiridae; genus Pseudochirops; species Pseudochirops cupreus. The sequence continues at coordinate 38,558,494 of CM053583.1, read as the reverse complement.
TTTTAATCATGTGGAGAAATGATGAAGTTGCATCTAAGTTACAGTTCAATAAGCAATACTGGTGACTGAAACAGTACCTTGAGATAATTTTATTCTGTTCATCATCTGTTCAAACTAGAATGTTTTGGAGAGAGAAAATGAAAAACATGTATTAAGTGCCTCTAGTGTACAAAGTGATGTATTGGTACAAGGGTTATACAAAGTTTCACTAAGATACTTATCCTACCCTAAGGGCTTCCGGTCTAGAAAAGAAAAAAAGAGTTAACAAGAAAAAATGTCTATATTACAAGATAATAAAACCGAAGAGTTATGAAACTTAGTTCTATACGAGGTCTAAGCGAAAAGGTCACAGTGATCAGTAAAGGCTTCCTAGAAAGGAGGCAATCTGAACTGAACTTTGAAAAATGGGTAGAAATTCAGCATTTGAAATTGGAGATGGAGGGTAGTTTAGACATGAGGAATACTATGACCTAAAGAAGGTAGGTGTGCGATCTCTCTATGTGTTCAAGAAGATGTGAATGTAACAATCTGGCAAAATACTAGGGTAAGTGAAGGAAGACTGCATGAGATAGGATAACAAGGAAAATTGGTTCCATATTATTGTGGGCCTTGAATTCCTAGAAGAAGAATGTGTATTTTATTTGGTAAGCCACTCAAACCATTAATATTTAGAGAAAGACAAATGAGCTGACAAGACCTACATATGAGAAAGAATAAACTGATGCTAAAAATAAGTAAGGACTGGGAAGAGAAGAAAATGAAGACCAAGTATCCGGTATAAAGTCTAAGTAGTTTAGATATTTAAAAGTCATTTTCTGGGGTAGTAAGAATAGAATCAAAAAGTAGGAGATGTTTATAACCAAGATGCACTTATGCCAGGGCTGTAGGGTGCTTTAATATTAAGAAAACAATCATATTAAAACAAAAACCCCTAGAATCACATTGTTAGCTCTATATATGCAAAAAAAAAAGCTTCTGATAAAGCACAACACTCATTTATGATAAAAAAAAATAAAACTTCTACAAAGTATATGCATATGGGGCAGTTTTAATTTCATAGGTGTTGATATAAAATCAAAAGCAAGAATCATATACTATGAAGACAAACTAGAAACTTCCCCAATAAATACAGGAGTAAAGCAAAGATACCCAGTCCGGCAACTACTGTTTTATATAGTTCTTGAAATGCTTATCAATAGCAATTAGCGGGAAAAAAAAAGTTAAAGACATAAAGATAGGCTAAGGGGAGATTAAAACTGTCCCCATTCACTGATGACAGCAACAACTTCTGCATTCAAAGGCAACAAAATAAAACTCCCTAAGTCAACAGCATTTTTATGAAATAAAAATTCAAGAGGCAATGATAGAAATGGAAATTCCATTCCAAAGAACTATAAAATGCATAAAATATTTTGGGAATCAATCTATCACAGCACAGAAAATACTTGCACTGATTCAAATACAAAGTGCTGCTTAAAGAAATAAAGAATAACGTTCCTAACTTGAATAGTATTCATTGCTCCTGGCTGGGTTGTACATATAATCAAAATGACAATATTACAAAAGTTAATTTATAGTTTTGAGGCTGTACTAATCAAACTATCAAAAGGATTCTTTACGGAACTCAATAAAATTATAACAAAATTCACTTATAGAGACAAAAAGTCTCAGGGGAAATATTTTTTTTAAGCAGAGAAGATGAATAGGGACCAGACTTTATATTATAAAGCAACAGCCATCAAAAACATTTGGCGTTTTTTTAAAGGAAGCAGGTTAACAGAACTGAATAGCACAATGTTTGATAAACCTGAAAGCACAAATTATGTAGTAAAGAACATCCTATTTAATAAAAGTGCTGGGGAAACTGGAAAGCAGTTTGACAGAAAATAAACTTAAATCAACAACTTATCCCTTATTTCACAATAAAGTAAAAATGGATGTGACCTTAATATTAAAGATCACATCATTAAAAATTAGGGAAAAAGGAAGTGATATTACATCCACAATTTTGGGTAGGAGATGGATCCTTAACCAGGTAACATATAAAGACTATTAAAGAAAAATGATTACATGAAATAGAAAAGTTTCTACATTAACAAAATTAATGCACCTAGGACATGAAGAAAAGTAGTTGAATGGGAAAAAATGTATCAATTCTCAAATAAGGACTTATTATCTAACAAATGTAGATGACAATCAAATATGTACAAAAGATATGGAAACAGAAATATACCAAAAGCCATTCTCCAACAAACAAGTGCTCAGAGTCTAGAATAAGTGTTTTTCTACAGAAGAACTGCATGCTATTAACAAACATATGAAAGAATGTTCCAAATCACGAATAAGAGAAATGTAAAACAAAACAATTCTAAGGTTTTTCTTCATAATCAAATGATGGTAGTAATTTAGAAACTTGCCAAATGATGGTAGTAATAGTTAATACTGTATAGGAATACAGGTATATTAGTGCCTTGTTGGAAGATTTGTAAATAAATAAAAGCATTTTGGAAATCAATTTGCTGGTATACAAATAACATGATGACAATTTCAGTGCCTTTTGACTCTGAAATTCTGCTCGCAGACTTATCCTTGAAAAAGGTCACAGACAAGGTGATTATCCCTATAGATATGAAAATGCAGTAGCTCTTTTCTGTGTTAGTAAAGAATTGGAAATAAAAGAGATGAGGCAATGGCTTGGGAGGGGAGAGTGGAAAGAATGCTGGGCCTGGGCTCAAGAAGACCTGCGTTCACATCTGACCTTAGACAGCTGAATGGCTGTGACCCTGGACCTCCATCTGTCTCTCTGTTAAATGACGATGATAACGGCACTTACCTCCCAGGGTTGTTGTGAAGATCAAATGATGCAATAATTGTAGAGCATTTAGCACAGTGCCTGGTATGTGAGTGCCGAATGAATTTTAGCAATTGTCAATGTAATGGAATTACTGTGCTGTAAGAAATTATGTAATAATGGATGCAGAAAAGCTCAGAAAGAATCACATGATCTAATAAAGAGTGAAGCAGCACCAATTTAAAAAAAAGACAAGCATATATGGGACTACATATATTTATATATATATATATATATATATATATATATATATACATATATATGTAAAGAACTACAAAGCAATCAAATGTGTATCTTGCAAAATTGCAAAATACAAGTGTGTTCCCAAAGAAAAGATTAAAAAATATTCATTGCCTTGCTCCTTTGCAGAGCTGGAGGTCCATGGGCAGAGCACATTGCGTATACTTTCAGACTTTTTTGATGTATTGATCAATTTTGCTGATTTTTTTTCTTTCCACTTCTTATTTTTTAAAATATTTGTTATATGCGAGGACTAGCTTGAATACTGGGAGAATTTCTGGTGAGGTAAAAAAAAAATAGGATAACATAATTTAAAAATATATTTACAGAAATTGAGGCAATGTGGAAACAGGTTTTATACCTCAAAATAAAATTAATAGCTAAATTTTATATAATGCTTTATGCTTTAAAGTTTGCTAAGTGCTTTATGAATACTGCCTATTTTTATTCTAATGACAATCCTGGATATTTGGTGCTATTATTATCCCCATTTTACAACTAAGGAGACTATGGCAGACTGGTGAAATGACTTGCCCAGGGTCATACATGCTGGTAATGATGTAGACTCAGGTCTTCCCAATTCCAAACCCAGCCCTCAATTCACTCTACCACCTCGTCTCCTCCAAACAGCAAAGTGAATTGGGGAGTTGTGATAGAGGAATGGGCGAGAAGTGACAAAAGCTTCTCCTTGTGAGTTTAGAAGAAAAGATAAAATGGCCTCCAGCAAAGAAAGCTGCAAAGGTCTGGTAAATTTAGAGGAGAGCTAAGTGTTGTTTTAAGTGTAGGAGGTGTAGGTGTGTTGGCTGAAGACTAGGGATGTGGAAAAAGGAGAGTTTCCAAGGGTACGGTGAAATGAGCTAAGGGGAGATGTGAGGGCAGGGTAACTAGAAGAGCAGCGAGGGTCTGGGAGGAGGCACTGACAGCAAATTGCTCATCTGTAAATTTAAGTGGAATCAGAGACTCTCTACAATAGGAATCAGCCTCAGGAGGCTTGGTTCTCTATTGGCAGAAAAACCTAAAACCCAAGCTGTAGATTCTACCTTCCCTACGTTTTCAGATAGAATTTTGAATCTTGATGCATGTGATTTCTCCTCAGGCAGGCAGCTAACTGTTGATTGCTGGAGCCAGGCCAAAGACTGCATCTTAGGCTCTTGAGATACAGGCAAGAGAGAGGTAAATGGTTACTGGGAGGACCTCCAAGCGGCTATACCTCACAACTGAGTCCTTTCAGACTGCTGATTTATTATATTTAGGGAGGGGGAGAAAGGTGATGGGGCCGGGGTGGGGCAGGGATTCGATTTTCCACTGTGTGACCTGATGCTCTAATGTTAAAATATCCTCCCTGAATTACATGGACTGCATTCTGCCTATTTTCTCCTATATTTTGTAATTGGATGGTTGTTGTCCTTCATTCTCAAAGAGGATTAAAATGACATCCCTATGTTGGAGGGTCAGCCAAGGTGGCTGATCAGACCAATCTGAGCTCAGGCACACACAGTCCGTATAGAGCCCATTGTGTGGCACAAACAACATTTCCTAAAGCAGAGACAGCTCCACTTGGACTAAGGAGAACCTGGGCTTCAATCTGCTTCTGACACATTGATTGCAGGACCATGGGCAAATCACACGACACCTCTCTGCCTTGGTCTCTTCATCATCTAAAATGTGGATCGTAATAATACTTAACTCATGGAGCAGTTGCAGGGTCAAATAAGCTGATGGATACACATTTCCTCACAATGTATAAAGCTATAAAGATGTCTTTTATCATTATGGCTCTTATTATCAGCGCTAGCCATCCCACAACAAAGACAGTAACAACATAAACTGTTGCTTGCTAGAGACATAACCTTTAAAATTTAATGTAATATAACTAATGAGCGCCTAATCCCTTCTCTGGTCTTTTCAAACCTTTTCTTGGAAAAGTCTAAAGAATTCTTGCAAAACTTCCCTGATTTTTAGATTCCCAGTGATTTTGCTATTTTAGTTATTATTTTATTTTGAAGCACATCTTTAAGCACTCTGAAACAAAAGGGTTTTGATAATTTTATCCATTCTGTTAACTGCTTTTGGGAAGGTGAACTGTCCAAAATGTAGATCAGTTTAGTAAGGAAGTGTAGCTACATAACCTAGTCTATGCCAGCCAGAGGAGAGAACAACTGGGCTGCTGGACAGAACAAGAGGCTTTGTGTACACAGGGCTGTCATGATGGTGACCTCTGTTTAAGGAGTCAGGAATGACCACCACAGATGTGCTAAGTTGGCACACTGCTCTGACATAAATACCAGTCAGGAAGCTCTTCTTCAGGCTAAAACAGCTTTCACACTTTTCTGGATGCCTGAGCCTAATGGGGCTATAACTGCATGTGAAAGAATACTTACTGGTTTTCTTTGGCTGTTAGTTACTTGGAGGAGAAAGTTCGACCAGTCTTCAAGATGAAACTGTGCACGTGGACAGATCTACTGTATGAATGGAGACTTTGCATCCCTGGAAATGTTGTCCTGCTTTTAGGTCCCCTGATGGTTTCATTCATTTGGCCTCCATTTAATTCCCCCAATTCAATCCCTGGAATTTTGGAAGAAGGATTGCTATTCTTATTTCTTTTAAACTCAAACTAAAAGGCTGGTGGTATAGTGTGGTCCCTTGTTAGTTTAGTTTCTATGTTGGAGATTATTATGTTATTAAGCAGTCAACAAAATGAAATCTACTTAATCATAGGCACAGAAAAAAAATTACTCAAGCATTTTAGCATTTAGTTAGGTGCACAGAAGTGCCTCTCATCCCCTTAAGGAAATCTATCTGCTCAGCAGGGCAGGGAATGGCAATTAACCTGGCTTTGGGATATCCACCAAGCATGAAGACACCAGACCCCACCTTGGTGGGCATTTTCATGCTACTCAATGATGAGAAAGCCATGCACAGCCTTAAAGCTACACCAGCAGCCATGGGGCTTAAGTCTTGGTCTCCTGAGCCAATCAAGTCCTGAAGATAGTTTTGTTTTTTTTTTTGCTTTTAGGGAAAGAACTGACCTAATCTATATTGGATAGAGGTCAGGGGATAAAAAGGGTAATGTTCTCATTTTCAGTGATACTCATCTCCTGTAGTTTGAGAGTGGAGTAAAACACCATCCTACTCAAGTCACAGGAACTGTTAGACCATAGCTCATTCCATAAAGATTCATACAAATTCCTTGAATCAAATCATGTCACCCCAACATAACATCCCGAAGGAAAGTTCAGCCATCACACAATCCACCACATAAAACGATTCCAATAAAGGAGGTACACTGGCTTTTATTCTTTCCTATCCATGCAAGAGTTAATGAGAATTACCAGGCTCCAAAAAGGGCTCGGAGAAAAGCAATGAAAATGATTAAAAGACCACGAAGATCATTTCTCAAAGGAAAGGTTAAAGGATTATTTAGACTGGAAAAGTGGAGATTGCAGGATGACTTAATAATGCTCTTCAAGTGTGTAAAGGGCTGTATTACCATTAGCAGATGATAGATGGTGGTAAAGGAAACACTGAACGAAGGGTTATGCTCATGGGAAATGATGACCTTTTTGTTCTCCAGTGACCAGCTGCATCCCTCTGGTAGAGGGAGCATGGACTGAAATGCCTTTAAATTGCAGCCAGAGAAGTTAAAATCACTGAAGGAATGCTTCTGGCTGGGTTACATGGCACAGGCCATTCAGTTCAGTTCAAGAAACAATGCCGACTATGTTCCATAAAACCCCAAATGAAAGTGTTCCTGTACTCAAGGAGCTTACATTCTACTGGCTGATTCATCGCACATGTGGATAATCACATACAAAGAAGATCATGCCATAGCTTATTATGATTATTGATAAGAGAATTTCCAGAAGATTGTGAAAGGCCGTGAGTCTCTGCCATATGAGAACTAAAGGAACAAGCATATTTAGCCTGGAGAAAAGGAGACTCAAGGGAGGCATGGCAGTTATCTCCAAACATTTAAAAGGCTATCATGCCTAAGAGGGATTAGTCTTTTCCTGTTTGGCTCCAGAGGGCCAAACCAGGCAGCACTGTGTAAAAGTTTCAAAGAGGCAAATAAGAAAAAAAAAATTCCTCACAATTTGGGCTGTCTTAATGTGGAATGGGATTCCTCGACTGGAGGTGAGGTCACCCTTTCTGGAGATTTTTAATCAAAGCCCAGATGGCCACATTTTGGAAATGTTCTAGTGGAGGTTCATTTCATTATAAAGGTTGTGAGTGAAGTCCATTCCAACTCCAAAATTCAAAGATGCTGCAGGTACAATGATACCATAGGGAAGTACATGAACAAAACTAACATACAGTATGTAGATCTTCTATAAAAACTGATGGGAAAAAGATGGATGAGAATTGCCCATTGTGAGAAACTGGAGAGGGATTATTCATGGAGGGAATACTCATATCCAGGAAATATTCTTTGTCAATGTATCAAAGCAAATACAGATTCAATCACTGTAGATAAGAGAAATTACTTTCATGAGGGGGATGGAAGCGTGTAGTAAAACTTTTTGAAAAAAAAATTTTTTTAAGTTGACCCTCCACAGGAGATTAGGATGTAAACATTTAGAGAGAAAGAGAAAAGGAGAAAGGCATTTCCAAGTGTGAATCAAGTTTGCATGAAGGTACAGGGATGGGAATAGCTAGATTGGAGCAAGGCTTTATTCTCAGTAGTGTGGATGCTGTGATAAAAAGTAAACACAGGGAAATGACGCAGTTATACAAACAAATAATACAAGTTAGAAGATTAAGTGCATGATACAATCCCAAATGAATTGTTCAAACAGGATAAGGTAGAGGAATCAAGAGAGACTTTGTGAAAGAGGTGCCACCTGA
>CM053583.1:38527335-38550058 GCA_028627135.1 Pseudochirops cupreus | reverse complement strand
GACTTTAGTGGGAAGTATCTTTGTGTGCGTTTTGGAGTTCTAGGATTGGTTTAGAGTCCTATTTTATGGGTATTTTGGGGTGGCTATGTGAGAGCTGCGATGTGTTGCTGCTGCTATGCCGCCATCTTGGCTCCGCCCCAAGTTAGTGAGTTCTGATAGACATTTAGAAGAGGGCAACAATAAAACATTTTAAAATACACACAACAAAAATAGTGCAAAAGATGGAAATAGGACAATTTTGCTCCTGTCTTCTTAAAATTTTTATGTTATAAACAGACGCATACATATGTACGTTCCTGCAAAACTGAAATTTCAGGGGATCACAGGTTCTTATCCAATTCTCTTTCTCATCCTCTTGTGTATTTTGGAATGCGTGTTTTGTGATGACTGCCAAGTTCAGTAAAATAAAAAGAACATTTCACACGGAGAAAGAAAAATGAGGAGGGAGATAGAGAAGGAATTAGAGAAGGAAAATGAAGGTAAAGTAAAGGGAGAAAGGAAGAGGGAGTAGGAAAAAAGAGAAGGCGAGGAAGGACATGAGTAGGGAAAGGAAAGGGATCGAGCGTTTATGTTGTACCTACTGTGTGCCAGGCGCTGGCTCAGTTCTTTACAGGTATCTCATTTGGTGCTCACAGCAACTCTGTGAGCTAAGAGCCTTTATACTCCCATTTTACTGTTGAGGAAACTGAGGCAAATAGGGTGTTTTTTAAAATAAAGAAACATAAAAAATGTTGAGGGCTGGATTAGATATTCAACATAGTAGAAAAGAAAATCAGAAGGAAAGGAAAATGGTCTGTGGTACAGAATCCTGTGTGGAAGAGAGAAGAGGGAGAAGACTGGTCATGAGGAGGAGATAAAGGTGCACAAAGGATGCCTTAAGGGCAGTGGGGCCAGGCAGGCAGAGTCACCTTCGTCATGTAGATTTCCCGTTGAAACTTTTGACAGCTGTGGGGTTTGTTCGGAGCTGGGCAGCATGTGTGTTCAGTGGGTATCAATACTGGGTTTTCCCAACAGCTCTGGAAGATATAGGAGAGTTCTATTTGTCCTTGAGGATGCCCAAATAGATATTGTCTTGGGTGTCTACATTAAGGTAAGTGACGCCAAGAAGGCTGGGTTTAAACTCCGGTCTTCCTGATTGCAGGCCCATCACTCTATCTACTTCACCACAAATGCAAAAAGAAGGGGGCTGGAAAATGGCAAGAGAAAGGAAAAATAAGAGAGGAGGAAGTTGAGGCAGATCAGGACAGGAAGGAGAGGATGATGTTGATAGGAAGCTGTGATTTAATCTGTTAAGTCACTTTCCAGTGTGGAAGCTCCCTGCAACCATGCAGATTCATTTGAAATTTATAATCTTAGTTACCTGAGGCATAAAGAGATGGACTGATTTAGCAAGTAACAAAGGCAAGTCCTTCCTGATTCCAAGACCAGCTTGGAATAAAGAGGTCTAAAGGTGAATTAAGGTCCTGGAGAGCCAAGTTTCGTTCTGATCCTCCTAACTGCCTTTGTGACCATCCAGCTTGACTTCATCATCTGCTACACCGTGCTTATAATATCCCCAGTATTGACAGGTCTTCAAGATCTAGCTCAAATTATTCCTCATTCAGGGTATCCTTCTTACTACTGCTGTCCTCATTGATTTCCCTCCTCTGATCTAAAATGTTTACAGTCTGTCTCACATAATTAAGCACTTAATTGTATTATGTCCCTCATTGTCAGCTGTCGCTTTGTGTGTATAGATCATATGTCCCCTACTAGGCTACCTGCTTCTCAGCAGTGGTGACTGTAACTGATAGTTCTGTAGTCCCCACAGTGCTACAGAATTCTCAACACACGTGGTTTTTCTCTTTTTTCAAATAGCAAAATTGTATATCTGTATGGGGCTTTTTAGAGTCTTCTAACCCATTATGTCTTTTGTTAGGCAGGGTGGCTATTAATATCTCTGGTTTCCAAATGAGGAAACACGGACTGTGCTCTAGTAGAAAGAATACTGTTCCAGAAGTCAGGGTCTCAGGTTTCATGCCCACTCTATAGCTAAAGAAATCCCAGTGTGACATTGGACTTATCAATTAGCATCCCTGGGCCACCCTTTCCTCATCTTTACAATGAAGAGTTTGAATTGTTAGATAATTGAGTTGAAGTCAAGACGTTTGGTGTTTATGATCACAAGGCCCCATAGTGAGTTAGTGAGGAGGGTCAGAATAAAACTCAGCTCTCCCTTACCTTAATCCACTTCTAAACCTCATTATTCCAATAAATGTTAATTGACTGACTTACACACCGGTGATCTTAGCAGTGTTCCTAATTTTTCCTAGGAGGTTACTGGAAGAAATATATCACTGAGTAGTGTCAAAAGGCAGTCACAACTTCAGGAAACTTATGTGAAAAACTAGGTTTTTACAAAAGAAATGAACATACATGTGGAACCCAAAGCCAGAGCAAAAAGTTCACCATCCATACAGAAGTTTGCATATTTATAACAGTAGGACAAAGGGAGGAAGGGATAGTAGAATCTCCCCTAAATAGGGCATGGCATGGGAGGGGAAAGGTACACTAAAGGTAGGAAAAGGACAAAACCCTACCCAAAGGGAAGGAACACAAGCCTAGTGCAAGTGTCTGCACCTGTCTTAACTCCCAAGGACACACAGTCTAGTACTGAATGCAAACAAGAAATTATCTTAGCTGGGGTGGGGCTGGGTGTTGTCGTAAACACATTCAGGGTCTACTGCAGGCTCTGGATCCAGTGTTTCTGGAAAACATGGCAACTCCAAAAGACAAGTTCAGGGGACCCCTTAAGAGAAGATGGGAAATGCATGTAGGCATACATTTGGTAACATCTTTGCCTTTCCTCTTTCATTACTCTTGAAGACACTTCCAAGGGGCAGCCACCAGCAGGAGCTCATGGCTGCTGCTCTGACTGCACTCGGGGTTGAATGCATTGAAGGGCAAGTGAGGACAGATCCCGAAGAGCTGGGATTACAAGAGAACAGGATGTGATCAGCAGATAGTGTGAAATCTCAGCAATTGGAATGATCCGTTCGTTAAGTCAGCTGTTTATTAAGCACCTACTGTATGCCATGCTGCAAACACAAAGAAATCTGAAAGAGGGACCCTGCTTTCAGTCCAGTGAGGGAGACAGCTTACAACCAGTAATGTTTGCACTAAATCACCAGAAAGAAGGCACTGATTGCATGAGAATTCACAATGGGTTCCAAATGCCAAACTCCTCCTCCTCCTAATCATGTTACCACCTGGGGAAAGTGGGAAGCAGATGGATGAGAGGAGATGAGAAGGCAAAACAATCTCTCTTCAGTTGGCTGGGCAGCACCTCCTTTGCTGTGTGTTTTTAATAAATCATGTGGTCATCGAAAAGTCTGTCACCCAAGTCTTGTGGATGAAGTTGGCCAGTTGGACATAGAGTAAGGGGTGAAAAGCTCATTGTAATTTCTAGCATTTTAATATTTCAGACTAATATTCCATGTTGTTTTTTCGAATTCCCAGGTCAATTCTATGAGTTCTGCAAGCTAATAAATAGAGCATTGGGAAGGATAGTCTAAGAGTTTTTAGGCTGATTACCCTCAGGGGAGCAGGGGAAACACTACCACCTTGGAGCAAACCAGCATGTGCACTGTATACTAGAAACAATTAGTCTGGTGGTTTGGGACCTAATTATCTGTCCTCACTCATTAACATAGCTCCCTTCCAAAAAGAAACCCTTAGGGAGTCAAGCAGAGCATATCATCATGATATAATGGGAAGAACAATGTCTCTAGAGTCAAAGGACCTGAGTTCTAATCTTGTCTGTTTACTACCAGCATGACGTCAGGCAACTCAATCCACCTAGGCTAAAGTTTCTTCATCTATAAAATGAAGAAGTTGGTCTAGAAAGTCACCTAGGGCACCTACCCACCACTGTCACAGGAATGTACAAAGGCATAAATCTCATTGTTAAGTATTTCATTTTTATCACTATCCTTAGCAGTGATTCCAAGACACAGATAATTCAGCTTTTGGTATTGTGAGACAGTATTTCCAAGTTCAGAGCTTTGGTGTTTCACACCACCATTAAGAGACAAAATGAACAATTACCCTGGTGAAGATAGATCATGGTTATCCTCATCCGTTACTATCAGACATTCATTTTAATTGACAGTTTTGTACTTCCCTCCACGGTAGGGAGATATCATCAGTCTGATTTCAGTGACAAAGGGAAAAAACTGATAAATTTTGTTCTCAAGGATTTCAGAAGGGGGGATTGGATCTTTCTCTTTTAGTTGCTTCAAAGTTTACTCCTTTATTAACCAGAACACTGTTAACTAAAGCCATAATCTAATTCAATCGGGCTTTATTTGTTTGTTATATTCCTTCCCCCCCAATTACATTGCTGTATTCCTTTTTAAAATGAAAACGAAATCTAGACACTCAAAAATGTAATGTCAGAAAATATCTAGTGTTTTTAGAGAGTTTTATGCTTTACAAAAGGGCTTTTACTGATAGTATAAACATTTTATCTTCACAATAACTCTGAGAGGGAAGTAGACACATGTATTATCTCCTTCTTAGTAATGGAGAAATAGACAAAATGAAGGAAAATAAATTGACTTGGCTAAAATCACACAAAAAATTGGTGTCAGTGTCTAGAAAGGCACCTCTTACTCTGTAATTTTGACCTGTAGTTTTTAGTACAAATTTACTAAAAATAAATAAATACATTCCAAGGGTTGTGTTGGGACTACCTTCCAAAGTCTTAAACCTTCCCTGTTGTTTGGTCATGGTTTTTTTCAGTCATGGCTGATTCTCTGTGACCCCATTTGGGGTTTTCTTGGCAAAGATACTGGGATGGTTTGCTATTCCTTCCCCAGCTCATTTTGCAGATGAGGAAACTGAGTCAAACAGGGTTAAATGACTTGCCCAGGGTCACACAGCTAGTAAGTTTCTGAGGCCAGCTTTGAACTCAGAAAGATGAGGTTTCCTGACTCCAGGCCTGGTGCTCTGTACACTGCGCTGCCTAGCTGCCTTAAACCTTCCCCGATCACCTTGCATATAGCTAAGAATTTAGAGATTATTAGTCATCAAAAAAATACTTATGTTCAGTATCGTATACTGAGGCAGAAGGGTGAATTAATACACTTAGACCTGATGCTACCATGTTTTTTAAATAGCCCTTGATTAATCTGAATGTTCCATTAATTTGCCCATGGAGACATAGCTGGTGATTGACAGAGTAGCATTGGAACCCAGGGCTCTCCTTAGGAATTCAGATTTGGCTTGTTGGACTTAGACACAGAAATACCTGGTTTCACTGTGTCATTCTGACAGTAGCTACCTGTGTGACCCTCAGCAAAATCAAATCTCCATTTGCTTTAAGCAGTTCCCCAGGATCCATCTCCTAGGTACATTTGGGTTATGACCTGCTTCTGTGATAGCATTTTCCATAAGAATAGCTTCCCATACAGACAGAATCCCAGCTCCTTTGAGTACTGCCTTAACTAGATCCTTCTTGTCTGCCCCACTCTCCAAACATTCCATGAGTTTATGAACTGCATCTCACGTACAGCAAATGCATTTGCACAACTCTGAGGGGCAGCATGGTGTATGGCTGGAGGAAGCAGCCTTTAGATCTTTCTGTTCAATGTTGAAAGGATCCATCTATCCATCCTGTTTTCCTCTCCAAGGAATAGAGGAGAAAACCAAAGATTAAACAATGATGTTAACATTACTAATGCTGGTTTGGCTATCTCAAACTCCTTGATATTCATCTATGTCATTGCTGGATCACAATTTATTCTCATGTGCCATGAAATGAATGACAGTCATGTTTTTTATTGAACCATTTAAAGGCAGTTTGAGGTCCATGTAAACTATGACTTGGGTTGCACAGGCAGTAGTAATGATAGTGTTTCACACCTGCTTGTAAGTCTCCAAATGGGAAAGCTTTCTTTCCCGGTTCTCTAAGACAAATGCCTGAGAATGAGACAAGCTTTTGTTCTCTTTCCAGCTTTCTTATTTTCATTCTATAGCACAATATTTCACATGCTTTAAATTCTATGGCAACTCCAATAACAGCTCACATCCATAGTGTCTTAAGTTTGCAAAAACTTTCTTTGCAACAACCCTATTATCCACGTTAAACCCGTGTGATTCTCATACTACAGATAAAACAGCATGGTGTAGTGTTGAGAGTTCAGGACACAGAGTCTGGAAAACCTAGGTTTAAATTCTTGACTAACGATAGCCAGGTGAACCTGGGCAAGTCATTTAAGATGTGGAGTTATGCTGTTAGGCCACTCTTTAAGACTGCAGGTTCAGAGATTGAGAACTGAAGGAGAATCTAGAAGTCCCCTACTCCAGCTGCTTCATCTTACAGCAGACAGACCAAGAGAGTCATTGAGTTGCCCAGAGCCTGACAAGTGATCATTTGCATCACACAGAGTTCCTCAGACCTGCCCCAGACCAAGCATTCTTTTCACTCTACCATGGCTAACTCTGATCTACATATTGTGTCAATATCATTTTCCACGTTTCACCTGAGGCTCTAAAATGTGGACTAATTTGCCCACTTGGACCTAACTAATAAGAGTCTGAGGAGACATTCAAATTCAGGTTTCCCGACTCTTTGGCCAGTGGTCTATCCATCCATAGTAGTGTGTTGCTTATTATATAAGATAAAGTGAATTGAATAAATGACAGGCTTATAGGGGATGTTAGAGGCCTTCTAATCCAACCCCCTCCTTTTCCAGTTGAGGAAAGAGCAGTTCCGGAAAGTTAAATGACTTGTTCTAGTTTGCATAGGTCAGAGTCTCTGGAAGTGGGATTTGAACTTCTAGGCCAGTGCTTTGTCCACAGTGCTTCCCTGACTCTCTCATAAGTGGTCATGCTGTCGCTTTTTAATTAAGTATGGTGGCAAAACAGGCCACCTAGTCTGACATGATCAGGGTAAAGAGAAAAAAATCCTTGGAGGAAAAACGCTTACCAACACAGGACTCTCCGAAGAGTGAGTAGGTTCCATTGTCATGGAAACCGCTTCTGCACTCACAGTGGTACCAGCCTGGCAGGTTAACACAGCGGGAATGGTTGTGGCACTCAATGATTCCCTCTGTACATTCATCAATATCTGCCTCAGAGAGAAAGACAAGCCAGCCAGGGAATTAATTTCCTTTGACACTAACATTTCAGCGGATACTTAAAAAATAAAAAAAATAAAAAACTTCTCACATCAGATTATCAATTAAAATGCCTTAAGGTGAAAGACATAGGTAGGTACTATAGATTCCCATTTACACTGAATCCAAATAAATGGCAGAAAAAATTTGATATCTCCGTACAAAGATATTTAATGTTCATAAGGCCCAGTTCAAACAGATCTTTTGTTCATTTGTTTTTTTCCTCCCAAAAGCCTTTTTGGGAGCCCTGCTGCTCCCGTACCTCCCAGAAATGCTTTCTCTCTCCTGATTTAATTGTATTTTGTACTCCATTACTTTTGTAATCTAACCTGGGAGGTTTTTTTGGTTTGTTTTTAGTTCAATTTGGTTTCTTTTTTTCTCAGAGTTAGTAATGAAAAGTAGATTGGAGCTGGTTTGGAAGTCTGGAATCGAGGTTCAGCCCCTGATTCTTGACATACTTGTTTTGTGCCCCTCGACACAACTTCTTGCTCCAGGGGCATCCAGAGGTCATCCAGTTCATTTCCCTTCTTTTATGGTTGGGGAAACTGAGGACCAGGAAGGTTA
The DNA here is from genome assembly GCA_028627135.1 of Pseudochirops cupreus. Classification (NCBI taxonomy): domain Eukaryota; kingdom Metazoa; phylum Chordata; class Mammalia; order Diprotodontia; family Pseudocheiridae; genus Pseudochirops; species Pseudochirops cupreus. The sequence goes on along the minus strand of CM053583.1, from coordinate 38,542,334 downwards.
AGATTAAGACTTTGTGACATAGAGAAGCTTTTGGTCTGCCTTGGTTGTTTCAGCAGGAGTTTCCTCATATCCCAGTACATGAATGCTTTCACAAATACAGCCATTATGCTTTTTTAAAAAAAAAGTGTGTATATTTTATTTCCCCTGCTGAATCTTAACCATATTTATGAATAGAGATTGTGTATTATTCATCTTGTATTTCTGAGTGTTCTGTATGTAATAGGCATGCAAAAAATTAATGAGTTAATGATAATAATAATAGAACCTATAAGACATGTTATTTATGAATCATGAAAATGACTTTTATTAGAGGCACTGCTAGTATAAGAATATATGTGGGATTTCATTGGTATAGAAGGCCCTCTTTAACAATATCAGTCTACAACTCATAGATAACTTCTAGCTGTAGAGAGTTCCTATGGCTCTCAGAATTTATCTTGTATAAAGTCACATCATTAATTTGTGTCCAGCCAGGATTCAAGCAAGCCTAGATCTTCCCAACTACAAGGCTAGCCTTCTCCAAGCTGTATCATGCAGCCTTTAAGACATATGTAATCATTCTAGCTAGCATTCATAAAGCACTTTAAGATTTGTCAAGGACTTTACATAGATATTATCTCATCTGATCCTGCCCTGTGGGTGCTATTATTAACTTTGTTTAATAGATAAGCAAACTGAGGTAAACAAGATTCCACAGCTAGTGAGTAGCTAAGACTGGATTTGAACTGAGGTCTTCCTGACCCCAAATCCAGCCCTTTGTCCGTATCTATGCTTAAATGTAGCCTGATCCATTAATATTAGTGACCCATGAATTGATTAATCCAAAGAGTTGAATATCTAGAAAATTTTATTCCTTAGACATCCTAAAAGAGTAAGCCCTTGACATGTGTGAGTTTCAATCCAGAAATTTCCATTTGATCATCAGAAATAGTTCTGTGACATTACATATATGTATACACACATATAATATGTATATATGTAGGTTATATAGAAATACATTTTTATTTATATGTAATTATATGTAATATTTAATTTTATACATGTGTGTATGTATGTATGTATGTATGTATTATCAGAGGTCTAGACAGCACAGAATGGTCATTTTCTTGCCTTCAAATAGAACTATGTTCAAATTTTCTCAAGAAAATGAGATATTTGTTCTCGAAAATCCCTAAAGAAGAAACTCTCAGATCTTCATTTAGTAAAACAGCGCTCAGAACCAATTTTCCCTTTGCAATCCAAAGAGTTAAAAATCTAAACAAAGACATTTGGAAGCCACAGGTGCTAAGCTTTGACTAAAATTATCAAGGGACTCGTGTCCCTTAATCTACTTCCTTCACTAATTGTTTTGGGGTATATCCTTTCTCTTCTTTACATGGCTTTTTCCTTGTCTCAATAATTCTCTTATCCAATTATTCCTAAATAATTGGGTTGCACTAAATTCTTACTGAGGTTCCTTCTAGCTCTGAGATTCTATACTCTGATCTAGCCACATATGGCCTAAGAACCCTTCAGGCTCCAACATTCTCTGTGTTTAACATTTCATGTTCAAAGATCCCTTGAGGCTTTTGGCAGTCTGTGTTTTGAAAGGTAAGAAATGCCCCATAGAGGTTGGCTGGGAGCTGGGGAGCCTCATCCCTCTATTTTTATTCACAAATGGGCTGGGCAATAGAAGAGATGATTAAGTGCTTATGTGACATTAGTCAACAGTAGTCAAGTCTGTGGGTAAAAAAAGAAGACAAACAGACTTAATATTTTTCACATCTACATGTTCAGTGAGAAAAACAGAGGGCAAAGAGGAACACCTTTGCTACTGTATGAATGAGAAAAGCCATTTAACCTTACAGTTACACTCTCTCTATTTGGCATGCTGAGTGGGAGTGTTTAAACTTCTGGAACATGCCACTCAGCTTCTAGAACAACCTTGACTGATTCCTCCTTGGCACCTGGCTCTTGTTTGGCTCCTTAGACTCATGCTTTCTTTCTGAGTACAATAATTAAAAGTTGGCAAATTAATTTTATGGGTAATCTTGTGATTAAGAAGGTACTTTATTTTTTCATCATATTAATTAAAAAAAGATTGCTACTTCTGTTTGCCCTATGGACCCAAGAAAACAACAAGCCACAGCAAAACAAAGGAAATGCCTGCAGTTTACAGCAGTACTTGAGGATCACTTCAGAATTATAACCAAATACCTTTACTTCAGCTAGGATAGGTTACTTTTGTCCCCTGGCCTTCTTCTCAAGTCATCCCCAATTTTACAGGAAAGGCAAGGAAGAACAGTGGAAAGAGCAGTCATTGGAGCAAGAGGACCTGGTTTAAATCTGAGATCTGGTGCCCACTCCTTATGTGACCCTGGAGAAGTCACCCTCCCTGTGCCTCAGTGTTCTCATCTTTAAAACAGGGGGTTGCCTTAAATGGCCTCTGAGGCCCTTCTAACTCAGCAGCTCCCATCCCATGACTGACTATACTACTGCCTCTGCTTGAGGATGCCATAAAATGGAGCTTCCCTACCCTGGATTTTACTGATTCACCTAATGTTAGAGTTAGAAAAAGGAAGAATAGTTAGAAAAAGCTAGAATACGGAACCTTAGAACATGGAACGTAAGATACTACAGCTGATAACCACCCGGAAATATAGAATATTTCCTCTGGAAAAGAAAAGAAAAAGAAACAGACCAAAAAACATGAGAGCTAGAGGTAAGCTTAGAGTTCTAATCTAAGCTGTGACCCAGAAAGGGGAGGTCAATTGTCCCAGTTCCCATAGTGTGTTGCCAAACCAGGATCAGAAATTCAGTCTCCTCCTCCTCCCCTCGGTGCTCTTCCACTACAGGTCGCTCTTCCTGGCAGGGTACCCCAAAGTTTCTCCTTAGGAAAGAGTTGTGTCTCTTCCCACCCTTTGCATTGTCACTTAAACTTCAGTTTAAATAAAGCAATGAAATAACCCCAAATGTAGAAAGAGAAACCTGAGTTTGCACTCTGCTTAAGTTGAACAATTAGTCTCAGAGGATAGATAACATCAGGGTTTCTTCCAATCTGTATTTATTATTTGCTTCCCAAAGCACACTCAATGGTTATTGCTTTAAACATTGCTTCTCCCCCTTCTTTTCCTTGAGTTTTTAGAGAAGTTAATTTCCACATCAAAATGACACACTAATTGTAGCTGCCTTCACAAGGCCATTTCAACCTGCTGCTCATGCTCTTCCATTCATTAAAGCAAATAGAATTTGGAGCTGTGGTTTTTTTGTTTTTTTTTTTCACGTGGAACAAACTTAATCTGCCTTTGAAAGTGTGTGAGTTTGCTGCTATAAGCCAGTTTGGGGGAGGGGAGATGATCCAGTAGTTTCTTTTTGTTCCTCAGAAACCTTGGCATAGTTCCTCAGTGTCGACATCATAAAATCCAGACTCCTAAACTCAGCATTCATGTTGGTGAGAGGGCCCAGTTTTTGGCCTCTTTACATTCTGTAGTGTTGGTCTTTTCTTGCTCTGCTACCCTTCTTGTCCAGTCAACTCAGGTTATTCATTCTTTGCCTGACAAGACCCTTGTTTTTCTACTACTCTGCCTTGGCTCATGTTCCACTTCCTCCTTTTGCATGTCAAGATCACACATTCCCTTCATCCAGATCCCGTTTTACATTTTTTCAGTGAAACCATTATGAAAACAGCATCCTAGATTCGATTGTCTATTGTACTGCCACAGCTAGATGCTACATCCAAGTGCTTTTGCTACACTGAAGGACTTTGGGAAATTGCCTTTCCCCTGGAAATTTTTTTTTAATCTCTGTACAGAACAGTGGACAGCATGAATTCAAATTCCTGTTATCAAATCCTGTTGTTACTTTTCTCCTAAATGTTCTGACTCTTTTCCATATCTTCACTTGTCATCCAGCTTGGTGTTATACTCTCAGTTGTCTTTTTAGCCTGCTTAAACTGGTGTGGAAGACTGTAAAGTAAACAGCTTCACCCAGCTCAGAGGCCCTCTTGGGTACTGCACCCTCCTAGTGTGTCAACAGTTGGATAATTCCCTGAGACTATACCCTTCTCAATGGCATGGACCTTTTCTTTTTTTGTATGACACAATACTCCACTTTCCCCCTACTACCTTGAACATAGTAGGTCTTCAATACAGATGACTGTTGCAATGGCCAATTCAGTGTCCAATTGAATTAGTTCTAAAGATTTCGTTCTTTCACCTGTTCGTCCATATTGAATTTTGCCTGGCTTTTAACTTTACAGAAATCAATAGGCTTTCCAAAGTATTCTTCAAGCCGAATCCTTTTCAGAGAAACCCATGGAGAAGACTCGTAACCAGCTGACATGCTTATTTTCAAATAGCTATTATCGTTTGGTAGTAAGCATCAAGCTTTCAGCCAATGAATTTTTTAAAAGACGAGTCAAGAGGCTATACTTGTAGGAGGAAAAGTGGGAAAATTGTACAATCAACTCTTTCAAAGAAAATGAGAATTGGAAGGGAAATTAATGACCTTCTATTCCAAACTTCTTATTTAACTAAGAAAAACCCCCTGAAGACTAGAGAAGAGAGACAATCAGAACCAGAACTTACTTCACTGTTAATCCAGTGTGCTTCCCCTCCCACATTTTAGTTTTCAGTGAAACTACTTCAGTCATAGCCATATGTCAAGGGTGTGTGATCAGAAGGCCCTCTACATACACAGATTATATTTTACCTGTAATTTAGTCTTAGAGTCACTTTAGGTTCATCTAGATTAAGGGACATGCTCAAAGTCACACAGCTAATAAATGTCAGAGGCAGGATTTGAACCCCTATCAGTCTGACTTCAGGTTCAGCAATCTGTGCACTATACCACACTGCTTGGCATTCATTGCAATTTATGAGAATTAAAAAGAATAACTGAATTGAACCACAATGGCATTAAAGATTCTATTGGTCACATTTTAGTGTGTCTGTCTCTGGGTAAAATCATACTATGTCAGAAGAGAAATGTTTCATTCCAAAGACACAAAGACTGCTTACTTAGTTTCTCAACGTAGCACAGAGAGCTAGACTCCGTGGAGGAGGAGGAAGATGATACTTTGGACAATTAAGACATTTGAGGTACATTTGATTTTTTTCCTCTATTTTTACAAACCTAAGGTTTACATATATCATTGTTGGCAAATATAGTACAATATAAACAGATTCTATCTATAGTTGTATGAAAAAAATAATACCTTCATGATTTTGCAAACTGGTAAAAACTCAAGAAGTATCTTTATAGGTTTTGCAACAATCCCCATTGTAATAGTATGAGCAGTGCTCTATTTTGCATCTGAGTAATAAATTCTCCGAGAGACATTTTGGATTCTTCAAACAATTGCCATCACATTCATTCCAGGAAGTCAGATTAGCAGGAGACAGTGTTGTGTGCGCAATAAGGATGGCCTTTCTCATTACTTAATATCTATTTGTTCAATGCCAAGAATGCACAAGATGTGGGGGGAAAAAGCCAGGGATGTTGAAAATGCTAATGAGGGCCCTGGAACCCTGCTGACACTGAGGCAAAAGACAGGCTCTGTCCTAGGCGGGACTTAGTGCCACAAAGCTCTCTTCTAATCAGCCACCTGACAATATCAGATGTGATTCCAGTAAGTCACTTAACATCTTTCCTATAAGACATTCTGTCTCTGCTATATATTTTGAATATTTATTTTGTAATATGAGAGAGAGACAGAGACAGAATTTGAAAAGCAAAGTGGCAGGTAGATCAGAAAAAGGCCTCCCTTAGAAGATGACACATGAACTTAGTTTTAAAGAAAGCTCAATTTACTGAAGTGAAGGGACAGTAAATTCCTGGCAGAAAGACTCATCTGTTCAAAGATCGACACATGGGAGACAGAATGCTGACTTTATGCAATAAGTAGGAGGGCAGTTTGACTGGAGAGCAGAATTCTATCTGAAGTGGGGCAATGTTTGGTGATCCTGGAAAGGCAGCTGGAGCTCAACTCTAAAAGACTTGTACGAGCCAAGCCAAGGCTTTTGTATTTTATAGTATGGGCAGTTGGGAATCACTGAAATATTTTGAGCAGAGTAGTGATGTGATCCACAAATATAAAATCCAGCGTGAAATACTCAAAAGCATTGATCAAGTTCTTTGTGGAGAAAAATTTTCTTATTTATTACTTGAGGTACGATTATAGGAAACTCCTTTTAAAAATATTCCAGAATCCATGTACAGTTTCTATGGTTCCACTCTCTCAGGTTTGGCCACATAAGTTCTGGTGCATTTGTTAAACAATGAGTTTTATTATATATGGTAATATCAGACTTAATGATCTTTACTCTGCTAGCCTTGAGGAAACCATTATCTCATCCAAAACAAAGGCTGTGTATAATGCCATTTCCAAAGTTACCAAGGTACTGGCCCAGAGTTGTCCATGCGTGGGCTTAAGAAATGCATATCATGGCAGTTTTGAAGCAGATTTTATTTATATCTATATAAATAAATATATTTATATAAAATATATATTTATATATATAAATATGTTTATATATATATATATATATATATATATATACACACACACACACTCACTGTGGTTCCTTTGTAAAGGGAATGGACACAGGCTAGTTTTGAATTAGATCTTGAAGAATGCTAATCCTGGCCTTTGTGGACAGGTCCCTATTTTTTTCCTTGAAGCATCCCCATATACTACATTATTCATCTAGGAGGTGTTTGTGAAGACGTGAAAAATAGGATAATTTACTTCCAACTAAAAAAGAGATTTCATACCCCAGTGAAAAATGGAGAATTTAAGTATGTCAGTCCTTTAAAATGCTTCCCCATATTTCTGTCACTGTGAGATAACATCCAGAGAAAACTTCCTTTGATGTTGGGTAATAGCAGGCGATCCAAGGTCTTAATGAGACAGAAAACTTTCTAGAGACAAAAGGTCTTGTTCATCAAATTCAGAGTACTGCAGTTCACCTTTTAAAAAGAACCAGAAAAGTGATTTCCTTCTGCTTTTTGGCAAATAGGAAGAAACAAGAAAAAAAAAATTAAATGCCTTAAAAAGATGGAATCACGTTGATGTCAGGCATTTGTTTGGTGTGCTTAGATGGAGTCAGAGATACAGCCTGGGTCTGTTTCGTAAATAGCTGGGTAAGGATGATGCTATTCACCTAAAAGGTCTATCTATATACAGCAGGCAGAAGAGGTGAATGAATAAGTCAGTATTTAAAGGGGCCTGCCACCATGAAATTCTGAGTCAAGACCAATGAATGTGTAGCAACAAAAAGATAGGATGCCCACCTCTGTCAGTGAATTCCTACATAGATCCTAAATTATAGATCCCATATCTAGAGCCAAAAGGCCCCAACTTCTGCATTTTACAGATGACAGAAACAGAGGCCCAAGGTCAAGGTCAGGTAGTACACATTAGAGGTGGAGTTTAAACCTGAGACTGCCCTCAGAAATGGATAATAATGAGAAAATCTTAGACCTAAATGGGAATTCATTGACATCTGATCCAGCGCTTAACCGAAGCATAAATCCCCTCGAAAGCATTTTATACAAGGGCAGCTTCCTGCTACCTTCTTACCATGACTTTATTCTCTGTCTTCCTCCAGACAGCGGACACAACAGGCATGGCTCCTGCTGCTCTGCCCTGGCTCAGAGCGGGGAGCATTTGGATTTGTCTTGCCAGGGCCCAGGCTACCTTTCGAATTCCTCCTGTGTCGTTGATGTGCACCCATGGTTATTGTCCCCAACCCCTACGTGCTTTCCAGCTCCCCTTTTTGTGTGTTAGCTTCTTCCATTAGAATGTTCATCCTTGAGAGCAGGGACTATCACACCTTCTCATTTCAATTAGTACCTCCAGTCCTCAGAACAAGGCCAGGCACAGGTAAGTGCTTCCTAAATCCTCTATATCTGTCTCTCTACCTAGCTTCTGTATAAATAATTCCAGAGATGGGCAAGTCACTACTTTCCCTGATACTCCAAGAAGGCAGGGAAAGGTGGGAAGCCTCAGGTATGAAAACAGACCCACGCTGTATCTCTGGCTCCATCCAGGCACACCCAACTAATGCTTGACATCAACTTGATTCTATCTCCTTAAGTCATTTAATTTTTTTCTTGTTTCTTCCTGTTTGCCAAAAAGCAGAAGGAAATCACTCTTCTGGTTCTTTTTAAAAGGTGAACTGCAGTCCTCTGAATTTGATAAGGAGGAGATAATGAGTGTCAAATTATTTCATTCTTTGCTCCTTTATGGAAGAACAACAAAATTCTTTGATAATTTGTGATGGGGATAAAAGCTCTGCCTACGACTGATTCCTTTTTAAAATTTTGTCTTTGTATCCCTAGCTCATGGAATCATTCTCTGCACATGACAGGGATTTAATTATTTGAAAATTGAATTAAAAATCAAGAATGCTCAAATGCTTCATGCTTTGATGGAGTGTCTCTGTAAACCTATCTAGCTCATAATGACTGTGAATAAATGAGTAGTTGCAATTTTCAGAACAAATGGAGAGTGTTTTTGGTCATGTTACTTGGCCTTTCTAGGCCTCAGCTTCCTCATTTCTAAAATTAGCCAGACTAAGTGACCTATGAGTTATCTTCTTGTTCTAAATCTATGATCCTATGATCTCTGATTGAATCTGGAAGAGGATTAGTATAATAATACCTGTTTACTGAATCAGAATAGGCTTCCTAGGGAAAGTGGTGTTTAGAATGATATGACAGCACTCTCAGCATAATATCTCCATCTGTTCACCATGTTCCTCATTCTCATGCCAACCTGAAGAGGTTTTCTTAGACCATTCTAGAATTGGGGTAGTATTAATGAAGACTTCTATTTCCCTCTTTGCCAGAAGCAAAAAAAAAATCAGTTACACTGTGATTTGCTATATGGCATCCGCACACCCACTCCCATGATAATGAAATAAATTTAAAGAGCTGTTTCTTGCTCTGGGGCATTAGTTATGGGGACCGGGTTTAGGGCAAACAGCTTTAAAATCGGTCATGGTGGCTTTAAATGGGTTGCTTCTTACAGGAAAATGAAAGTTCTGTGTAATAACGTGCAAATTTGAGGTGTGCTCCATTTCAGGAAGGGATGTGTGTGGGTGAAAGAGTTAATGAGGGTGATGGAGTTGGTGCAGGTCATAATAAAGATGGTGGTAATGATTGTGATGGGGTTGTAACTATGACAGTGGTCACGTGCCTCAAGTGGTCGTCAGAAACAGACCGAGTGAATGACCACTCTAGGAGTTTAACCTGAGGGTTTGATTCCATTGGGTGAAGTCCTCCTGAGGTCTTCCACCACAAGCCACAACAATACACAGCCTGTTTACATGCGCCATACACCTGATCTCATCTCTTCCTATCCTAACTCACCACCCTTTTCTTTTCTAGGTTTTACCAAAGACTGAAAATAGCTCATAAATTTGAAGGAGTCTGGTCGCCAGATACTTTTATAGTACATCTGATTTCCACAAGGAAGCTGAACTCTAATTTGGAACTGTACCCAAAGGGCTATAAAATTGTGCATACTCTTCGATTCAGCAGTAGCACTACTAGGTCTATATCCCAAAGAGATTTTTTTAAAAAGGGAAAAGGATCTATTTGTACAAAAATATTTATAGCATTTCTATTTATAATGGCAAAGAATCCAAAATTGAAGGGATGCCCATTGATTAAGGAGTGACTGAAAAAGCTGTGATATATGAATGTAATGGAATGCTATTGTGCTGTAGGAAATGATGAGCAGGCATATTTCAGAAAAAGCTCTAAAGACTTACATGAACTGATGCTGAGTGAAGTGAGCAGAATGAGGAGAACACTGCACACAGTAACAACCATATTGTATAAAGATCAACTGTGAATGACTTAGCTATTATTAGCCACACAGTGATCCAAGACAATTCTAACGCATGATGAAAAATGCTGTCCCCCTCCAGAGAAAGAACTGATGGAGTCTGAATGCAAAACAGAGCATACTGTTTTCCGTTTCTTTGTTGTTTTTTTCCCCTTTGGATTTGTGTCTTCTTTTAGAATATGACTAGTATGGAAATATGCCCTTTGCATGATTTCACATGTATAACCTATATCAATTTGCTTATTTTCTCAGGCAGCAGGGAGATAAGGAAGGGTGAGAGAAAATTTGGAACACAAAATTAAAAAAAAAAGAATTCTAAAAGTTGTCTTTACGTGCAATTGGGGAAAAAATAAAATACAATTATATAACTTTTTTAAAAGCTCAGCTGTCTTAAAAACTGCTATAAATTCAGTAATTCTGTGATGCCAACAGTCAAACCTGTCCATAACACAAGTTGTTAATGTCTTTTCATCAATGTCATCAATGTCTTTTCATTTTTAAAACGTGTCCTTAAAAATAGTAAATTATTACATCAATATCCAAGCAAAGACTTGTGATGCAAAGTACTGTCCATCTAGGGCTGTCATTCCGTAAAATGAAAAAGCTGAAAACTTTTGTAATTAGAACCTTCCAATATCCCCTTTCTTTACCCTCTCTCCTCTCTCTCTTTACTCTTAAATGCTATAACTTGGTTGTTTCCAAGTAGAAAGCTCTTACAATCCTCCATTTAAGACATTTCTAATATTTACAAATATATAAGCTGAAAACTTCTCTACTGATAGGACAGAACTTTGGCTGACTGATTAAAACAGAACATTCCTTTTCAATGTATTTACTCTCAAGACCATCTGGCTTTGTTACCATGAAGTCTATGCCTGCTCCTCTATCTACTGTATTTGGGTATTGACATGGACAGTATCCTGATAAAACAGTGTTCTATAATGTAACAATAATTTCTTTGATACTGCTTGATTCTAACGATCAAGTCTTCTTTTCCAACTTATGAATGACTGTAACAGTCACCGCCCCCTACACCCCTCCCCCTGATCCATCACCTGGCGGAGAGTCATTTGGGCAATTGATTCTCTGTACTTAACTAGGCTGGTCTTGGACAAAATGTACACAGTCAGATAATAGGACTGTTGTTCACCCTTCATACCTGAAGAGGACCAATGACATCACAGTGTTGGGGTCAAGGTACAGTGTGTTTACTGTGACTGATTGGTACAGCATGAGCTTGGGAGCCCTTCACCACAGGTCAGGCAGAAACAGTGTGTTTGAATAACTGGGATGGAGATGTCTCTAATTTGTGCATCTCACAATGCAGGGATGCCATGCTGAGAAGTCTTATGCCAGCATCTCCCATGTCTTATAATCAATACTAAAGTTCTTTAGAGAGACCTCGAAAGGGTCCTTGTATTGCTTTTTCTCTGAGCTCTGTGTGAGTGCTTGCCTTATGCGTGTTCTCCATAAAATAGTCTTTTAAGTAAATGTACATTTGGCATTTGAGTTATGTGACCAGCCCATCAGAGTTGGCTCTTTGCGGTTGAGTTTGAATGTTTGGCAGTTCTGCTGAGAAAGAACCTCAGTGTCTGGTACCTTAATTTTCAGAATCTTCCTAAGACAATTCAAATAGGAGCAGTCTGATTTTCCAGTGGGTTGCTGGTAGACTGTCCAGGTTTCACAGGTATATTATAATGAAGTCAACACAGCAGTTCAGTCAACCTCATTTTGGTGGGCAGCCTAGTATCTCTCCTCAGTGCCTCCCAAATGCTGATATCAAGACCATGCTCTAAGTCAGTAAAGGATAGGAGGCACCAGAGCTTGAGTCCTGCTGACTTTTGAGAGCACAAGGGCATGGAAATAGTCTAAAGGGACCTGAGGCCACAGAGGCTCCTTCTCAAGAACGCCTTCTAGTGCAGAGCCTTAATAAGTCCTCATGCAGCTTTGCTTGAGGCAGCCCATTTCACAACTGCACAATTTTAATTGCAGAGACCATACTTTATATCAAGCTCAAATCTGCCTCTTCTCCTGGTTCTGTCCTCTGAGACAAGTTGAATGAATCTCTTTTGCATGTGGCAGCCCTTAGAAAGCTTGAAGAGTTTCATGTCCACCTTCTCAGTTTTCTCTTGTTATTTTTTGCCTTTGTAACCCAGTGCCTGAGACACAGTAGAGATTTTTAATAAGTATTTGCTGAGTGACTTGAATCTCTGGGCCACACATACCCAGTTCATTCAGCTCTTTGCCTCCTCACATCCCTTCCTCTGGTTGAGCTTTGACTTCTCACCATTGCTCCTAAAATGCAGCTCCCAGAGCTAAAAACAGTGCTCCAGATCATCTTCATGCCATGATGGAGCCAAAGAGTAGGAACCTTTTCTGGAGGATTTATGAGAAAATCAAACTGACAGCTTTACTGGGTAAGAAGGCATGGAGGCTTCAGAGCATAGGAGTGGAGAGATTACCCAGAGCCATTAGAACATTAAAAATACTTTAATCACATTTCAGTGATCAGCAGAATGGTCTCAGGTCAGCATAGTGACTAAACGTCTTGCTATTGGTTTGCTTTTCAGGAGCATCAGTTTTTCGTACTAAAGATCCCCCTTTCATATTTTCAGTAATACAACAAGATCCAGTGAATGAGCAGATGAGAATAATTTTTTCCAGTGGCCATGAAGGCAGCTGAAGCAGGCGCTGTGGAGAGCTGGGAGCTTGGCCAGACATCAAAGATGCCAAGGCCATCCACTGCATCCTGGGCCATTACCAGTCATCCTGACTTTTGCTTTGCTACTGGACTTGTATGACTCTGGAAGTGAGAGTGAGGCTGATGACTTTGGGCAACTCTGCCTCACTTAAATCCAATTCACTCTTGAGTCAGGGTATCACTCTGTGATGTTCCTGGTCCTCTTCAAAAATAAAGAACAAAAATACAACAAAAACAAAACAACATTGGCAACAATCCCACAACACCTTTGTATCCAGAGAAGATAGTGGGTGACTCCTTGTCACCAACACTGGCATAGCCCACTAGTGACATTTCACAATGGCAGAGGCATCATTCTGCATCCCACACGTAGTTAAACATACACACACATGATCTCTATTTTGACTTGCTGACACACATGAACCTCTTTTAACATGCTTTAAAAAAGTTTCCCTGGTCGATCAAAAAGAGAGAGTGTGCAGTTGGTGCTTTTTCCTCATGACTCAAGCATTATTTCCTGTGCATTAATTTCTCCTGTGGTGTCAAATATACTTCTCTGACAAAAAAAGAGCTGCAGGGTATGGAGTTACAAAATGGAACAAAACATAACAGCAGGACTGGGCCAACTGGTATTGGTGAACACATCATCCACAAAAGCCTCAGCTGGGGCCTGCCTGTGGACACAGATGCCAGATGATGGCGTATGGGCTTGCTGTATGTGATTCTGTTCGAGTCATGACTGACTTCATTCAATGGGACAAAAGTAGCCAGGAAAAAAGATAGGTAGACCTGTAAGTCCTGCCACTGGGGAGGCAGAGGCTTCAGATGGATCATTTCGGCTCAAGAGTTCTGAGCTCTAGTAAGACCAAATCCAGTGACATGTTTGTATTGTGTGGAACCAACATGGTGAGACCCTGGGCTGAGGGGCCACTAGGCTGCCTAGAAAGAGGAGAACAGAGGAGGTTAGATTGTGTGTGCCCAGTCAGAAGAAGGACTGGACTTTGAGTAACCATTGTACCTCTAGCCTGATTGAAGGAGAATCACTCTCCCTCAAAACCAAAAACAATCAAAAAATGAACAAAAATATACTTTGCTATTTATTTAATGTCAAAGTAACCAAAGGGACTTTTGTCAGTTATTTTTGAGGATGAATTCTGTATTTATGTGCCACCCCCCCACCAGTCCTGTCAAAGAAAAGGTGTTATTTCTTTTTAGAAATCAAAAGATGCTATTTGAAAATGAAAATGAATTAATAGCATCTCAGTACTTCAAAGATTTGTGGCTTCATCAGTTTGATTTCATCTTATTCGACAGAGCCAGAGAGATCCTGGGGCTCAAATATTCATCACCCTTTAGGGAACATTCCGAGAATGGGTCATTGCTGACTGGGCACATACTTAAAGCCTTGCTAGGGCCTGCCAGAGTTGGCATCAGCTCATATTCAGATATAACAATATCAGAGAACTTTGGTGTAAAGAAGTGCCATTAATGTTACACACTAATGTTAATAAAAACAATATCAAGTGTTTGTATCTTTAGGCCTTCTATCCATACTGTGTTCTTTACCATTTGTGTGTGTTTAGCTGTTTTTCCAGGGATTAGTCTCCATGTGAATTCACTCTTTCCAATCTTTCCAGGAGCCCTTAAGCTTTACCTGTAGGATGCTGCCAACTCTTATCCACAGGACTAGCATCTAGATGCAGTTTCATACATGGACACTACATATGCCTTAATAGATGTGAAGGTTCTTGACCACATGGTATCTCTTCTGTTTCTTTACTGTCTTGGCCAAGCTGATAACAGGGAGAGGATATGTTGCCTGCTTTGTTTAAATGAAATACACATAGACACAGTGAATGTCATCACAGTGTCTCCCTGTCTCCATTTATCGGGCCTCTCAGCCAGATGGTGTGATAGACTCAGTTTATCATGGGCATTCCTATGTATGCCATTTTGGGGAGTATACCTTCTAGGGGCCAACCCGCAGCCAGTGTGCTGTCACTCAGTTCTCCAAGGCCCCTTGCTCTTATGTCCTCATTAAGGTCCACTCCCTTTACCCCAACCCCAGGTAGCCCATAATTCATTCTTTTCTTAGTTCCCATTCTTCCTCATCAAAACTCCTCTATCCTGGGTGATATTGCTCTCTGCTAGCTAACTGTAGAAAGTTAAAGATGGAATAGATCTTAGTGAATAGCTGGTTCAGCTGTCTCATTTTACTTAGAAGAAAATTAAGGCTTAGAGAGGGGAAATTACTTGTCCAAGGTCACTGTAACGATACTGGGATTTGAAGATCTTCCACGCCCCTTGAGCTTGCTGATGTAGCAGGAAGGGGTGGAGCAAGAGAACGCCGGAACCAAGCTAGTCTCCCTGCGGTGCTGACTGGAAGCGGCATCAGAGGCAGTAGCTGCGGTTGCGAACTCCTTTTGCTTTGAGCAGGGCAGAATCTCTGCTAAGGACTCCTGC
>CM053583.1:38494605-38526835 GCA_028627135.1 Pseudochirops cupreus | reverse complement strand
CAGGGAATCAGAGAGACCACCCAGAGTCAAGATGAAGAAAAGGCCTCCCCTTGGATGAAACTGAGGTGTTTTGGACACCAAGGGGTGGAGGGTTTGTGTGGTTTTCTAATGACTGTATTTGTGATCAAGATATTTAGTAATTGTGAGTCTAGATTAGTGACTGAGTAAGTTAATGGTTGCCCCATGAGTGGAAGTTTGATTCTATTGTTCCTTGTTCTGAATATTGTGGCCACTGTAGTGAAAACTGTGTGGCCATTTTCTGTGATAAGATGTAATGTTGTGACTATTATAATGTTTTGAATGTTTGTCTTGATTTGTAATGGAATAAACAGAGTGTTCACTATATTTTGTAATCTGAACTCTAAAAGCTGTTCACAGTAGCATTCCTTTGGGAATCTGCTGATGCATGGCATTACAAGTGGATACAGCACTGGGCCTGGAATCAGGAAGATCTGAGTTCAAATCCAGTCTCAGACACTTTCCTAGCTGTGTGACCCTGGACAAGTCACTTAACCTCTGATTGTCTAAGCTTTTCTACTACTCTCCCCACCCCAAAACTCCCCACCCTTGTAAGACAGGGATAATAACAGAATCTCTGTTGCAGAGTTGTTGAGAGAATCAAACGATCTAATAGTGGTAAAGTGCTTAGCATAGTGGGGCTTAATAAAAGTTTGTTCTCTTCTTCTGCTCCAAAAAGCTTTCATGGTTCTCTGTTGCCTCTAAAATAAGTTACTAAGTTTTCTATTTATCAGTGAAACCCTTTGGCCGTCTGGCCACTCTTGTACATTACTGCCCTTTATACGCTTGACGATCCACACAAACTAGATTTCTTTCTCTCCTCCTTCACATGTGGTATTCCATCTCCTGCCCTGTACAGAGAAGTCCCCCATGTTTAACTCAAACAAACTCTCTCCTACAAATGTTCCTCTCAATCCCTGGCTTCTTCTAAAGTTCAGCTAAAGCACCATTTCTTGGTTCTGGATTTTTCTGATCCTTCACTATCAAAATTACTTTTATTTTGTATGTGTGTGTGTGTGGTACGCACACACAGATATGATATGTATATATATATATATATATATACACACATATATATACATTGTATAAACATATAATACAAACATCTCCTTTGTGAAATATAACTATATGTACCAACATCTCTTTTATCATATAGGGTATGTAGTTATATATGAT
Source organism: Pseudochirops cupreus (assembly GCA_028627135.1). Lineage (NCBI taxonomy): Eukaryota > Metazoa > Chordata > Mammalia > Diprotodontia > Pseudocheiridae > Pseudochirops > Pseudochirops cupreus. The sequence goes on along the minus strand of CM053583.1, from coordinate 38,525,641 downwards.
AAATGTTTATATTATATATTACAAGTGAAATACAGATATACAAAAATATCTCACTTATCATATCTATCATATACGTCACATATACTAAATATGACAAATGAGATGTTATTTATATATTTGTGTTACATATTTATGTCACATATATGTACATATACACATGTGTGTCTATGTGTATAGATACATAATGTATATTTGTGAGGAAGCTAGAGTACAGTGGGTAGATAGCAGGCCTTGGAGTCAAGAGAACCTAAGCTCAAGTACAATTTCTTACACTTATTCCCTGTATGACTCTGGCCCAGTCACTTAACCTCTATCCCAGACAGCTTTCTGAAGTTTTATGATGCAGATATGTTGCCGATCTGTGTTTGCAGAAGTTCCTGAGAGCTACAGAGATCCTGACGCAATCACAGGGTCTTGTCTAAAAAACATATTTGTATGTACGTATATCTATCCGTGCCACTTCCCCTGACAATACCAGGGTCTTGAAGGCAAGAAGTTTTTCTCCCTTTATCCCTACTTGCCTAGCACTGCCTGGCATAGGGTAGGCTCTTCATAAGTATTTATTAATTGATTATTAGAAACATAATAATACCTAATTTCTTCACCTTCCTTCACAGCACTGAATTTTCTGCAGATATTTGTAACTTTATAGGTAGCTGAAACTTTCCTTTTATTTCAGTTGTTTTTAGTGGATTTGTTTCTTAAACGTATTACATACTTCCTGACATTTAAAACACAAGACTGAACATAAATCGACCTTGTGTTGATGACGGAAGTTCATCCTTATGGACACAGTTAGTTGGATATAAGGTTTTCAGACACTGATGTTTTCATGGGCCTGTTAAAGTTTTGTTTGATGGTTTGCTTTTTTCTCCTCTATCTCCTCTCTTGCTATCTCACTCTCAAGTCTATCAACCATCATTCCTTGCTCTTGTCAGCTTATCCGCCCCTCTTCTAACAAAGGATGATTTACATAAGCCATTTTTAGCACAGACTCAATGACGTCGTTTTTGGTTTCTGAAATGGCCTTTTTTACCCTTCTTGGTTACGTATCACAATAGTTGAGATAACCAGATAAGAAACATGGTACAAGGATTAGCACGGTCAGGCCAACCTAGGTTCCAAATATGGCTCTGACGCTTACTAGCCATGTGCCCAGAGGCAAGTCTGAGGCTCAGTTCTCTTACCTCTAAAACGTGAATGATAATCCTTGTAACCACCTACATCCTAGAGTTGGTTTGAGGTTCAGATGAGATCAAGTATCTAAACTCACTGAAAATTTTAAAGCATTTAAAGAGTAAATTGTGTATGTGAAAATTCAAGGGATCGGTGACTTCAACAGCTGGAAAGGGAAGACTGCAGGTATGAGAAGTTCACCACTGTGTATGGAAAACCTCCAAGACATGTAGTAACTTGTCGGCTCACAAAGTGCACAGAATCAGAGCCAGAATTTGAACTAAGATTAGCCTACTGCCAGACCAGGTGCTCTGTCATCACTTTCTTAAAGCTTTACATAAATGCCAGCTGTTTTATCGTTACTGTGGTTGCTATCGTCAGTACTTTCATCATCACCACCACCACCCTCTGGATAAGTGAACTGCTACTACAAATTCCAGGATACACATTCTGTGTCTGCAATCACTCAGTTTGACTTTATCCCTGCTATGGGTTATTCCCTGGAGATGCTATTATCTATCCAATCTCAGAAGAAAGCTTTTTCCATCAGACTATTTTCTCAGTCTTAGAGGGATTTCCATAGTTGAGGATGTGTTGCTGTCCACTACCTGCCTCTTTAGCCTTGGCTCTGAACAATCGATTCATTACAGAAACTTCGAAAAAGGCAGAACACAAATTCACGTCCATATCACAGCTTGTAGATCTGCTTCTAAGGCCTCTTTAAAATGGATACTGAATTGTTCTAGGAGTAAACCAGTAGTCTACTCTGGGATAAATATTCAGCTATGAATCTCTAGGTTAGAATGTAAGCCATAATATTTAGAACTCTGGACAGACTGTCAGCATAAAATTCCCATATTAAAATGTCATCTTTAAAACTGTTTGCATTATGAAAATGCATTCATTTTAGGAAAGCATTATTTTGCTCTCAGACTTATTTTGTTTGCTAACTAGGGACATTATGTTTAGACATTAGAAGCCTGTGAACAATACTGGTCAAGTTCTGATGAGGTTGCCCAATACTCTCCACTAGAAATGAGGCAAATATTGCTCCGCAGAAATCTCCAGAGCTAGTCATAAAATAGCAGATTCTCCCCAAACACAGAAATGCTGCCTGGCAGATTTTTTCCTGAAAGTAAGGGGTGCATCTCCATAAAGTTAAATTAAATGAGTCTTTATTAAGTGCCTAATGCATGCAGAGCTGAGTTAGAGGAGAAGCAAAGTTGAGCTAGAAAGCACAATGAGATTATATTTGTGAAAGTACTTAGAATGCCTAGCACAATACTTGTCTACTTTGGGGAATGACACAAATATGGACAATCAATCTGAATTACATGATAAGGTTGAGGAATTCAAATGTTTTGCCTGGGATCCCCTTCTGAGGTTTTTTTTATGACATAAAAGTGAGGATGTGATCTCAAAGATTATATATGCTTTGGTAAGGTCCTGACAACTGAGCAATGCCCAAATAGTAAATTCCTGTGGTGAACTGCAGGTGTGTTGTCCAAGAACCAACCCAGGTAAATGCAGAAAAACAAATAAACCAAGTTGGAAAAGGAGAGACCATAAAATTTTAGTCCCATTTGTGACATCAGCATCCCCTATCGACTTTTAAAGATCCTCTTTGTACTCTAGAGGGGTTGTGAGTTCATACTACAAAATCACAGATTCATAAAGTAAAAGTGCCCCATGCAAACAAAGAGCTGTGGGATGGCTGGCAGAGAAAAGGCCCTGCCTGAGCAGAGAGATCAGGGATGGATTCATGGTGGTATTTAAGGTGAGTTTTAAAAGATGGCTAATAGTTTAATAGTTTGCAACATAACGAGGATATTTTCAAGTTAACAGGATTGTAATATTTCAGAAATTCTTGTCCTCATAATCAGTCAAAAGAATTTGTTTAATGACCTCTATAGAGAAAACGCTTTACTGGGTTTTGTAACTATTTTAGACCCACCCTGGACTCTTTTTGCTCAAAATTACATTTGCAGTGTTTATCATTGTGCCTAAAGTACATAATAAACGCTCCTTGACTTGACTTGACCTCAGGTGACATAAAAGACAATAAATTTCTACGTACAGGATTATTTCAGTATTTCAGAAAAAAGATCCATAGTGTCAAAAGTTAATTTTTCCCCAAGCATTTGCCATTTCGCTACTATATGCCAAGTACTGAGGTTGCAAAGACAGCACACCCTGGGGTATCTTAAATTCCATTAAGGTGACAATGTGAGAGGTTGAGGCACAATGAAAAGATCAATGGCTTCAGTGTCAGAAGACCTGGATTCAAATCCAGAAAAGTTTTTGGGGGTGGAAGAAATAAATAGCTGTATTGTACCTTTAAGGGGGTGGGGAGCGGAGCTAGGTGGCACAGTGAATAGAGCACCAGTCCTGGAGTCAGAAGGACCCGAGTTCAAATGTGACCTCAGACACTTGACACTTAGCACCTTGTGACCCTGGAAAAGTAACTTAAGTCGTGGATCTCAGTTTCTCCTCCTATAAATAAAGGAGCTGGACTACATGTCGCTTGTGGCCTATACAAACTCTGTGCTTATACATACACATATATTTGTATATGCTTACCTTAGAAATAGCCAAACTTCATGAGTTGGAGCCAAAAAAAAAAGCCTACCTATGACAGCAATGTTATTGATATTTCTGATCACAGAATGATGGAGCTGTCTATGACTTTAAAATTAATATAGCACTCTTCCTCTAGAAGGTAAAGGACATAACATGGTAGCCCCAGTTCACTGCATTAATGACAAATACCTTGCCTAAGTTATGTGGCTCCCTGGGCGCTCTTTCCATATACCTGGAACTATAAAGAAGACATGTTTTCTCTCGGAGAATGGACAGAGTCACCACTTGCCTTGGCATCTGGTACTAAGTGGAAGATCCAAGTCAAACACTGTTATCTGGGAATTACCTGTGACAGACTGACTTCAAACTGTGCTTAACAGGAAATTTCTGAATAAGCATGAGATCATTTACTGATTTGGAGCCAGAAGGAAACTTGAGGTCATACAGTTCAAACCTATCTTTTTAAAGAGAGGAAGCAAAGGTGCCATAAGGTATTTAAGAGCACACTGGTCACCCTAAGAAGCAGCAGCAGCCTGAAACCGAGGTTCTTTTCACTGAACTCTACAGTCTCAGTGTCTCCTGAGATACTTCCCACCCTCATAAGCTAGGTTACACTTATCCATAGTGGAATGGAAGAGGGGTAGATTTGGGGTAAGAAAGTCAAAGCTCAAAGTCCAGCGATGCTACCTACTCATGTGACTTCGGGAAAGTCACTTCATGTCACACTCTCAATTGTCTCAATGATGGGGTTAAACTAGACAGCTCTAAGGTTTCTCTCAGCTCTAAAGAAATGGCCTATAATTGTAAGAAAAGATGATGAGGCTATCTAATCCAAATGGACTCTCTTTAAAGATTAGGAAATTGGACTTCAGAGAGATAGGGTCTTACGTTCAGTAAGTGGTGCGTCTGAGACTTTAGCCCAGGTCCTCAGTTTCCAAATGTACCTACTAACTACTAAGACACTTCCCACCCTCACAATAAAGGTAGAATCAAAGGATGTTCAAGATGGAAAATATTTTAGAAGCCCACTAAGCCAAAGATCACTGTTTTACAGAGGGGGAAATTAAGGTTGGGGGGGGTGTCACATGGCTAGATAAGTAGCAGAGCTGAAACCTCCATTTTTCTGCTCTTGCTCCAATCTCAGTTCTTCCACAAAGCCATGCTGTTGTTACTACAACACTGAGAAGCAGTGATACTAGACCAATGTTTTTGAATACAGTCTTCCCCTTAAGGGCAAAGATCAGTGAAGTTCCAGAGTTACCCTGTCTGTCCCAGAAAACTGTCCCTCTACAAGTAGCCTCTCTAGAACTTTCTTTTCAGTTTCCAATGTGACATGATTAATTAGTTCAAATTAAACAAGGAATAGTCGTGCCAGTTATTCAAGAGTAGGCTGCCAGCATGACTAGCCCACTGACTTTGTTTATCCAAATATTTCCTCAGGCATAGAGTAAGGCTGTAAATAAAGAGATGTGATCTCTCTCATATAGGGATACTGGGGGATAAAATGAAAGAATATGTGTGAAAACACTTAGACAGCTTTGGCAGAAAGGCACTGTAGATATCCTAAGCACCATTGTGGCTATTAGATTGGGGTCTGATATGGAGAACACACCTCTGACAAATGTTCCATTGTTCCATACTTCCCAGGGAGATTGCTTAGAGTTCCTTGTGTGAAAGGAAATCTCACTGTAAAAATCTGCTACTGAGTCCTTCTTTTTAGGAGAATAGAAGAATAGAGAGGAGAACAGAAAGGAAATTACTTCTCATCTGACAACTTACTGGGAGAAATGATCTGTCAAAATCAGGTGTTAGTGGACACTGGATTAGCTCAAATCTGGCACACATTTATTGCAGGAGATTCTCTTGCTCAGGTTTAAACAGAAGTGTGAAAAGGAGTGTTTCCCTCAACCAATCCCAAGTTGACATCAGAGGTCAGACTAGATCACAATAGTGCTGGTTTGCAAATGACTTATGGAAGCAACATGTTCCAATAAATACTGAATGACCCTGACAACGGCTTCATTCCAGGCAATCACTGCACTCTTCTGGGGCCCTGACCATGTCCTCTCCCATTCCCAACCTCCCAGTTCTGTGCTGTAACTTACCTTTTACCGTAGTCATTCAAACATTCGACTTGCACAAAATTCCTCAGGTAAGAAGTGTTCTTAACCAGGGGTACATAGAGAGATTTCAGGGGGTTCCATGAACTCAGATAGGAAATTTTTTCACAAAACTCTAACTGAAATTTATCATTTGAATATAAGCAACAAACATTATTCTGAGTTCTCCATAAGCTTCCCTAGACTTCCAAAACTGTCCACTATTTTTTTTAAATTTAAAATCCCTGATCTACTTCAGTTCCTTTGTAGTACAGTTAAGAAGACTAAGTCCAACGGAAGTTAAGGCACTTGCCCAATCACCCAGGTTATCAATAGTAGTTGTGGGACTAGAAGTGAGTTACTTGTAATCCCTAGAAAGATGAATACAGTGACAGCCAAACTATCTTAATTTGTTGGAGGAACACCCTTGAAGTCCTAAAAGCAGAAAATGATTATAACCAGAAGTCATGATCCATATCTAGCTGAAAGTGATCAGGATGCAAGGGATGGCCATATTATTCTGTAATCCCAGCTCATTTTTCTGTGCCTTCTATCCCATGTTAGTGGGGAGCCCTTTTCTGTTCAATCCCACAGAAAGCAGCAAGCATTTATAATACCTACTAATAAGTGTGTTAGGTCTTACATCCTGAGTTGTTAGAGGTTTAGTCTCTTCTTTCAGTAATTAGAGTCTATCCTGATCGATCACTTCACATCTCTTTGAGGCACTGGGCTATTCATAGTCAGTAATACATGGCTGTCCTACCTCCATTTCTAGTGATAAATAATCAAATTCTGTTGTAATGCTACTGGACTTGGAGTAAAAAGATATCAATCTGAGTCTTAGCTTTGCCGTTGACTTGCTATGTGATTTTGGACAAATCACTTTTCCATTTTAAGATTCAATTTTTCCATTTGTAAAATTGGAGGGGAAATACTTAGATAATCTAAAGCACAGAATTATAATGAGGAAATTGCTTGTTAAATCATATCATACTAGTCAATTTGAACTAATATCACAATTAAACTAGGAAATCACGGAACTGTCATATTCTTATAGCATAGATAAGTACAACCTAATGAATCTGAGGATTCAAGGAGTCAGTTCAATTCCATTCACTGGATATCTGAAGGCATTAATGTGAGTGGCTCCATCCAATGTTAAGAATTGCAACGTACACATTTCTTATCTGTTCTGCCACAGATCCTGTAAAATGTGCTTCCCCAACATGAGGCCTTCCTTTAGATTTCAGGAGTTCTTGATCATTCTTTGGTGACACGGACCCCACCCCCTTGGATCATTTGGTGAAGCCTATGGACTGTCTCTCAAAATGCTCAATTTCTTACAGAGTAGTGAAAATAAAAGAATATTACTCCCCATCCCCATCCAAGTTCATGGCCCCCCTGAGATATATCAATGGACCCTAGGTTAAGAAGCTTTTTATTGATTTATTTTAACCAGTACAGCACTCAAATTTTCTCTCTCTAATTTCTCTGTACAGAATACCAACCACATGATTATCCCACTTCCTTTTCCAATAGCCCAATGAGACTTTGCAGATAAAAAATAGTTTTGAAAACCCAAGGTCTATTGAAGATGATGGTGGTGGTGGAACATTTATTCAATGAGATCCTTTCCTATTTCTACAATACTTTATGGTTTCTGGTTATGTGAATACCTTAAGGAGGCATGGACTTTGTTGTAGCTGAGTGACAACTGGTTTTAAAGTCATATGATCTGAATTTTAATATCACTCCTTACTTAAAGACCTTGGATAAATTATTTCTCTGGGTCTCAGCTTCCTCACTTGCATTATTTGAATCCAAACTAGATGATTTCAGTGTTCCTTCCCTCTCTTAATCCTATGAACTAAGATAATGGACATATTATTTCATTTCATCTATAAGCATATACATATAAATTTTTACACATCTATATGGAGAAGGGATTTTTTAAGTAAAAATATCAATTTTATGGTATTAATATTATTCCTTTGGATATAACCAAATTGTTTAGATAGGAAAAGTTTTATTAATTGAAGAGGTTTTTCATTTTTACTACTCCTGAATGGATTTATTTTGATTTTTTTAAAATCATTACTAAAATAAGACATCTGGGATGAAAGGAAAAATCACTGGATATAGGATCATGAAAGTATCATAAAATTTAACAGCTAGAAAAAAACTCTAATATCCAGTCCAACTCCTTCGTTTTACAAATGAGTACACTGAGGCTGGGACAGGCAAAGAAACTTTCCCATTGTCCCACATGTTTTAAGTACAAGTGTAAGTTTTGAACCCACATTTACATTGCTTCCCTAGGACTTCCGATCGTGAGTCAAGAAACTCAATGTCTTGACATTAAGATGAATGAATCTGCAATACTAAAGGAAATTGAGTACATGTTTATGTGTGCTATCCACACTATACAGACCATGCACTTTACATACCTTATATAGTAAGTGTTATCACCATTACTGAGGGGCAACATGCTATGGTGGGTAGAAAACCAGCCTTGAATCTAGGAAGATTTTGGTAAATGTCCTACAAATGATACCTACTGCTGCTCTGTGGCCTTGGTTAAATTATCTAGTTTTAGGCAAATCTCAAAAACTATAATTTTCAGAAGAGTAGATGACTGGCATTAATATATGTTTCTTCACCTTGAAGATTCATAAACCATGGGAATCACAGCTCTTGTTTCTCTACCTATTCTGTCATTATAATTATTATTATTCTCTTCCCACGAGAAATATATCTTATTAGCTACATAAGTACACTCAAACCAGCAGAAGTTGTTAGGAATGACAAGGATCCTGGGAAGCAGGATAAAGAAAATTATGGTCACCTTTCCAAGTACAGTTTACTCAAGAAGAATGAATCAAAGTGAGATGTGTTGTTGAGTATAGAGTTGAAAGAATTTACTAACTGGTTGTAGATAGAAAAAATGACAAAGAAAGGTCAAGAATTATTTCAAGGTTCTGAACCTCCGTGAATGAGATGATGGGAATGCTCTCAACAGGAACAGGGAAGTTTAATAGAGGCCTAGATTGAAAGAGAGCAGAGATAACAAGTTTTCCTTTAAATTTAAGGATCTCTAGTAATCAGTTAGTCCTGCTGGTATGGTATTCAGGAGATATAAAAACTGCATATATAAATTCTTAATTCTCTGTATAAAAGCTGATAATTGACCCCATAGCAGCTGAAGAGATAATAGTAAGTAGGTAAAGAGGTGATGGCACTGGACAGAGCCTTCAGAGGATGCCCCATTGTGCAGATTCTGAGACAGGTGATGATAAAAGACAATGAAACAGGAATTTGGGAGAAAGAAGCTAGTTGGCAGTATCCACGCCCTCAAGGAATCAAGAAAGATAAAGAGTGATTGGATTTAGTAGGTAAGTTTTAGGGTTGGAAGTCTAATTGAAAGGCGCTGAGAGGTGAGAAGTAAAGGCAAACAAATATATGAATTTCCCTAGGAGTTTTGCTCTCAACAACAGAGGAAATAAGGAACACGACTTGAGCAGTAGGAAAGTCAAGTGAAGGGATTATTGTTGTTTTTATTGTTTTTAATATGGGGAGACCTGGGCATGTGTAAATGCATCAAAAAAGGAGCTAGAACCATACCAGATCTTAAACTATATTATATAAAGCAGTAAAAACAATCTAGTACTGGCTAAGAAATAAGAGTGGTGGATCAGTGGAATAGATTAGGTACAAATTACACTATATAGTAAATGACCATAGTGATCTAATATATGATAAACTCAAAGATCTAAGTTTTTGGAACAAAAACTCATTATTTGACAAAAACTGCTAGGAAAAAGGGGAAAGAGTATGACAGAAACTAGGTATAAGATCCACACCTCATAATGTAAACCAAGATAAGGTCAAAATGGGTATATGATTTACACATAAAGGGTAATACCATAAACAATATTAAGAAAACATGGGACAGTTTGTCAGATTTATGGATAAGGGAAGAATTTAGGACCAAAGAAAATAGGGAGCGCATTACAACATGTAAAATAGACCATTTTGATTATATAAAATTAAAAAGTTTTTGCACAAACAAAACCAACCTAACCACAATTATAAGGAAAGTAAGAAACTGAAAAAAAAATGTTTCCAACAAATATCTCTGATAAAGGCCTCATTTCTCAAATACATAGAAAAACCTGGAAAGACTTCCATGAACGAATGCACAGGGAAGCGATCAGAACCAAGAGAATGTCGTATACAGCAATAGCAATACTGTTTGATGAAGAACTGTGAATGACTGAACTATTTTCAGTAACACAATGATCCAAAACAATCCCAAAGGACTCACAATGAAGCACACCATCCGCCTACAAAGAAAGAACTGATATTGATTGAGTACGGACTGAAGTTTGCTATTTTTCACTTTCTTCCATTTTTTCTTTTATTCAGGTCTTCTTGTACAAAATGACTAATGTGGAAATGTTGACATAATAACACATATTATAACCTCTATCTGATTACTTACCTTCTCAGGGAGGGGAGATGGATAGAATTTGGAATTCAGAACTTTAAATAAAAAAAGAAAGGAGCTAGAAGATAAAAGAATTAAAATGAGAGAGAAAGGGGGCATAATAGAAAGATAGAGGGCAAAGCTGAAAAGAGAAAGGGGAAGAAGTAGAAGGAAAGAAAGGGAGAGTTATAAGAAGAAGAAGAAATAAAGGAATAGTGAAGGGATAGTGATATACAACAATAGAAAATAGAGAAAGGAAGAAATAGAGTGATAATGATTGTGTTACTAGGGAATGAGATCAAGTGTTTAGAATTTGCAAGGTAAAGGGCCATCTTTTCAACTGATACAGAAGCAAAAGAGGAAAATAATTGGAGGTGGTGGATGCAAAGGAATTCATAATAAATTGCCCAGTTGACTGGTGCTCTAATCCTCCAAAATCCTGCATGATTGAAGGAAATGCCAGTTTTTGTTTTTGTCTTTGTTTTTCTCTCTCAAATACCAGCAAAGAATCTGGGATTAGACTGGGCTAACAGAGAAATTCTGTCCCTTAGGCCCCCGTCTAAAATCAAAAGTGGTGCCAGTTCCTTTGCCTCATCACAAGCCATCCAACGATGAAACAGCCAGAAGGCACCTGTCCTTGATGTGCACACTTAGTTCCTAGTCCTTCCTAGCATTTCATTGAATAACTTTTCTTGACTCCAATACACTCCAATTATTATACTTATTTCATGCTTTTATGCAGTGTAGGCACTACTCACTATGCTTGGCTAGTAGAGTTTATTCTCCCCCCAAAACACACACACTTCACACCACAATGAATACCCATTACCTCCAACCCAACATTCTATTGAATATGATGACATGATTGCCACCAGCATGCTCAAGGTCCAAAACTTGTTGGATTGACAGCCTTGGTTGTACTATGATGTATATTTTATGCTCTTGCTCTCTGGGCTAGTTCTAATTTTCAGAGCCTATTAGAGTGGCTTATCTACAGGAGGAATTCAGTATGTGAAGACAGAATGGTACAACGGAAAGAGTACCAGATTGGAGTCAGAGAGCCTGGGTTCAAATATGCCCTCTAAGTTTTATTACTTCTTAGTTTGGGGCAAATCATTTAATATCTATGGACCTCAGTTTCCTTATCTGTAAAAAAGAAGATATTGCACTAGTTGTCCTTTGAGGAACTTTCTAGCTCTAGATCTATAGTGAAGATAATTATTGATCTAGATTTGTGTGTGTAGTGTTTGTCATATATTAAGTGCTTAATAAACGTTTTCTCAGTCCTGTGATTTGTGTCCAAGCAAACTGAATTGCTGGAGCACTATGACCCTGAAAGCCAGCAAAGATACTAACTAAGGTGGTTCATTACCCAAGCCTGGGTTCATTGGCATATCATGAAGAGTTACATTACGAGCCTCATGCGCCACCATGTGTGGTATTTGAAGCTTTTCACTGCTCGTCCTTCTTATACTTTATTCCCTTTATATCCACATATATATTCACTTTACATCCACAAAAGCTATGATTCTGCTACCCTGGCCTGTCTGAAATTCAAAAATGTAACACTCCCATCTCCTTTCTTGGTGTCTTTGCGACAGTTATCCCCAAAGCCTGGGATGGTCTTTCTTCTCACTTCAGTGCCTTGGCTTCCTTGGATTTCCTACCTTTGCCAGAGACTCTTTGAGCCCCATCCCAGTGTGCTCTCCTCAGACTGCCTTCTACCTATTCTACATATCTCATATGAACCTGGTGATTTACACATTTCTCTCCCAAAATAAAGAAAGCTCTTTGAGGGGAGGGACAGGTTTTTGTTGTTGTTTATTTGCTTCTCTTTGTATCCAAGTGATTGGTCCTAGTAAATACTTAGCAAATGCTATCTGGCTTACTGAACTTCAAAAAGGAATAATCCTAAGCTACTACTGTTGATAACTAATTCAGATGCCATGCTAATAAGCAGTCAATATATTTCTCCCAATGATTTGTCACCTCTTAATGTAAATCCCTCAGTACAGAAGAGTCATCTGTGTTATATCTAGTCTATATATTGAATACAATGTCCACTGTTTTCTTATTCCAGAGCTTCTCATGGTTGGTAAATGATTTCAAAAGCAGAGTATACAAAGCTGGATTTTAATACATTACCTGAATTGAGGTAGGAAGTGAAACTTAAGATGTGCCACAGAAATTGTTTAGGAAGGAAAACATATGGGGCACTGAAAGACCTGACTCCTTTGACCTGCCTGATACCAAACTTCCAAGAAAACATTTTACCTGATCTCTGAAATGAGCTTGTTGACTCTTAAACTCCTAAGGCAGGTATTAAACTGTTGTTATGCTATTAAAACTTAGCACAGTAATTCTTCACAGAGAGCATGAAAAAAAAGAACAAGTTTCAGGCAAGATGTTATAGAGTCTGACAGCTGCAGATACAAACATTTATGAATTATATTTTCTTCAAGGTTCAAATTACCTTAGAGTCTTGAATCAAAAAGGAAAGCAGATTGCCCAGTCACAAACCAGGCATTTTACTTCTCAAAAGGAAAAAAGAAAAAAAAAGTGGCAACAGCAGCTTTCACAAACTGAAAATGCCAATCCAAGAAAATTAGATCTAATGCAAGCTAAGAAGAATTTTATTGAAGAAATTCTCATCAGAGGATGGAACATTTAAATAATGAATACATAAGGAGAAGAACAAAGAAATCATAAGGAACCATTATTTACGATAAGAAAAAAAATGGGTACATGCTAATGGTTATGGATTTGTCTGCAAAATACAAGGCTTGCTGTTTGTTTCATTGCCTTTTTGTCATCAGCGGCCTAGCTGATGATTTGGGGAACTCTCCTGGGTGAATGTCTTTGTGTTTGCTCAGCATAGAACAACAGTTGCAATATGTAAATAGGGTGCCTCTTCCCTTCAGAGGCCTTGGGATATGTATAATAGATTAAGTTGGCTTTGTGCAGAGCAAACAGGTCTGTATTACCGAGAATATGAATAATGTCAGTTTCCATAATTGCTAACATCTGGCTTTCCATAAATCTGTTAAATTGCATGAAAGCTGAATTAGATTTCTATGTCATAAGTAAAGCAATTACATGGACGTCTGTAGGCAATATGGCTCTAGATTCCACTGTGAAATTCTTTCAGTCTTGGACTGTGATGGCAGCTCTCTCAATGGCATAAAGTTGTTCTATGCACTAGGTATTGGTCTGGTAAGGGAAAAATTGACAAATTACTCCCAACTATCCAACGAAAAATCTCCTATCCAAAGAAGGGAAATGAAGTGGGAATCGTAGTGTATGCAAGAGAAGAAAGACCAGAGTCTATCACCCAGAAAGAGAACTACTTTCTCCAGTTTCTTCTAGGCAATCTGCTGAAACCAGTTAGGCTAGAGATTTCTAGAACATTTTGCCAATGAACAGGTCTTTCCTTTCTGTGATCATCTCACATGGAATGAGCCACTTTCTTTTTCTAATGGATATTTCATTTTAGTATGATTGCCACTGCATCCAGGATCGTTTCCAGCGGAGATTTTGTTTGACGATGATGGTGATGATGAAAATAATAGTAACTCACTTTCCATGATGCTTTTAGGCTTATGCAAGCACTTTACACACAATGATTGCATTTAAGGTTTACATTCTTCTTGTAAAGGTGTTGTTATTATCTCCACTTTTACAAATGAGGAAACTAAAGCTCAGAGAGTTTAAGTGACTTGTGCAAGGTAAGGCTACTACTAAGGGTCCAGGACAGAATTGCAGTCTTACTAACCTCAATGAATTAGAAGCTATGTGTTACAGTGAGTTTAATTACAGAGCTAGAAGGAAACTCAGGCACTCTGACTCTACTATACCACTCTCTCTCAGAGTCAGAGACCTGGGTTTGAATCTTGCCTCTCATACTTAACAAGAAGATGACCATTAGCTAGGCACAACACTTCCAGGCCTCAATTTCCACAACTATAAAATAAATAAAGTGTGTGTGTGTGTGTGTGTGTATATATATATATATATATATAGATAGATAGATAGATAGATAGATATAGATATATATATGTGTGTGTATGTGTATACATATATATATCTATATATATATTTATATAAAATAAAGTATAACAGTATCACTGTTATCAGAGTATCAGAGAGAACCCAAAAGAGTCAATGATCTACGCAAAACCTATTCTGAGTGATATATTTAGAAAGATCAAACAATAATCTCTGGTCTCAGGAAGTTCACATTCCTCCTATGTCCCTTTGACTATATATGACTATTCCATCCCAATATAAGATTCCTGTGCCACATCCATTATCCTTGTCTTCATTTATTTTCCTAGTATCGTTAACATATTTTTACATTAGAGGATGTGTGTGCATGTGTGTGTGTGTTAGAACCTCTGTCTGGGTCATAAAATATTGAAGGTCATAAGATTCCCATTTCTCCTTCGCATTGTTTGTATATTCTCCTTCTGATAAAACCTGATTAAGAGAAAGAATAACTTCCTCAATCTTTTTCATTTGTTCTATTAAAACAACCAAAATAGAATAAAATACTATCATTTGTATTTCTCACATTTTCTGTGACCTTTTAAGATACTAAAATTATAGAAAAAAGAAAACCCTTTCTAGCAGTAGAGCCAAGAGGGTTGAATTAGGGGAAGCACTCGGTTGAGCTCGGACAACATTCCCCTCCAAACAAGTTAAAAATGGCTCATTATGAAGTCTGGAGAGGTAGAAGCAGCAAAAAGCATGAAGGCAACATTCTTTCAGCCCAAGAAGACTCAGGAGGTCAGGAAGCGCACTCTGCGACAGGGGAGTCCCAGTAGTGGGACTAGGTGGTGGTGACAGCAGCAGGGGAAGCTCTAGAGATGGTGAGAAGGTGCCTGTGCTAGCAACAGACACAGGACCAGGTGCTGTTTGGCAACTCCATTAACTAATCCCACTTCTAGGTCATAATTTTCAAGATCAAATAACAGCGGTAAAGGAGAAAAGTAGGCAAAGAAAATGACTGTAAAAGACGAAAATTATGAGAAGATAATACCTTAGTAAAAGCAACACAAAAAAGTGAAGAGTAACATTTTAAGAAGCAGAATTGGCCAAATAGAAGTTAATGATTTCATGAGAAACCAAGAAACAATAAAACAAAGTCAAGAGGAAGAAAAAAAAGTAGAAGAAAATGTAAAACATCCATTGGAAAAATAACAGACATGGAAAGTAGGTCCAGGAGAGATAATTTAAGAATTTTTAGACCACTTAAAAGAAATAATCAAAGAAAGAGACTAGACATCGTATTTCAAGAAATTATCAAGTAAAACTGCTCCAATATCCTGGAACCAGAGGATAAGTAGAAAAATGAAAGAACCTAATAATCACCACCTGAAGGAGATGCCAAAATTAAATCCCCCAGGAACATCATATAGCCAAATTCCAGAAGTATCAGGTCAAAAATAAATTACATCAAGCATCCAGAAAGAAACCATTCAAATACTATGGAGCCACAGTCAGGAACACACAAGATTTAATAACTTCTACATTTAAAAAGCTCACAGTTTGGAATATAATATTCCAGGAGAAAAAAGAGCTGGGATTGCTACTAAGAATAACCTTCCCAGAAAAACTGAGTATAATCCTTCAAGAGGAAAAAAGAACATTTAACAAAACAGAGAACTTTCAAGTATTTCTGATGAAATAACCAGAGAGGAATAGAAAGTCTGACTTCCAAATATTAGACTAAAGAAAAGCATAGAAAACTAAACATGAAAAAAATCATAAGGGACTCAAAGTTAAACTGCTTACATTTCTATATGGGAAGATAATTCATGTAATTTCTAGGAGCTTTATCATTATTAGGGCAGTTAGAAGGATTCTACATCAAAAGATGGCATGGGAGTGAGTTGATTATGTTGGGATGATACAAAAAAATGGAAAGTCAAGAAAGAAAGATGTCCTGGGAAAAGGGGGAGGTAGAGGAAGAGTGAGGGAAATTATATCAAATAAAATAGGTGCTCAAGGAAGAGCTTTTCCAGTGGAGGATAAAATGGTGGAGGTAGGGGGCAAGTAATGCTTGAACCTCACATCTAAACTGGTTCAAAGAGGGAAAATGCAAATAAATTCTCTCTCTCCCCCTCCCCCTCTCCCCCTCCCTCCCTCTCTCTCTCAACGAAAAAAGAAACTAAAAATCTCACAATTAAACACTAAAATAGAAATCCTAAAAATCTCAGCAGATATTAATAAAATTGAAAGTGAAACAAAACAATTGAAAAAGTAAATAAAACTAGATGTTCATTAAAAAAACAAAATTGATTAGCCACTGGTTAATTTGATTTAAAAAAATTACCAGTATCAAAAATTAAAAGGCCCAATGTACCACAAATGAAGATGAAATTAAACCAATTATTAATACTTATTTTGCTCAGTAATAGACCAATAAAACTAAGTGAAATGGTTGAATATTTATAAAAATATGAACTTCCCAGATTAATAGAAGAAGAAATAAAATATTTAATTAACCCTATTTTTTAAAAAAAGAAATTTAACAAGCCATCAATGAGATCCACATGAAAAAAAATTCAGGACCAAACAGGTTTACAAATTAATTCTACCAAACATTCAAGGAACAATTAATCCCAAAACTATAAAAAGTATTTGAAAAGATGTGTAAAGAATGAATGGTACCAAATCATTTCTATGACACAAATATGATTTTGATACCTTAACCAAGGAGAACAAGAAAAGAGGAAAGAAAACTATGGGCTATTTTCCCTAATGAATATTAATGCAAAAAATTTTAAATACTCCCAAGGAATCTACAGCAACATATCACAAAGATCATGAGCCGTGATAGATGGGATTCATACAAAGAGTACAGATCTAGTTCAATATTAGGAAAATTATTAGCATAATTGACCATAACAACAAAAGTCATACGACTATCAACAGATACAGAAAAAAAGCTTTTTTTCAAAAAATACAATACCCATTCCTAGGAAAAACGTATGAATGG
The DNA here is from genome assembly GCA_028627135.1 of Pseudochirops cupreus. Lineage (NCBI taxonomy): Eukaryota > Metazoa > Chordata > Mammalia > Diprotodontia > Pseudocheiridae > Pseudochirops > Pseudochirops cupreus. The sequence continues at coordinate 38,508,300 of CM053583.1, read as the reverse complement.
ATCTTTTATTAAAATGATAAGTAATATCTATCTAAAACTAGGAGTAAGCATTCTCTCTAATAAACATAAACTAGAAGGTTAGGGATGAAACAAGGATGTCCACTACCACCATTAAATTATTCAGTACAGTACTAGAAATGGTAATTATAGCAACAAAACAAGAAAAATGAGTCTAAGGAATAACAATGCACGATGAGGAAACAGAACCAGCCTTCTTGGAAGATGATACAATGTTATACTTAAAGAATCCTAGAGCAACAACAAAAAATTAGTTGAAACAAGGAACGATTTTAGCAAAGTTGCAGGATATAAAATAAATCCACATGAGTTTTAATTTTCTTCGTTACCAGCAAAACCCAGCAAGGTGAGAAAGAGAAATTCAATTTAGAATAACTGCAGACAACATAAAATACTTCGCTGTCTACCCGCCGAGACAAACTCAGGAACTACATGAGCACAGCTACAAAACATTTTTGTGCAGATAAAGACAGATACAAACTGGAGAAATGTTAGTTCTTCCAGGGCAGGCTGAGCCAAGAATGACAAATACAGCAACACGACCTAAATTAATGTATTCAGAGCCGCGCCAAAGTATCGAAGAATTGTTTCGGAGAACTAGAAAAAAATGACAGACTTCGTCCGGAAGAACAGAAGGCCAACAGTGTCAAAGCCGCGCACTTTTAAAGACGTGAGAGACTCCAGACCGCGCGTGGGGGCGGCGGCCGCCGCAGCGGCGTGACGGCGAGGGGGCAGGTGAGGCAGACCGCGGCGGCGAGCGTCCAACAAAGCCACAGCGCTGAACTGCGGGGCAAGGACTCACCGCCGGAAAGACTGGGAAGCAACTGGGCGGAAACGAGGCGCAAAGAGACCAGCATCTCTGTGTCAACGGGTAACGTCAAAATGGGCACGTGATTTGGCCGTAAGTGGTGATATCACGCGCTAATTAGGGGAGCGCGGAAAAACATACCTGTCAGACCGATCGATAAATGAAAAGTTTGTGGCCGAACAAGAGACAGCGAGGATCACAAGAAAGTGAAACGGACAGTTTTAATGATGTGACGTTAAAAGGTTTTGCATAAACAAAAGTAGTGCAGCCAAAATTAAAAGGAAACTGGGAGTAAAATTTTTATATCAAGTTTCTATGATAAAGACTTCATTTTCTCAACTACATACGGCATCTGAGCCAACTTTATAGAAATAAGAGTCATTCTCTAGTTGATAAATAGTGAAAAGACATGAACAGATAATTTTCAGGGAAAAAAATCAAAGCTAATGATAGTCACATAAAAAATGCTCTAAATCTAATCTAAATGATTCGATAAATGCTCATTAAAACAACTCTGAAGTACCATTTCACACCCATCAGACTGCTTAACATGGCCGAAAGGGAGAAGGACAGAGGCTGGAATTGAGGGAGAAAAATAGGAACGCTAATGCACTGCTGGTGGAGCTGAGAAACGGGCAAATCATTCTGGAGAACAATTTGGAACTATACCTGAAGTGTGATAAAACTGTGCATTTGCCCTGTGAACCCGGCAATGCCGTTACCAGGTCGACATCCCAAAGAGACCAAAGGAAAACGACTTGTAAGTACAGAAATATTTATAACAGCTTTTTGTGGTGCTATAGAACTGAAATCTGAGGGAATGTCTATCAATTAGGGGATAGCTAAATAAACTATGCTACACGATTGTAATGAAATACTGTTGTGAAGAAAGGATGAGCAGGAGTTCAGAAGACCTGGAGAAGGCTTATATGAACTGATGCAAAATGAAGTCAGAACTAGGACATCATGGTACGCGGTAGCAGCAATATTGAAATGAAAATGAAGTCTCTTTTTTACCTTATTTTTCCTGAGGTGTTTTTTTCTTTTGCAATGTGATGAATATAGAAATTTTTTTTTCATAACTTCACATTTACAATTTATACAATATGCCATCTCAATGGGTGAGCAAGGGGCTACAAGAAGGAAAAGTATTTGGAACTCAAAACGATAATAAACAAATAATTAATTAATTAATCAATTAATTTTTAAAAAGATACTAGGAGGCAGCTAGGTGGTACAGTAGAAGGACCAGCCCTGGTATCAGGAGGGCCCAAGTTGAGATTTGGTGTTAAGACACTAGCTGTGTGATCCTGGGCAAGTCACTTAACCCCTGTTGCCTGAAAGAAAGATGCTAGCATTATGGAGATATTACAGTTAACTCTTCTCGCCTATTACAATTTAGACAAACATTCTTCATTTAGCCCTTTAAAGTTGCTCAAATTTATTTCCTTTTCCACATTTCTTTTCTCTCCCGTATCTGCATTTCAAAGATCTTTCTCCATTTTGTTTTTCTTAAAGGAACATTAAAAATCCTCTGTATGTCCATTTTTACCCTGAGGATTTTATTTAGTTCTGCATCCTAATTATTTATTTTAAGTCTTTCTTTTGCTTTTTGCAATGCTGAATTCATAGTTCTAGAATGAGCTTGTATAGCCTGATTATGTTTTCTTGGTACTTGACTACTCTCTTCCAGGTTACTCGCAGTATTTTTAAAAAGAAGCTCTGTATTTTTGCCATGTCATTTCTGAGTGTATTAAATTATGGTGATCAGGTCACCTTCTAAATTTTCACGCTTGTTCAGAAGTCCTACCCAAATTTTCATTGTAGTAATTTGTGTCACATCTATTAAAATTATTCTTAAGATTACAATTAAGAGTATCATAACTCTTACTTCTGAGCAACTGAATGTAATTTTCCTATCCTCAAGAATAGGTCAGTACCATCAGATTGGTAAAAAAAATTTTTTTTAAATGAATAATTCTTGGAGAGACTAAGAAAATATTGGGCATATGTGCATATATAGAGATAATTGGAAGAGCCAGTGATGGGCAACCTGCAGCCTGGAGGGCACATAGGGCCCTCTAACTCCTTAAGTACAACCTTTTGACTAAATCCAAATTTCATAGAACAAATCTTTTTATTATTATTTATTTATTATTAAGGAACACATGTGACCTCAGGGTCCAAGTTTCTCCACCCCTGGAGATGAACCATTCTGGAAAACAATTTGGAACTCTTTTGAACAGTCAGGCAACTGTTTGTAACATTTGATACAGAAATACCACTACTGGTCATTTTTCTTAAGGATGTCAAACTATGTGGAAAGATATACATACAAAAATAATTATGGCTACTTATAGAAGAATTTTTAAGGTATCAAAACCTGGAAGCTAAGTAACTGTCCATTAAGTGGGAAACTGTTGAACAAATCACAGAATATTAATGTAAGAGAATATTAATACAGCATAAGAAGTGATGAATATGAAGAATTTAGAAAAACTTGGCAAGTCTTGTGTGAACTGATACAGATCAAATTAAACAGACATGAGAAAAAACTATATAATGACTATAATACTGTAGGGATGACATTGAAAAACATTAGATTTCTCAAGAATACAGAGACTATTTTTCACTTATGAGGACTAAGATTGAAGTACGTTTTCTTTTTGGTAGACTAAAGTTACAGCAGGAGGCATACCCTGTAAGCTGTGAATAATGCTCAGTCAGTGTGTTTTTGTTAATTATGCTTATTTTTACAAGAAAAGATAGAAGGAAGGGTAGGGAAATGATAACACTCTAACAAAGACATCAATAAAATATGTATATTTAAATGACAAGTATATATGAAATTAGTAGTAGCAAATGAAATTGTACATGTAAAAAATTCTTTTCAAACTTAAAGAGTGCTATACAAGTGATAAATAGTATTATTTTAATTATTATTATTATTTCATTCAATCAATGCAGATGTTCCAATAGTTTCTGCCAATCCATACTAGCTCATATTATGTGATTCTTGTCTGTGCCCTCCCACAAACCCTCAATAATTGGATGCCCAATATGCTCAGGGCCTTCCTCTATGTGCTTTAGCAATTCATGTGTGGCTTTGTACCATACCAACCATTCATCTCTCATCCTTCAGTTTCAATACATAACTAGCCTTCCTCTTGTTCTGCTAAATACTTCATAGGCCAATAGCTCCCACCCTTTTTTTCCTATGAAAATTATCATTGGTAATATACACCATGTACCTTTCCTTTGCTTTGGAAATCCCCGCAGTTCCAGAAATTATGTCAGACCCATTTACCAGACTGATTCAAATTTAATTTGCGGTCTTCAGAAGAAAAGAAGCTTGAAAAAAAGAAGATTTTGCTTATATTTAGGAACAACATCTAAATTCACCTATGGAAAAATTGTAGGCTTATACTGAGATTTTTGTGTTTATCCTGTTAGAGTTTATTTAATAATACATTGCACCTCTGAGCAATTTCCACTTACCGGCAATTGGTTCACAGGTATGGGAAAAGGCTGCTGGCTATCAGCATGAGAAAGCTTTGATCAAGCCATAAACATATGCAATATGATGTCCTCCACTTTCATCCTAATCCTACAAATCAAGTATACTTTAATGGGTTGAGAGTCACTCTAAGGATTCACTTCTTCCTGCCCAGTGGACAATCCATTAACATCTTAACTAAGAGATAAAGCTCTTGTTGCCACAGAGTTTTACTTTTACATATCAGTTTAAAAGTCAGAGTAAACTCAAGACTGAATTGTTCATGAAAAACAAAGAAGCATTCCCAGGTCCTGATTCTTCTGAAATCCCTGCCAAAGCCTTTTCCTGATATTTGAATGTTAAGGTGCTACTACTCTCTTTTTGTTGCAGACATTGATGAATGTGCCTTAAGGACCCACACCTGCTGGAATGATTCTGTCTGCATTAACCTGGCTGGTGGTTTTGACTGCCTTTGTCCTTCTGGACCATCCTGCTCTGGGGACTGTCCCCATGAAGGCGGACTAAAGAGAAATGGTCAAGTGTGGACTCTGAAAGAAGACCGGTGTTCAGTGTGCTCCTGCAAGGTGAGAGCAAATATGGTGCAATTGAATGTAACCATTATGGTTTCTTTTTCCTCTATTGCTAAATGTCCTGTGCAACTAGGTGGCACAGTGGATAGAATACCAGGCCTGGAGTCAGGAAGGCCTGAGTTCAAATATAGCCTCAGACCTTGGGCAAGTCACTTACCCCAGTTAGCTTGTTTCCTCATCTGTAAAATGAATTAGAGAAGAAAACGGCAGACCACTCCAGTATCGGCCAATAAAACCCCAAATAGGGTCACAAAGAGTCAGACATGACTGAAAAAAATGCCTGAACAATAAATGCACTATATTCTTGACTCAGTGGCTCTCCCACAGTGATTCTAAAAACCTTGTCTCATTTTAGACTTCACTAAAGTTAATGATGGTACTCAGCTGCAGACAAACCTGCTCTGAATTTGCTGGCTTCCTAGTGAAAGCTGAAGTGTTTTGTTATGAGAGTGACAAGCTCAGGGTGGAGATAGCAAATGTTCTTCCTGCTGAGTAACTTCAGGTTTAGTTAAGTGTGCTTGCTTGGAAGCCATAACAAACTTCCATTCCATACTTGCACAGCCTGATTAAGATGACTTTTTGCTTTAAAAAATTAACTTTAAAAAACTAGTTTACCTTAGTAAGAAACAGCATCCTGCAATCTAAAGCCCAGAATTGTGCTATTTGGAAACATATGGACTTCCATTCTGTACAAGTGATTAATATTATTGTTTTAGGTAGCCTGGTAACTGATGTCTTATTTATTATTCTCAGTGCCTGGCTATTTCTTACACTAAACTCTTTGAAACTGAGTTTAATGCTTATGAAAATAAATAGTGTCATCATCTGGTTTTGCTTTATGTTTTAGAAAATGGGCCTATTAAAGTGTTTTATTTCCCAGCATTTATTTCCTTCTTTTCTTAATCTTTCCTATTTATTTCCATTTGGTCTTACATTACTAGAGCTCTGGCTTTGTGTATATGTGTGTGTATGTGTGTGTGTGTGTGTGTATAAAAATTATATATACCTACACACACACACACACACACACACACACACATATATATACATATATGCATGTATATGTGTGTGTGTGTATGTATGTATACACACATACAACTGGTTCTTCTGCTTTACAGGAATAAAAGCATTTAGCATGAGATGGGAAAAAAGCCACTTGCTTCTAAAAAGTGTTACTTCTAAAAAGTCTCTCTTCTGGAATCCAGACTTCCATTCTCCTTCAAAAGAAAGCAGGATAGATAAAGCAGTCAAAAGAGACTGAGATGTAATCAGACTTTGCCTGTCATCATCCTTCAGGCCACACCTAATCCTATCCAGAGAGATGAGAATCTCTGCTGTTTTTAAAATTTTTATACTATCAGAAATTTAACAGATTTCAGGGAGGATGGATCTGGAAATATTTGGCCAGGAGAAGACTCCTGGAGGAGTCATGCTTAGCTATCTTCCTGTCTTGCCACCAAGGGCAGAACTAAAAACGATTAATGAAAGTAACAAAGAGGTAAATTTAGGCTTAATTCCAGAACAAACTGTAACAATTAGAAACCAAAAGTCAAATGGATTTCTTGAGGGATACTGGATTCCCCATGATTGAAGGCCTTCCATCAAAAGCTAAATTGCTATTTTTCAGATGTATTGTAGTGAGGATTCATTACAGATGATAGATAATCAACTAAGTCCATTTCAACCCTGAAATTCTGTAGGTAAAGTTACTGTATTTCTGGAATGGGGGGGAGTCATTCTGTAACGTCCAATCCTAGCCCCATGTGCTATAACTTAAGTCCCTTCCTTCTTGTTATATTATCATTAAAGATGGCATGGATAGATAGAACATTTATGAAGTGTTTACTATGTGCCATACAGTGGTAAGCACTGTGAACACAAACAAAGAGGAAAACAAGACGGCCCCTACTGTCAAGGAGCTTTCATAGTAATAGAAAGGGAAGCTCAAAGGTGTGGAGCAAAACAGAGGGTACCTGCGTGTAATGGTAGAGAGCAAAACAGACCGGAGACTGAGCTAGAAGTAAAGTGTAAAGATCATGCTCAGTCTCAGCAAACAGTGATCAAGGAATAGGGGAGAATCAGTCTTCTAAAGAATAACTGGCTAAGTTTGTAAGTCAATCTCCTCTTCAAAAGGACCACATGGAACACACCTGGCCCAGAAGGGGTATTATAGAGACCTAGAAAAAGTATGAAACAAGAGCCTTGCACTCAAGAGGCATAAAATTGAGGAGGTGAGACAAATGTATAAAATTACAGTAACTAAGTGATATAGTATTAGTAAATACTTATAAATGAGCATTGGTAAAATCACAGTTAACTACATGATATAATATTAAGTGGCACTAAGAGAGGAGTTCCAAGAACATTTGCCGGACATTTCCAAACCACAGTGCCTACACTGGCAATGCTCCTCATTCCCTGCCACCATAAGTCAGTCTCTTTTCCCAGGGTCTCTGGACCATGATAAGAAGGTTTTCACTTTGTCTTTCCCAGAAGTACTCCCAGGCTATTTCCAAACTCACCCCTCTTTTTACAGCTCCTCTTTATATGCCATTTGGCTTATTCACATTTGTATCCCAAGTCTATAGTTCATTATCCAAAAGTGATGAAACACGATTCTTTTTTTGCTTATTTTGTTCAAGAAGTGAGAGATCAGTGTGAGTGAGAAGCAAGATAGTATTATAAAAGCTGCTGAGTCAAATGTCCTGGGTTCAAATTCCAGCTCTGCTACTGACTAATGTGACTATAAATTATTCCATCCATTTAGATCAGTGGTTCTCAACCTTCCTAATGCCACCACCCTTTAATATGGTTCCTCATGTTGTGGTGACCCCCAACCATAAAATTATTTTCGTTGCTACTTCATAACTGTAATTTTGCTACTTCTATGAGTCATAATGTAAATATCTGATATGCAGGATGTATTATTTTCATTGTTACAAATTGAACATAACCCACAGGTTGAGAACTGCTGATCTAGATCAAGGTCTCTCAGCCGGAAATTGATGGACCCCGGTCATGGACAGGTTTCAGGAAGTACACAAACTTGGTTTTAAAAATTATATCTTTATTTCATTGTAACTAATTTCCTTTATAATTCTATGTGTTTTATTTAACACGTTAAAAACATTATTCTGAAAAGGAGTCTACAAGCTTCACCAGACTGGCGAAGAGAGTGGGGGGAAATCATGACATGGAAAATATAAGAAAACCTGCTGTACATCTAGTCTATTCATATGTAAAAAGAAGGTTCTAGAAGAGAATATTGCTGAGCTAGCATCAAAAGCAAAAAGTACAATTACTTACAAAACAATCAAGAAAAATAATGCTGAAGCTTTTCATCATCACACTTCTAAAAAGATCCCAGATGGCAAACTTTTAGCAACATTCACTGCTGAACCCAGAGACCTCCCCAAGTTGTCCAGATACTTCTAAGTTGTGAAGGCCAAAAATAAAGAGCTTGCCCTAGCCAATATCTGACTGGTGTTAACAGTATTTTTCCTTTCTGGATTTCCTTATCATGTGAGACAATGAAAAGAGCAGGGGACTTCTCAATCATTAAAAATTCCCTGAGCTTTATTATTAATTAACTACATCAATTATCCAAGTAGCCTAAGTTGATATACTCAGCTATCATTTGTAGAGTGTCCCCACTGTCTTAGAGAATTACTTTAAGTATGCCTGAGGAGATGAGTATTGCTGGCAATCTTATTTTGTTGATATGCTGCCTTCCTCATTAATACAAGAGAAAGGCAGAATTTTAATAAATAACTCCATCCTACAGATGTAGCTTATTACCATTTTGTACTACAGCTTTCAAACGGTGGTGCATGACTTCTTTTAGGCACAGAACGAATCCTTGGATCCAATTCTTTAGGACATCCTCCCAGGAGAGAAGCATTTTTTTTTATTTCCCCACTCTTCACTTTCATAATATGCAATTGGAAATTATGTTTTCAGTTATGGATAAAAAGTTTTTTGGGGTCACTTAAGGCAACTGAGCAGGCAATTACAAACGCATCAATTCTGTAATGGAGAAATGCCAAGAGGGGAGATAGAAGAAATGTTTTCTTTGGAACTGTGCCAGACTAAGATGCTCTTATTACTCAAAGTTAGGGAAAATAATTTAGTGTGGCAATAGCATGTTATATGAGTTATCATAGGGTTAATGCCAAGTATTAATATATGCAAACTGAAAGTTACTTTCACTTCCAGAAATGGGACTTTGCTGCTTTCATTTCCTACATATGCTGTTAAGTACCAATGTCATGATTCAGCTGCAAAAGGAGATCCAGGACACAATTACAGCCAGACATCAGCTGGCACTTGAGCTGCAAAGCTAGATTACATGTGGACAACATGTGTTTGTTCATTAAGGATGGTTTCGATTGCCTTTAGGACAGAGAAGAGTGGGGAAAATAAAACATTTATTAAACACTTGCTATACAACAAGCACTATGAAGTCCTGGATATACAAATACAAAAGCGAAAAAGTCTCTGTCCTAAATGAGTTTACATACCAATGGACAAAATAAAATTAACTATAAGAAATTAATGGCCTACTGGGAAAATAATTGCTCCAGGAGAGTTGACTGACATGCCTAGCCTGGAAGCCATGGTAGTACTGAATAGACTAATGCACCTAATGCAAAAGGTGGAAAGTGAAGGGAATGATATACGTGTGGTGGCAGGGTAGATGGCAAGATGGCCAGGGTGGATAATTCAATCAGACTGGAATCATGTTCTGGGATCCGCTAGATATAACTGACCAGGTCAATGTGCCCTCACTTAATCTAGAGAGTTGAGCTCTAGGACAAGATTTCCAAAGGTGAGGGCAATAAATTCCCAAGGAACTAGGGACCTTTGTTTCGGAAGTTGTCAGATTTATAGGAACATGGCCATTTTTAGACTAGATAGGACCTACTGGTCTTTGGAACTAGCATTCTGGAAATGACAGAAACTCCAAAGAAGAACTTAGTTTTCCTCCTTGACACCAAGGTCAGTGGTTTGGTATAGTCTTGCTTATCGAGAAATCACCTGTGGCTCTTTGACTTCTCTGCCCAAATGTTTTAAAAAATCACTTTTATTATTTACCAGTGAGTGAGAAATAGCACAGTGTGGTGGCTAGAGCATTAAGAGTGAGGCAGGCCAAAATTCAAGTCCTGCCTCTGACACAGTACAACCATGTCCAAGTCACTTAACCTTTCACTGTCCCAGGAAACTCCACAAGTCTCCAAGTTGAAGACAAGGTGATCTTGGCATTTTTTATGCTCATTCTTCTCCATGATTACTTGATTGCCATGTGTTGTAACTTGCTTACTCCAGCTATGCTCATCTCAACTGTCCCCTAAGCAATATTTATTTTAGATGAGAAAAAGATGCATGAGAAGAGAGAGTTTCCATATTGGGTTATACCGATAAAATCAAAGATTTAAAAAGAAAAACGTAATCTGGAGGGAAGGTTTATCAGTATAGTTCTTGTTCAGTATGTGAAGTTCACCTCATCCTGAGACAAAGGAATCTAGTGAAGTAGGGTCAGGAAGACTCAACTGTTGACTGAAGGCAAGAAGTCTTCCACAGAATTGTAGAATTGTAACTATATGAGAGACCTTCTTGTCCAAATTCTTCCTTAACTGGTGTTGCAACCCTGTCTTCCACTGCAGAATCTCTGGTTTTTCATTCGCATTTTAACTTTTCTCCTTATTCCCTCTCTCTAGCCTCCTCTGTTTCAGTACAAATCTGCACCTTTACTTAGGAGTTCCATACCAGATGGCACTTGTAGCTGATAATTTAAGAAGGGCAATTAAAAATATTCTACTTTGGTAAAGGATTTAACAAAACCGCCTTAATCAGATGCAAGCAAGGAAGAACAGTTAGGTCTAGAGTAGACAACCCTTACATTTTTATGGTTCCTCTTATTTTCTTAGTGTAACAAACGATCTCCACTCAAGTTCTCTACATTGATTAAAAACTTTTCAAATTCTTTGGCATAAGATATGATGTCAAGCAGTCTGGTGTATGGGCTGATGTATTGTGTTGATGATTCAGTAATAAAAAGGGTAATTTATAACCAAATCCATCTAATTTTCAGAGGCATAATAAAATACTTTTTTTATTTTCTAGGAAGTTCATTTCCTTACTTTTTAAAATTCATAAACAATTTGGTTATTGGAAGTCTGATGAAGAGTTTACAGCTGAACTTTTCACATGCAACTCTATATAAACATTTAGAAGTTATAGCATAAGGGCATCTCAGGTACATCCCTGGTATATGAAATAGAGCTGTCATGATGACCTAGTTTTCATTAGCCAGACTAGAGGTTAAGATCTAGAGCAAGGCCAGAAATAAATTGAGATGAGAGGGAAGATTAGCTAGCATGAGTAAGCCGATGCAGTTGTCAATGGTTTGCTTGCATGCTAGGCCACTATAATGATATTCTCTAGGATCTTGCATAGTTTTCATGATTAAAAATTGTTTTCTTGACAGTTAACCTATAATTCCAAAGATGATATAAACACAAATGTTACTTTGACATATAAGAAAAAGTGGGGGTTGACTTTTTATCTTCACATAATTGATGAAATGTGAAATTGCTTTATTTTAGACTGACCCTGGAAGCTAGCAATTTATTGATTTATTTTTTATCAGAATGATGGGAAGATAGATACTACTCTGGCTGGGTCTACATTCTTGTAATTCAGTTAGGAACAACCCTGATAGGCCATTATTAATAAACTTTAGCACCAATAATTTATGTGGCCCCCATGGCTTGTAGAAGCATGATCCTTCTCCTGATGGGGATAATTTATTTGCCAGGAGCAGTTGTATACTTACTTTCCTCTGGTGCTGTACATATAGCTATCTTTAGTTCTGATGTTTTGGTGTACCCAATGGTATGGTAATTTTCTACTGGCAAAGCTTGCAAACTTTTTGGTCCTTCACAACGTGGATGATTTTTCCTTTGTCTTTGTGACTGACTCCCCAACAGTGGTTCTACACAAAGCTGTGAAGTCCATGAATGAATAGTGAAAGAATGGAATGAAGGCCAACAGACCAAGATTCATACTGTCTCCCCAGACATGGGACATGGACTGTTTTCTATTTCCAGTTATACTAAGCAAAGGACTTAACCTCTAAGTAACCACAACTCTCTGAGGCCACAAACTGAAGAATAGGTCCAATCTGCATTCCCACAGAGAATTTCCTCAAATGGGAGCTTCAATAGAGAATTTCCTCAATGGGAGCTTCTTATAGCAATGATAGTACAGGTCCAGTACCCTTCTGAAAATATGAAATAATAGCTGGTATTTATATAGGAATTTAAGGTTTTCAAAGCACTTTATCTCATTTTATTCTCATAACCACCTTAGGAGTGGTTATCCCTATTTTAAACAGGAAGAAAACCAAGGCAAACAAAGTCAAATGGCTTGCCCAGGGTCACACGGCTCACAAGTTTATGAAGCAGGACTTTAACCCATATCTTGCTAACTTCCAGTCCTGGTCTCTCTGCACTGCAATAATCTTTTGCATCACTTATTGGCTGCAAGTCTTCACTGGTAATCTGATAGATACTTCTCATATCCAGCATGTGGCTTTTCACTGCCCTTGGAGTCTTAGGGAGGTGCCTGAGGATGCTGAGGAGTTACAAGCCATTTGCCCCCTGATAACATTGCTAGGCAGAATTTCAACCCAGATCTTCCTGACTCTAAAGCTAACCATCTGTCAACAGCACCATGTTGTCTTTCCACCAGAGAATAGTCCAATGGATTTATGACCTTATTTATGTGGATATTTCCTCAAAGTCAAGTCAGCCGATATTTGTTAAGAGTCTGCTTTATCCTCGGCCCTGTGTTAAATGCTGAGGATACAAAGAATACCAAAAGCTGCCACTTAACACAGGGTTCATCTTCTAACACCATCCTGGCTGACGACTCCATTTCCTCCCAAATGGTCAATGAGAAGCCCAATGTAGGGGCAGGGCAGGGGGGAGGCATTCTCATTTCTTCTTTACATCTTCAAAGACAACATCAGAAGACATGGAATTTCCATCATTGATTCCTCCGGCTCATCACGTGACGTGCCCATTTTTCTTTTTTCCCCCCATAACTTTCTTCGACAGCATCTTGGCATTTTTTATGCTCATGCTTCTCCATGATCACTTCATTGTCATGTGTTGTAACTTGCTCACCCCACCTATGCTTATCTCAAGTGCCCCCTAAGCAATGCTTACTTTAGATAAGAAAATGATGGGCACCCTCAACAGCAAGAAACCTGGAATTTTTTTCTTTGAATGCTGAACGGTTTTCTAAATTATGTATGTACCAGTGGATGGGCAACTCTTCCTACCATGTGCAGATTATCTAGCTGGTCAGTCAGTTACATGAGTGACCAGGGATCTCCCTAAAGTATACCCTGGGGTAATCTAATCAGCACAAAAAGAACTATCTAGATAATGGTACCATAAATAAGAAGCATCCTTTCTATTTGGTTTTTGCACAGGGCATCTTTTATGACACTAGTCTCCTTGCATAAATATTTTCCTGGATTTTATTTCTCTTTTTTTTTTAAATTTATTTTATTAAATTTTGAGTTACATATTTTCTCCCCGTCTTTCCCCCGCCCACCACCCCAAAACAGCCATCCCAGTGTGTCCCCCCTCCCCCAGTCTATTCTCTCCTATGTCACTTTTCGGTAGGGCAGGATGGATCTCCCAACTGCAGTGCCTGTGTATTTCAAGTTCCAGTTGGATGTAGTCAATAATAATAATAATAATTGCATATAT
>CM053583.1:38479009-38494105 GCA_028627135.1 Pseudochirops cupreus | reverse complement strand
TTGGGGTGGCTATGTGAGAGCTGCAATAGGTTGCTGCTGCTACGCTGCCATCTTGGCTCTGCCCCCTATTTTCTTATTGTTAAGAATAAAGAACTATATACAGTTATGTCATACATTGCACTCATAGAAATGCAGCAGGAACTGGGAGTAGTTTTCTATCATTTAGGGGGCTAAATCAGAGCTAGATTGACTACTCATGCCTAAGGCTAACAAAATGAGCATTGTTACTCTTAAAAGGAGTGGAGTTAGGAGAGAGAGTTAGTCAGCTTTTTGAGAATCATAGAGAACTTGGAATTACCCCCTAGAAAACCACTCTGTTTTAGAGTACTATTCGAATTGTTTGTAATTGGCCCTTATCACTTTATGCAGTCGAGTGTTGGGCAGCACTGATTCTCGGTGGTTAAATATATGGCAATATAACATGTACCAAGAGCATTAAACTCTATTTATTGCTTGCTTCACTGTTGAAATTTGGGGCAAGGAAATAAAAGTGAGAATTTAAAAATGAACTGGGACAGCAAACTTCCTGCCCAGCTAGTCTCCCATGTGAGAAGCTTGGCTTTTCTCTTTTCTCTTCCCTGGGCAATCAGAGCCCAGGATCCAAATCAAGATATTGACTTTCAGTCAGACAGCAGGGATCCTGAGGCAAAGAGGCAAAAAGTCATTGAAGACACAGAAACCATGGAGACCTCTGGGCTAGATAGCCTCTTGCACATTGGTCAGGGATTTCCCATGCCAAAATGAATAGCTTTTTCTATTGTCCAGAATTTTTAAAGAAAGAAAAGACCTCAGAGAGTTGACCCTGAGAAAGCAGTTGTATAAGTAGGACCTCAGTCTCTGCCATTGATCTACCAAGTATCTTTAGGGCTTAGCTGTCTAGTCAGGTCAATTCATTGTCTTCAAATTTACCTTACACTTTGACACCTCTTTCCCGTTTTGTATTCTTTTCCCCACCACCTGGAACAATCTCCTTCATAATTAAATGGATCCTGCACCCCACACACACACCTCCCAACCCCAAGATCTTTAGACTCTTTAGGATTTAGGTCCGCTACGAGGTATGGGTAAAGAGTCAGGACTGAAATCAAGAAGACTCATCTTTCTGAGTTCAAATCTGGCCTCAGACACTTTCTAAATGTGTGACACTGGACAAGTCACTTAAACCCCTCTGCCTCAGTTGTGTCATCTGTAAAATGATCTGGAAAAGGAAACGGCAACTCACTCCAATGAAAAGTCAGACAGAACTGAATCAACTGGACAACAACAACATGGGTCAACTAAAGTCCCACTTCTTTCATAAATCCTTTCTGCCTACTCCAACCCTCAGGCTTTTACTGGACTTAACTGACATTCCACATATATTGTTTTGTTTATTGTTAAATTTCTTTCCAAATATATGAATCTTTGTTTATCTTTTCATTTAGTAAACATGCACCTAGTTCTACTAATGCCCTCGGCCTAAGAGCTTGAGTTTAGAGAGATAAGCAGATAAGCATAGAGATAATACACCAAATTGCAAGCAGGATTTTCTACATTATCCTATAACCACTGAAAGGCAATATGGGACATTAGATTGAGTCATCCTTGAAGCCTCGGAGACCTGGGTTCAATTCTTAGGAGTGACCCAGGGCAAGTCATTTGACATGTCAGTGTCCCTGATCACTCTCTAAGACTCTAAGTTGCAGACAAAGCAGTTGCTTTGGTAGAGGAAATTTCCTCATTTGGAAAATCACTCTACTAATGTAGTCATGATGCTAATTCTCACCAATACTAGATAAGCAGGGTATATATTACTACCCTCATTTTACTACTAATAATACAAAATCCTACGATGTTGTCTCAGGAAGATTTAAGTGACTTGCTCCAAGGTCATACAGTGAATAAATGGAAAATTCAGGACCTGAATCTAGGCTTCCTAACTCCTAGACTATTTTGACTTATTTGTACATACATACAAACATACATACATGTAAATATAGTACTCATTTGTACTCCTATATGCACATCTACACACATATACTACCTATACATCTCTGTATATAAATATACATGAATACACACACACACATATATACATATATATATATATATGCATATGTATATATATATTAGTTAAGGAGAGCTGAAGGGTTGTTTTTTCTCTGACAGACTGGACAGGGTGGAATAAGTGGAACTTCAACAAGAGGGGAGCAGCTTTCAGGATAAAGAGACATCCAAAACCATCCTGTGAATGATATGGGGCATCTCACACTCCATCATTGCAATGGAGAATGAGTTCTGAAGCATGTCAGGAATGACCCACACCTACCTTGGGATTCAGTGGTAATATTTTCTGTGCTTTTGTCCTCTGGGTGAAAAGAGAAGAAAACTAGTGCTGATGTTCTCTTTTTCTTCTTTTTTTCTCTTCTGCCTCCTATTCTCTCCTCCCTCCATTACTTTCTCCTTTCAGCCTTTCTTTTTTTCTCATTTCTGTTCCACTTTCTCCTTTTCATCTTCATCTCTCTGGCTTTCTGCCTCTCTTTCTCCTTTCTGGCTGCCAGTTTTCCTTTCTGATTCTCACTCCTTCCTGTTCATTTTCTTTTCTGATTCACTTTTCCCTTGCTTTGCATTATCTTGCCCTTGCCTCTTCTTTCCCTTGCCGTTTCTCTTCCTTCCCTTCCCTCCCTATCTCCTTCTCCTCGACCCCAGAATGATAAGGTGGGGATAAATGAATGAATTGCACAATGAATTCTAATGAGTGTTCAAATGATCTATCCATCTGTCATAGCTGGGATAAGGAGCGAGCTTTTCTAATTCAAGGATGGAATAACTTCAAAAAATCTAAATATAACTTGCTTTTGTGAATTGTGACTATAATTCATGGAAATACACTTGTTTCTCTGAGAACTTGCTATATAACAACAGTCTAGTTTCCTAAAGAATCATCTAACTTACAAGTAGAATTTACTTCAGGATTCCTGTAGCTTTGTGCAATCAGTATGGGAAACAGTACAGAGTTCAGCACCTTGGGTGTGATGTGACTAGGAGCTTCACAACACAGCAGGACTTTATATAATCCAGTGGGATCTTCTGCACAGGCTTCCTAATTTAGGAAAGTAACATATGGGAGAGGACATACAAAGATAAAGATGCCAAACAGAATAACCCAAATACTTACTGTTTTCAAAACAGAAAATAATAGAGAATTATGACAATATCCCCTTCAGTTGACCTTCTAAGATTATGATACCTTTTTCAGTTGAAAGTGATTAAAATTCCCTTCCATAGATTTTTCTTTTTGTTTTTCTACCTTCAGCAAAGAAATCAACAAACAATCCTTTTCAGGTGAAATTGTATAATATATGTATGGACTTAGAAATGAGTAATGGATAGCAGATCCAGGAACTTAAAAAAATACTTTTCCAAACTCACTGGAATTACTACAAACTGGAAAAAAAGCAAAATATTGGTGGCAAATGGGAGCAGGAGGATGCTGTACTTTTTAGTTTTTTTTCTGACTGAGCTGAAGTTATAAATATTAGCAAATATTCTACTGTGTTTCACTGTATTCCCCCCATGCAATCTGTTTTGTGCTACAAGGTATTAGACAGGCATATATTTTACTCTCTCTACTGGGAGTCAATTTGCAAGGAAGAAAGTAATATAAAAATGGCTATTTACTCTTTTACAAGTGGTACAATCCATTATCACTCTTTACTGATGTCATTAAGAGAATAGCAAATCAATGATCAGTTCTCATTCCCTCACATGGTAAACCTTCTGCTTCTATTCTTGTAAAACCACACATGGCTTGGATGCCACCTTGATTGCCTTGAGCACAGCTGATTGTTTTCCTAAATCCATGGCCATGTCTGAAGGAAAAGTATCTTTAAAATTTGAAAATTAAATAGTTAAGTGATAGGATTTTCTGCACAGAGAAACCCAAATTGTAAAGACATATAAATACGCCACCCTGAGAAAAAGGTTTTGTTTAATTTTTAAAACCATCTTATGCCAGGATAGAGGGACTGTCCAACTAAGCAATACCTGCACATGGAGAAGCAACTCACAGTCTGGGCTATTCATGCTGCTTCCACAGTTTTACAGAGCCAAGTTCACAAAGTGCTGAGAAAGAGGAAGCCAATCATTTAGGTTGGGTGGACAGGACAGTCTATGCAAAGGGATTTTGGAATATTTTTCAGTGAACCAGCAATAATTCATTGAATTTTAGCCAGTCTTTTACTTCCTTTATTTCCATCTAATTGAAAGCTCTAAGACTGCACCCAAATGTCCCTTAAAGTGAAAGGGATGCCTTCTTAACAATGACTGAATTTTCCAGCTGGGTTTATGTTTAATAAAGGTGGTGATGCATGCAATAGCTACTTAACAGTGGCAATCCAAGAAGATCATTTTGGGTTAAATAGAACTTAATCATTCTTAGTAGACATAGTAGACATTCTTTGAGTGCATTTACATGGATTTAACCATCAACATTTCACTTCACAATAATTTGTTTACAAAATGTTCCCCAGTCACTACAACTTGTGACTATAACTGGAAAATGATGTTAAAGATAAGTAGGTAAAGAAATATGTTACAGTGACTGGGAAAAGGTGGTATTTCTCTGGGTGAGGGTCACTAAGAAAGAAGGAGTACACTTTTGCTAAGGGAATTTGGGAAGAAATTGTTTTCTTTTCATTTCTACTAGAATATAATCTTGAAAGCAGGGACTGTTTCATTTTTGACTTGGTACTTCCAGTAACTTTCATAGTATTTTAATCATAGTACGCAATTTAAAAATGTTTATCGGGGCAGCTAGGTGGCTCAGTGAATAGAGCACCAGCCCTGGAGTCATGAGGACCTGAGTTCAAATCTGGTCTCAGACATTTAACACAAAAACTAGCCGTGTGACCTTGGGCAAGTCACTTAACCCGAATTGCCCTCCAAAAAAAAAAGCAAAAAAAAAACCAAATAAAAATGTTTATCAAATTAAATTGAATTGAATCTCCATCCATGCCATAGAATACTAAAGCTTAGATGCCAGTAAGCCCAATAATAAAATAGCTTATCCTCGCATAGTATCTCAGTGATTAACAAGGTACTTTTCTTTGATCAGCCCCATGTAATAGATGTTCAATCATCATTCCCATCTTCCCAATGAAGAAACTGAGGCTCAGAGAGCTTAATGATTTGCCTGAGGTTACACAGTTAGTAAATCTGAGAATCAGGATTTGATCATCTCTATTCCAAATCTAGGACTCTTTCCATTATACTATAAACTCTCTGAAAAATGAAAAGTTTTACAATTCCCATTTATTTCACATGCCAAATGTCAATGTAATAAAAATCTGAACACTTGCTTCGAGTTTGTGGTAATAGCATAGCATGTAAGCCAGTATTTTTACAGTGAAAGGTAGTATTAACAGTAATAGCTACATTTATATGCCACTTTAAGGTTTGCAAAGTGCTTTACTTGTGTTAGCTCATTTGATTCTCACAATGACCCCATGACTTAGTTGCTGTTATTATCTTTGCTTTAAAGATAAGGAAATTGAGGCTGACAAAGTTAAGACCGGGTGCTTTAGCTACATGACTTCTTTAGCTTTGAATGGCACCAAAAGTTGAATAATGCCCTGGGGAGACCACTGCCAACTCAATTCTTATTCCAGAGAAAAGAAAGCAAGTTGGAGAAGAAAGTGAATTAGAAAAAAAAAGATGAGAAAGCACAGAAAAGAAAAGAAGTAAACTAAAAGAAGTGGTGGCAAAGCAATAAAAAATGATGACCGTGGTAGAGAGACTAAGACCAATGGTCGTTAAAAATACTGGGTAGCTTTTGGCTGCTGATACTGACATCTCTAGGTCAAGACTGCATCACAAATGGAAACGAAAAAGTGCCATTAAAATCCTGTGACACCCATGGAGGAATGAAGAAACAGGCTTAATTTTGAGCAATTCAACAGTTTTGAGGCATAAGGGCTATATCCATCATTTTTTATTATGTCATAATTCCTCAGGGTACTGTAAAAGACAAAAGGAAATGGAGATTTATGACAGTGACCCAGATAATTTATCTCCAAATGGAAGATCCCAAGTAGAGGATGAAGCAGTGGGCTAGGTAAATTTAGTATTATCTTTAGGAATGTCTGACCAGATACGACTCAGAAAAGTATCATATCCTGACTAGTACTGTTCAGATGAACTAAATGGGAGTTGGATAGTCCTATAAGCAAAATGAACTTTTAGAACAAATAGATGAATTGGCATGGTGATTGCCATAGAAAGTCCAGTAGTGAATAAATGTCTAGAGGTGGAATCAATTCAATAAGCTTTTATTGTGTCATCCATATGCAGGATCAACATGATGTACTAGACTAAAGAAAGTTTCTCTTGAAGCCAGTGACACATGTGTGGCCCTGGATAAGTCAATCTGAAATTGCAAGAGGCAATTTTCTACAACTATTCCTTTCAGAGAAAGTGCCAACATGCATTGGTAGAGGGACATTTTTTTCACATGCCAGTTCCTTATGTCAATGAAATAACAGCTTCAGTCCCTCTTCCTCTTCCCTATGTGTCAGGTACCATGGTATAAAGCGACTAAGAATATGTTGATACACAAAAAAGTAGTTCCCAAGAGAGACATTAAATGCTCAGTGTTCTAATCCAAGGAAGTCGCACAGAAGAGATGACTTACTCTGGAGCAAAGATCTGGATTCAAGTACTGACTGACACATACTGGTTCCATTACCCTAATGTTAAGTCACTTAACTTCTCAGTGTCTTATGTTTTTACTTCTCCGTCCTTTCCCAATATATCCTTCTCCTTTATCCTACACAAAGACTCATCACACATAACAAAAAATTAAAATTAAAGAAAACAAAAGCATTTCAGCAAGTCTAATGAAAACATCATCTGGGGAAAAGCACATGTACAGTGGTACAAACCAATAACTCCCTACTTCTTCAAAGAAGGGAAGGAGGTGCATTTTCCTATCTTTTCTTTAGGCCCAGGAAAATTTCTAAGACTATAAATTACAGTGAAGTTGGTTTTCTGTAACAATGGAAGGTGATTCCATGCAAGGACTTTTCTATACTGATTAAGATACAGTTTATGTTTCTCAAAATTTAAATCCTCATTTGTTGTCCTATCAGCAACATCGTAAATTGAACTTTTAAACACTTTAGTTAACGGCAAAATTGTGCTCCAAACTGGAAACGCAAAAAGAGATCTCTTTTCTCCCCCTATTCTCACCAAGATCCCTACATACTACAGGGAGGTCCCTATTTCCTATGGTAAAATGTTATATTAATACTTATTAGTTAAATAAATTTCTGACATCAGTATAATCAGACCTCTCTGTAAACCTCTATGTATGTCAAATGTTATACACATCCAATATATAATGCAGAAGGTATGCCAACTGTAAGATTCTTAGCCATTTTGTTACACAACCCACTCAAAGTAAATTTAAGGAGAATCTTAAAGCCTTCACAAGTAGCATGCCACATTTTGTTCCAACTACCTAACTCTCAAAGTATAAGAAACGATCAGAAAGACAAAAAGCCAACCAGATAGAACTGAGAAGTGGAGTAGGAAGAGGACATCCTTAAGTCAATATCACAAAAAATTGAAGCATGTAGAATTTCCTTTGTTTCTTTAAAATCTTACTCAAAGCAACACAGTATGTCCCTCCTTTTACTGGGAACATGGTGCTATTTCTCATTGTTAACAAATAACACATCTTGAGAACATGAAAAGAAATTCTAGATTTCTATCTATTGATTTTCAGGATCCACATTTTCCTGTGTTTAGACTGAGAGTAGAAGATTCTGATCATCTTTATAGAAGTGATTTATTCTGCCAACAAAATAAAGGGTTGGGCAGTGGTAAAAATGGGTGAATAATCAGATAAGGACAGATAATTAAGGTGAACAGAAGAAATAAGGTAAAAGAGAGAATGCTGAGTCTATAACATAGAAGTCTTTCTGAACTAATTCAGGAATAGAAAAAGCTTTGCAACTTGGAAAGACTTAAGAAGTCTAATGAACGCTATGACCAATCATTATTCCTGAGAACTAAGAATGAACTATGCTACTCACTGTCTGACACCAAAATTAGGCATTCAATATATGAGTATAGTCTATGAGGCATTTGCTTTTGGATACGGGTATTATGAGAATTTTAGGGTACTGGAGCATGCTCAACATTGTTAAAACTTCCCCCCACACACTTAATACTATTTTATTTTTCCAATTACATGTGAGATAGTTTTCAACATTCATTTTTATAAGATTTTGAGTTGCAGATTTTTCTCCCTCACTCCCTTACCTTCCTCCTTCCCAGGACAGCAAACAATCTGATATAGGTTATCCATGTTCAATCATGTTAAACATATTTCCACAATAATCACATTGTGAAAGAAAAATCAAGACGGGGGAAACCACAAGAAAGAAAAAAACAAAAACACGTTAAAACAATATGCTTTGACCTGCATTCAGACTTCATAGTTCTTTTTTTATTTTTTTGCTTTTTGGAGGGGGGGGGCGAATGCAGAGCAATTGGGGTTAAGTGCTTTGCCCAAGGTCACATGGCTAGTTTTTGTGTTAAGTGTCTAAGGTCATATTTGAACTCAGGTCCTCCTGATTCCAGGGCCAGTGCTCTACTCACTGTGCCACCTAGCCGCCCTTAGACTTCACAGTTCTTTCTTAAGATATGGGTAGCATTTTTCCATCATGAGTCTTTTCATTGTGTTGCTGAGTAGAGCGAAGTCAATCATAGTTGATGATAGCACAATGTCGCTATTGCTGTTTACAGTATTGTCCTGATTCTCCCTTCACTCAGCATCAGTTCATGCAAGTCTTTCCAGGTTTTTCTGAAATCCACGTGCTCCTCATTTCTTAAAGCACAATAATATTCCATTACATTCATATACCACAACTTGTTCAGCCATTCCCCAATTGATGAGCATCACCTCAATTTCCAAATCTTTGTCACGAGCTGCTATTAATATTTTGGTACATGTTGGCCCCGTTCCATTTTTTAATGATATTTTTGGATACAGACTTAGTAGTAGTAATGCTGGATCAAAGAGGATGTATAGTTTTATAGCCCTTTGGGCATAGTCCCAAATTGTCCACTGGAATGGGTGAGTCAGTTCACAGTTCACCCAATGATGCGTTACTGTTCCAATTTTCCCACATCTTCTCTAATATTTATTATTTTCCCTTTCTACCATATTAGTCAATCTAATAGGTGTGAGGTGGCACCTGATAGTTGCTTTAATTTGCATTTCTCTAATCAATAGTGATTTAGAGCATTTTTTTCATATAACTATACACAGCTTTAATTTCTTCATCTGAAAACTTCCTGTTTGTAGCCTCTGACCATTTATCAATTGGGGAATAACTTGTATTCTTATAAATTTGACTCAGTTCTCAATATATTTTACAAATGAGGCCTTTGTAGGAAACACTAACTTTAACCTGCTTGGATCTAGATTGCTCTCTTGGGTAGAGGTCCTAGGGTGTGGGCCAGGGGGCCAGAGCTTGTGGGGGCTGCAGAGAGGGCACTCTCCTAATAGCTCTGGCAGCTGCAAAAAAACCCAGTGATTTGGGACAAAGCTCTCCTCTCTGGAATCAGAGTTCTACTGTGGCAAAGAACTCAAAAGTCAAGTAATTGACTTTCGACATGAGCAAGCAGAGGAAGAAAATCAAGGACAGCAATCAAACCTTAGATTCCTTTTTTGGGGACAAAAAGGGTCAAAGCATGAAATGGGAGGAAGATAACGAAGTCAAAACTCCTTCTTCAAAAGCTTCCAAGAAAAATATGAATTGGTTACAGGCCATGGAAGAGCTCAAGAAGGATTTTGAAAATCAGGTAAGAAAAGTGGAGGAAAAATTGGGATGAGAAATGAGAATGATGCAAGAAAATCACGAAAAGTGAGTCAACAGCCTGATTGAAGAAAATAAGACCTTAAAAAATAGACTAACTCAAATGGAAAAAGAGGCCCAAAAAGCCAATGAGGAGAAGCATGCCATAAAAAGTCATATTTGCCAGATGGAAAAGGAATTTCAAAAGCTCACTGAAGAGAATAATTCCTTCAGAATTAGACTGGAGCAAATGGAAGCTAATGACTTTATGAGAAATCAAGATACCATTAAACAGATCCAGACAAATGAAAAAATAGAAGGTAATGTGAAATATCTCATTGGAAAAAACATTGACCTGGAAAATAGATGCAGGAGAGATAATTTTAAAATTATTGGACTACCTGAAAGCTATGATCCAAAAAAGAACCTAGAAATCATACTTCAAGAAATTCTCAAGAAAAATTGCCCTGATATTTTAGAACCAGAGGGCAAAATAGAAATTTAAAGAATTCACCAATCACCTCTTGAAAAAGATTGCAAAAGGAAAACTCCTGGGAATGTTATAACCAAATTCCTGAGTTCCCAGGTGAAGGAGAAAATATTACAAGCAGCCAAGAAGAAACAATTTGAATATTGTGGAAACATAATCAGGATAACACAAGATCTAGCAGCTTCTACATTAAGGGACTGAAGGGCTTGGAATATGATATTCCAGAGGTCAGAGGAGCTGAGATTAAAACCAAGGATCACCTACCTAGCAAAACTGAGTATAATGCTTCAGGGGAAAATATGGTCATTCAATGAAATAGAGGACTTTCAAGCATTTTTAATGAAAAAACCAGAGTTGAATAGAAAATTTGACATTCAAATACAAGAAGCAAGAGAAGCATGAGAAGGTAAACAGGGAAAAGAAATCATAAGGAACTTATTAAAGTTGAACTATTTATATTCCTACGTGGAAAAACAATAATTGTAACTTACGAAATTTTTCTCAGTAAGAGGATAGTTGAAGAGAATATAAATGTGTGTGTGTGTTTATACATATATGTATACATACATGTATACATACGTATATATTTTTATAGGAGGGTATATGTGCATATAAATAAATATATGAGTGTGTGTATACATGTGTGCATGTATACATAGACATAGGGCACAGGATCAGTTGAATAGGAAGGGATGATACCTAAAAAATAAAATTAAGAGGTAAGAGAGGAATATAATGAGAGGACATAGGGAGAGACAGAATAGGGTAAATTATCTCATATAAAAGAGGCAAGAGAAAAGTGTTACAATGGAGGGGAAGAACAGGAAGGCAAAAGGGAATAGGTCAACCTTACTCTCATTGAATTTGGCTTAAGGAGGGAACACCATATACACTATATTGGGTATCTAACCCTACAGGAAAGCAGGCAGGGGGAAGGGGATAAGAGAGGGGAAGATAGATGGGAGGGCAAATTGGAGGAAAGGGTAGTTAGAAGCACATACTTTTGAAAAGTGACAGGGTCAAAGTAGAAAATAGAACAAGTCGGGGGCAGGATAGAATGGAGGGAAATATAGTCAGTCTTTCACACTATATCCACTATGGAAATGTCTTGTGTAACTACACATATATATTGAATTGCTTATCTTTTCAGTAATGGGTAGGTGATGAGGGAAGAAGTGAAAGAATCTGGAATTCAAAGTTTTAAGATCAAAGGTTAAAAAAAATCATCATTATTATTATTTTACATGCAACTGGGAAATAAGCTATATAGCTACTGGGGTATGGAGATCCATCTTGGCTACTGGAAAGTCGGAGGGGAGATGTGGGAGGATATGGGAGAGAGCAGATTGGAAGAGGGAGTATTCAGTGGGATTGCTGTTTTGGGGTGGTGGGTAGGGGAAAGATGGGGAGAAAATTTGTAACTCAAAATCTTGTGGAAATGAATGTCGTAAACTAAAAATAAACAAAAAAAGTTTTAATAAAATAAAAGTGCTATCTCATTAAAAAAGAAACTGGCAAATGCTGAAACAAACAGGGCTTGATTTATTGTTTTCTTGATTTCTAGAATTAGGAAAGTGATGGAGAAAATATCAACAATGAAAATTAAACTAAAAATATCATGAATTTGGTTATTAAACATTTACTAGTAAAAAACAAGAGAGCTAGAGAGAGTGAGAACGAGAGAGTTTGTTAATTGGAAAATAAAATGATATGATAAAGAAAACCTTTACCAGCTTTTTTGATCACTTTCTCTTCTTCCTCTTCATCCTCCTCCTCATTCTTTTTCTTCTTTTCTTCCTTTCTGTCCCCCCTTCCTTCTCCTTTCTGTTTCTCTCCTTAACAACTTTTCCCTTCCTTACCTAGTCTCTATCTTCCTCCCCTCCCCCCACAATTTTTCACCTTTCCTTCTCTCCTCTGTTCTTTATTGAATCAAATTTGTTAGATTTAACTTTAAGGTTTTAAGATAGCTATTGAGTATATACAACATAGGAAAGGGACATAAAGTTTCTAATCTGAATCCAGGACCAAGTTTGGATATACCTCCTGGATCCTGACATTTAATTTAAAATTTTTCCCCATTCATTCACTCATTTATTTATTAGTCCATTTATTTCTTTTTCTAATTTTCTACACATTCATTCATTTGTTTTTCACAGTCATTTTTTACATTTTAAGTTCCAAACTTGTTGCCTCTTTCCAACTATTCTCTCACACATTGGTAACAATATGATACCAATTATAAAGGCGAAATCATGAAAAACCCATTTTCATATTAGTCATGTTTCAAAAAAGGGAAGAAACATAAAGGAAGTGAAAAAGTAGGCTTCAGTCTGCACTCTGACTTCATCAATTCTCTCTCTGAAGGCAGATAACATTTTTTATCATGAGTACTTCAGAATTTTCTTGAATCATTATATTGATCAGAGAAGCTAAATCTTTCACAGTTGATCATTGTTACAGCATTCAATGGTCTCCTGGTTATCCTCACTTCACTCTGCATCAGTTCATATAAATCTTCCCAAGTTTTTTTTTAAACCATCCTGTTCATCATTTTTATAATATGATATTCCATAATAATTATATACCACAACTTGTTCATTCATTCCCCAATTGTTGGTCATCCCTTCCAGCTTCCAGTTCTTGGCCACCACAAAAAAAGCTCCTATAAACATTTTTTGTATGTATAAGTCTTTTTCCTTTTCCCATGATTGCTTTAGAATACAGACCTAGTAGTGATTTTGCTGGGTCAAGGAACATGCACATTTTTATAGCTTTTTGGGTGCAGTTCCAAATTGTTCTCCAGAAGGGTTGGTCATGATCACAATTCTATCAAGAGTGCATTATTTTTTTTCCATTTTTCCATATCTCCTCCAGCATCTGTCCTTTTCTGTCATTTTAGCCAATCTGTTAGGTGCAAGGTGGTACCTCAGTTGTTTTAATGTACAGTTTTCTAATCAATAGTGATTTAGAATATTTTTCATGTGACTTTTGATGGCTTTGATTTTCTCTTCTGAAAACTACTCATGTTGTTTGTCTATTTATCAATTGGGAAATGGTTCTTATTTTTGTACATTTGGCTCAGGTTGATATATATTTCAGAAATAAGTCCTTTTTTTCAGAGAAACTTGCTGTGGATCCCCCTACCCCTGTTCCCTGCTTTTCTTTTAATTTTGGCTGCATCAGATTTATTTCTGCTAAATCTTTTGAATTTTACATAATCACAATTATCCATTTTGCTTTCTGTGATTTTCTCATAAGGGTCATAAAATCTTCCCTCATCCAAAGATCTAAAAGGTAAATTTCCCATGCTCCCCTAATTTACTTATGATATCACCCTTTATGATAAATCATGCGCTCATTTTGACCTAGTCCTAGTAACAGTGTGAGATATTGTTCTTTGCCTAGTTTCTGCCAATCACCTGTTTGGTTTTCTCAAAAAAAATTTTGTCAGACAATGAGTTCTTGCCCTCAAATCTTAGATCTTTGGGGTTGCCAAATAGTAGATTGTTATGGTCATTTACTGGTGGCTGTTATCCTCCATTTTTCGAAGAAGACCAAAATGACATCCCTCTGTCAAAATCAAGTTACATTGTTTCTTACTGTGGCTGATGAGACTAACACGAGCTCAGAACATCCTACCACAGGTCAAACACAAACAGTCCATGTGAGTATTTGGGGCAGATTCTTTAAATCTGTACATTTTGCATTTCTTTTGAGATACTTCAAGTCAGTTTTGCTCAAAGAGTATAGCACCTTCTCTGATGAGGACACACCATGCTGGGCAGTCCTGCTACTGTGTATTCTGTAATTAATGTATTCCACTGATCCACCCCTCTATATCTTAGCTAGTACCAGACAGTTCTGATGATTATAGATTTATAAAATAGTTTGAAATCTGGTATTGCTAGGTTACCTTATTTCAAATTGTTTTTCATTGATTCCTTTGATATTTGATGATGATGAATTTTACTATTTTTGTGACTCTGAAATATTCTTTGAAAATTTGTTATGAGACCAAATAAGTAAATTTAGATAGAATTGTCATTTTTATTATGTTGGCTCAGCTTACCCATGAGCAATCAATATTTCTCCAAATGTTTAGATCTGTCTGTGTGTGAAAAGTATATCATAATTATGTTCATAAAGTCCCTAGATTAATTTCAGCAGGCAGACTCCCAAGCATATTATATTGTCTGCAATTATTTTAAATGGAATTTTTCTTTCTATCACTTCCTGTTGGGTTTTGTTGCTAACACATAGAGATGCTGGTGATTTGTATGAGTTTATTTTATCTTCTGCAGCTTTTCTAAAGTTAATTGTTTTAACTAGTTTTTTAGTTGATTCTCTAGAGTTTTCAAAGTATGTTTTTATGTTGTTGGTAAAGAGTGAATGTTTTATTTTCTTGTTGTGTATGCTTATTCCTTCATTTTCCCTTTCTTGTCTCATTACTCTTGCTAGCATTACTACGTCAGAAATGAATAATATGATAATGGACATCTTTGCTTTGCTCCTGATCTTATTGGAAAGGCTTCTAATTTATATCCATTAGTGATAATGCTTGTTCTTAATTTAGATAGATACTACTTATTTTAGGAAAGGCTCCGTTTATCCCTAAACTTTCTATCATTTTTAATAGGAATATGTGTTGAATTTTGTCAAAAGATTTTTCTGCACCTGTTATTATAATCATGATTTTTATTGCTTCTGCTTTTAAAATGATCACTTTTACTTATAGTTTTTTTTCTAATATTGAACCAACAC
>CM053583.1:38466560-38478909 GCA_028627135.1 Pseudochirops cupreus | reverse complement strand
CCTCTTTACTGTTTAAAAATACATATAATTTACATGGTATTAGAATTAATTATTCTTTAAATGTTTGGTAGAATTCACTTGTAAATCCATTTGGTCCTAGGGAATTTTTCTTTGGGAGCTTGTTGATGTCTTGTTTAAGTTATTTTCCTAAGATAGAGTTATTCAAGTATTCAATCTCCTGTTAATCTGGGTAATTTACATTTTTATAAATATTAATCAATTTCACTTAGATTTTCAGGGTTTTTTGGCATATGACTGGGTAAAATACCTCTTAATACATGTTTTAATTTCATCTTGTTTGGTTGTACATTTATCCTTTTCATTTTTGATACTTGCAATTTGTTTTTATTTTATTTTAAAAATTAAATTAACCAGTTTATTTGTTGTTGTTGTTGTTTTTTTCATAAGCCAGCTCCTAGTTTTATTTACTAGTCCAATGACTTAAAAGTTCTAATTCATTCTTTTTTGATTTTTAGGATTTCCATTTTGGTGTTCATTAGAAATGTTTATTTTGTTATCTTCCTATTTAAAAAAAAATGCATGCCCAGTTCATTAATCTGTTCTCATTCCTTCTTCTTTCTCTCTCTCGACATAAATGTTTAGAGAGAAGCATTTTCCCTTATGTACTGCTTTGGCTGCATCTCACAAATTTTAGTACCTTGTCTCATTATTGTCATGTTCTTTAAAGAAATTGTTTCTTTGACTTGTTCTTTGACCCACTCATTCTTTAGGATTAGATTATTTAGTTTCCAATTGATTTCCAAAGGACCTATGCTTCCAAGGTCCTTTACTGAATGTAACTTTTATTGTATTATATACCCTGTAAAGGGTGTATTTAATATTTTTGCTTTTCTGCATTTGTTTGTGAGGTTTTATCCCCTAATATTTGGTCTTTTTTTTTTTTTGCTGGATTTTAAATTTACAATTAGACCCAATTCTCATTCATTTAAGAATACCAAAAGTTTGGTGAACAGATACAAGCACCTCTATGTTTTGAAAAAAATTAATTCCAGCATCAAATTGTGTTTTATGAGGCCAATCTGGCACAGTAAAATAATCGATGGAAAGCAACGGCAAACTAAATAGAAGGCAGATTTCCCCTAGCAATACGTAACAAAGACTGCAATGTGGTACAGCAGTAGCTAGTTAGTGGTGGTTATAGTTCCTGAACTCTCTAGCTAATGTTTGGAGAAATCATGTCCACCGCAAATACCTTTGCACAGGGAACTTTATTCTCATCTGAGGGTGCTGACAACGCTCAAAGATTGTTCTTGTGAATATTCAGAAAACACATACCTGAATGTTATCACAATTTTACGTCACAATTCAATTACCACTTAGCTGCTAATTACAGGGAACAAAATGGTACACTTTTTCCTTGTAAACAAGGTCTTTGAGAGCAATAGTAATGAGTTTACTGAATACATACCACTACATTAATGAAGAAAACGTTTTAAAAGTTTCTACAATTCTGTTTATAACTCTGATTTTTTTTAGTGCACATTTACAGATCTGATCAACAAAAAGTAACAATATATACTTTTTTTTTAAAAAAAGAAAATGTCAAGAGATGGACCACTATGGATACATTCACCAAAAGAAAGGGAGTAAGAAGCAGGCATTGCATTAATAGAGAGTTAAAAGTATAGACATACTTCAGTCTTGTTTCTGTTCATATACATCAACACTTGGAATGGACAGTCACTGCCGAAGACAGTTTTTATTTTAATTACAATAGTTCACAATTAATCTTGCAGTACACATAGGGATAACTTTCATGTTCACTTAAGTTTAAGCCTGGAATATCCACAGGAAGATCAATAAAAGCTGCTGTACTACCATCCAGGTGTTTGTACAAATCATACAATACCTCTCTCAGTTTCTTCATGGTTTTCTTATTGGGTTGAAGTAGCATTGCCTGGAAGTTCACTGGCAATCCATATCTTAAAACAGACTCAACAAAAATCCTTAGTGCTTTCACATGAATCCATGCTATGAAAGCTTCACTGAAATTCACTTTCAGCCACCAAATGAGTGGTCCAAACTGCTTCTTCTTGTCAGTGGCGACAGTGACCATCTCCTCTCTGTCTGCTCTGACCCGCTCCTCATCATACTGAAAATCACGGACAATGAACTTCCTATCTCTGGCTTTAATCATGAATTCATTCACTGACATCCTAAACAAGGTAACACTGCACAGGTAGTTATCTTGGTCCTCTGAAATAACCTGGCTAGATCTTGGGACTACCATCTCAGTTAATGTTTCATACTGCTTGACCCAGTCATTATGGAACGACTTTGGAACTACCACCAATACCGTGGTGAGATATTCTGAATCAAGGACAAAGTCATCTTTCTTTACAATTGGTGCTAGGCTTCTAGTTAATAAACTCCCTGTGTTCTTTTTTTCCAAAGTCTTAAGATTTACTTTCAGTTCATTATATGTAGATGATCGGGCTCTGAAGTCATTGTTAATTTGTTTTGCTCCCTTGGCAATGATTTCAGTAAGATTTTTCAATGACTCTGTGATTGGATACTTGGCCATATTCCATTGGAACTTTGTTACGTATGAAATTATGTCAACTCCATCAGCCAATAGGTTTTCTCCAACTTTATCTTCACTCTCCTCTAGTACATCAGATGTATATTTAGCCAGTTCGTTAACAACTATCTCTAAGAAGGAATCCAGTTTGTTCAATTCATCCAGTACTCCAACTAAGACATCCAGTGTGCCAACCTTTAATTCAGGGATGTTGAACTTTGAGTTAGTAGAGAGATTGCTTTTGATTGTCGCTGCCTGCAGTTTCTCCCATGCTTGCTGGCAGCTCCCAGGAACTGATATAAGCCAGAACTCAGTCATGCTTATCAAGGAATTTTTCCAAAAACAAGATTGATACCCAGACGCTGACAAGAAAAATGGAGGGGGAAGGAGGCAGAAAAACAGGAGGATTTAGCAGATCAGTGCTCCATCTCTAGTGAGCTGACCCCGTCTGCACCACTACTGTTGCTGCTGCTTGCTGCTGCTGCTGCCACTGCAGCCGCTGTGCTTGCGCCAAGGGAGGGGCAGGGCTCTGGGAGAACCAGGAGGGGGGAAGGGAGGAAAAAGGTGGGGGAGGGGAAAAGGGGGCGGGGCAAAGGGACCAAAGAGAAGAGAAGGGAAGCCCAGCAGGATGCGGAGTGGTCCTCTGCCTGTCAGTCAGTGGGTGCCTCCCCTGCCCCCCGGGGGCCATTGTGAACGTCACTTTTCTCCTCCCTTCACGTTTTACTCCCGCCCATCCCCCTTGGGGCCTAAGTTTGGCTGAACCATGTACTTCCCTGGGAGTCGGGGCAGGGCGTGCATCGGGCTTCCTCTGGGCTTCATCCCGCTCCACGGCCAGTTTCGCCAGTTTGTGGGAAGGTGTCGCGTACACGTGAGAAAAAAGGTACAGCCCTGCCTCGTCCCTTTCCCTCTCTGGCCTAACCAACTTTTCAAACTTCTCCCTAACTGCTTTATTATTTATTTCATAATGAGATTTACCACGCCCTGGGAATTTGGAGAAAGCAAGGCCCCCTGCTGGAAAGTGTTTGCCATTTCCGCCTGTGACAACGGTTACCGTCTAAGAATGTGGCTGCGGTGCCGCCCCATGCACATGTTTGCATTGCCTCTTGTTCCTTTGAGCAGGATGGAGTTTTCTCTTTGAATTAGGTCTGTCTTTGCTTTTGCTTCCTCTGAGACGGTGATTTCCTGCCCTCCCCCCCCTCCCAATGACTTATAATAGATTCACTCCAGCCCCTCATTCCGACTCTGTATGTGTACGTCTGTTTCAAGTGTGCTTCTAGTAAATGACACCTTGCTGGTTTCTGGGTTCCGGTGCCTTCCCCCACCTGCTTCCCTTTTGTGAGTGAGTTCGTCCCATCAACAGTTAGGATCAGGAGCTTTTCCTCCATCCTGTTTTCCTATTTATCCTTCTCTGTCTTTCTTTTTATCCTTCCCCTCCCCAAGTCTCTTTTGCTTCTGATTGCAGCTTCTGTTCATTTTCCCTCCCCCTTATCCTTATCCTTTCTTTTACTTACCTGTTGGGTATGATAGATTATAAAATTATGTCAACTCCATCAGCCAGTAGGTTTTCTCCAACTTTATCTTCACTCTCCTCTAGTATGTCAGATGTGTATTTAGTTAACAGCTACCTGTAAGAAGGAATCCAGTTTGTCTAGTTCATCTGATACTCCAACTAAGACACCCAGCGTGCCAACCTTTCATTCAGGAATGTTGAACTTTGAGTGAGTAGATTGCTTTTGATTGTTGCTGCCTGGTGATAACAAATATCTTTAGGACAGGGGGCTTCTTGGAGGGAAGAATCATTTTTTCCCCTTACCTTGTACCATAGGGTCATGGATTGATAGGTACATGACACCTTAGAAATTAGAGATTTATAGGTTTAAAGGGACCTCGGAGTCTATCAGGTCCAACACTTTCTTCTTACATATGAGGAAACTAAGGCACAAGAAATTTGATGACTTGCCCAAAGCCAAACAAGTAACAAGCACCAAAGGCAGGATTTGAACTCTGATCCTCTCACTCTAAAGTCACTTCTTATTTTACTGTACCAACTGCCTTTCTGCATCCAAGGCCTTTAAACTACACATTTTCAGGCTGTGAAGTTTCAGTTCAAAATGGTCAACATAATTTCCTTGCTTTTACTTTTCTTTTGTTCCTGTACTAAAGTTTTAGTTGTATAATGTTTAGGTGTTTGCTGGGTCATCACCAGCTGTCTTGACTTTCGTCTTGCCGCTGGATTCTGATAGGGAAGAGTGAGGCTGATGACTTTGCACAGCCCTGACTCACTTAAATCCAATTCATGCACAAGTCAAGACATCACTCTCCTGATTTCATTGGTCTTAGAGAATGAAAGATTCACAACAGCAATTTAGTTCCTCCCTGGGTTTTCCCCACTTCTCCCTGGAAGGAGATAATAAGGATACTGGCTGAACTCTGGAGAAAAGAGCTGTATTACTCTTTTTGCTGCAGGGATTGTCATTATAAATGGAGTTGGACAGCAAACATTTTTAACGTATACATTATTTTGAACTGCCTCTGATAGTGATAAGAAGCAGCATCTTGGTGGATGGATAGTGGCTGGCCTGAGAGTCAGAAAGACCTATGTTCAGATAGTGTTTCTTAGACATCCTGGCTGTGTAGCCATGGACGAATCACAATTTCTTGGTACCCCAAGCAGCCTTTTAAAAATGAGCAAAAATTTTCAATCTGTATGAGTTTTCCCACAGAGGAAAACCCTATCCCAATGAAATCATGGGTCTTAAAAAAAAAAAAAGAAAAATCCAGGAATTGGTAATGATACCCATTGTTAAGGAGCTTGATCTTTACCATGAATTAGGTTTGCTTTGGATTTCACAGGGGCTGTTTCTTTCCTCTAGCTATCAATTTCTTCCAAGGGGCTAGTGAGGCCCCTATGTCTGTATTCTCCTGCTAGCCCCGTGATGAACAGACTGAAGGATGAATTTCTTGCACAGTGGATGCACCAGTTCGAGGCAGTGCACTTTCAGCTGCTTGACTTGACCACCATTGTTAGTGTGGGGTAGATTGTCTCCCAGAGGCTGCTTGTTCTGACCACTTTTGATCGTTATTGTCTTCATCTGTTCTTTCCAATTCACAACTCAGTATGTTATGCCAGCATCTCCACCTCTGTACAGGCTGACCCTCATGCTGGAACTCATTTCCTTTCAAAGCCAGCTTCTTAGAAGAATCCTTGGCTTTTTTTTTTTTTTGGTTCAACTGCAGGAGGCTTTTTTGGTCCTGACTTACTGTTGACACCCTCCTCAGATTAGCCTATATTTCATTATCATACTTGATATAGTGGATAGAGTTGGCATCAGTCAGAACAATTCTGGTTTGAGGCCTAACTTTGATTTATATAGTGAATGTGTGACTTTGGACAAATCAGTTAATTGCCCAGTGCCTTAAACAGCTATCTAAGATCATAAGAAGCTACAGATCTGGATTGGTGGAGGAATTGCCCTCTCTGGAAATCCACAGTAATTAAAACATAGATTTGGTGAAGAAAGGTCCTGAAATAGAGTTTACCCTCTGTAAGGGTTGGTTTTGGTTTGCATTGCCAGTGCCTTAGGTAATACCCTTTTACAATAACTAGCTCATTTTAGACCAAGGGATAGTATAATGGCCTGTCAGTTCCATGTGCGTCCCTTCTCCACCCCTACCCCCCCGCAACCAATCCCCAGATCCTTTTTGCTTTCAGGAATTTATTTTAGATGAAAAGTTAGAGTTTTACTCAAAATTACTCCACTTTCCAAGTAAGGAAAATTCTTAATATTTTAGAGAGAGATTCGAATTTCTGACTTTATGAACATTTATATTTCTAGTTAATCCCTGGACTCTTTGTGGTTGAGGCTAAATTTGGGTCACCAGAAATATTTTTTTAGTGAAGAAAAATTATATTATTACAATCTGATGATAGATAGTCACTAGAAGAGGAAGATGGGGAAAGAGTACATGTTTTCTTGGAACATCTCTCTGTTCTTGAGGAGGTAAGTACACCTAATGACATTAGTTCATGGCTTCTCATCTGAGATATCTGTAGGCCCAGTGGCTCCCTGTGAGTATATCAGTCCTGTCTACTCTTTCTCCTTTCATTGGTTGTCCCTGGGCTCTTTGGTCCTCACACAGTCCTAGCTGCTGCTACAACCTTGGTATCTCCCCAGTTCTATATGGATTCCCAGGATGTAATCCAGTGATGTACTCAGTACCTTTGATGGATACAAGAAAGTACACAGGCTTTATTCACACTTCATTTTGTTTGTTTCAGGTAAGAAAGATTCTCATCTAACAAAAATGTTCAGTGTTTTTCAGTCATATCTGACTCTTTATGATCCCATTTGGAGTTTTCTTGAGAGAGAGATACCAGAGTGGTTGGCCATTTCCTTCTCCATTTCATTTTACATGTGAAGAAACTGAGGCAAGCAGAATTAAGTGACTTGCCCAGGGTCACACAGTTTGCATCTGAGGTTGAATTTGACCTCATGAAGATGAGTCTTCCTGACTTCAGGCCAGGCACTTTATCCACTGACGAAGATATTTACTTTTAATTGGGGTGAGGTAATCCATGAAGCCCCATTCTGATGCTGGCACAGTGCCTTCTGCTTGGTAGGCATTTAATAAATGCTAACGGAATTGGATTTGTTTGGAGAGAAGGAGCTTTCAGACTGTGGAGGAGAAAAGACAGTGCCTTCCGTTTTGTTCTCCTACATCCTTGGCACAGAGAAGGTGCTCAGAAGACTTGCTTGGTTGGTAGGGAGAGGCTGCTACTTGAGCAGTCATCATTCCTGTGCTTTTAGGTGAATAGGAGATTAGCGTGGAATGCTTGGGTGAGGGAAAACATATGATGTGGAAGAATCAGGAAACATCTGTTGAAAACGCAGTTTGAAAAACTGTGTTGTTTTTTTTTTTCCCTTTAAACAGAAATAGCACCGGGATGATCGTTTCTCCCTGTCACATCCTCCAAATGACACGGTAGCATTTGCATTGGCCTCTAAAGTGTTTTTTTCTCTTACAGGCCTTTCAGACTCACCAATATCAAGTCCTTTCAACAACCCAAGGCACATCAGATCAAGTGACTTAAATTATCCAACTAGTCTTTGCCATTGGATCTGCAGTCTTTCTGCCAGTGGGTAATCATTTCCAATCACTACCCACTTGCCTGTAATTGCAAATCTATAATATTCCTCTTTATCAGTCACACTTCCCAAAGCAGCCCAACAGAGGAATCCATTCTGAGTGAAATTGCTCTGGTTTTCACCCTGAGCTGTTCTCAGTCACATAATGACTAGTGTTTTATCCACAAACAGCCTCATTCAGTCATACAGTAACCAAGTGTTTATGAAGCTCCTACTAAGTGCCACATATTGTGCTAAGCATTAAAAATACAGTGACCGAAATGAAAAAAGTCCTTTTTTCTCAGGGAGCTTACTCTGCAAGGGTCTAGACATTGGTCTTCATTTGTCTAATTACCAAAAATAATTACAATTACTTTGATGAGAAATGCACCTCCTTATCTTTGTAGAGTGGGAGGACTGTGGATATAGGCCAATGCATATATTGTCAGACTAGGTCAATATGTGGATTGATTTTGCTGAATTGTTTTTTTTTTCTCTTTTCTTCCTTTTTATAATTTGTTACAAGGGCTGGGAAGGGGGTGGTAGCTGTAGAAAAGGAGGTGATGTAAAAATTATGAATAAAACATTTTTAAAAATTCTGTAATGGATTCTCAAGTTTATAAAAGAAATAGAATGATGAAAGGAAGGGAGTGTAAGCCCAGTTGGTTAGACCATGGTGTTAATGAGACCAAGACTATTTGATCAGAGGGGGAAAAGATTGTATATAACTTCAAAGTTGTCTTTTTAACAGGAAACGCGTGCTTTTGGGACAAAAGAAGGACAGATAGGGGATACTCAAATTGTGGTATAGGCTAAGATTGGGCCTCAATACAAAGTTGAAATAGGATGCATGAATAAGAGAATATGGACCAGAGACCCATAAGTGCCACTAATCTGCCACAACTACAGTGATCCACTGTTGTTCAGTTTAGTTGTATACAACTTTTTGTGACGCCATTTGGGGTTTCTTTTGGAGGAGGAACTGGAATAGTTTGTCATTTCCTTCTCCAGCTCATTTAACAGATAAGGAAATTGAGGCAAATTGAGTTAAGGTACTTGCCCAGGGTCACAGAGCCAGTAAGTGTCTGAGGCCATATTTGAGCTCAGGTCTTCCTTATTTCAGGCCAGTACTCTGCCCAGTGCTACCTAGCTGCCCACAAATAATCCATAAAAAATATAATAATCACCATTAACTATCCTTTCCTTCCTCTGACCCTTACTGGACAATCTCTGAATGCTTCTGTGACTCTGTTATATCATCCTTGCATACATACCGAAGGAATACAACAGAACTTTCTGTTGTTATCAGGTTGACCAGTAGCTGCCACAGTACCCCTGAGCATGGGATCAGCACTGGCTATGTTAGTATTATCTCCATCTTCCACCCTTAATAGGTGGTTTCTTTTCTGAAAGTTCCTGTGGCTCTGTTCTGTATCTCTGGATGAAAAGAAGATTTCTATTCTTTAGAGGACCCAGTTCTCCCTCTTCTTAAGAAAGAACAAAATTTGTGATTGGGTTCTAACTGTATGTGCCCTTTCCTTTCCTTTAACCTCTGTGTAAAAGTGTGCCATACTCCATCATGTTGATAAGATTCAAGTCTTTCTTCTTCCACCACAGATCCCCCCATTTTCCCATTGAAGACTTACATTTATTTTATGACCCATCCAATTTCCTTAGCAACCTGTAGAGTAGAGAGGCATTCTTTGAGTTCCTTCACTCTCTTTAAGGAGTGAGATCAGCTTATACTTGGAACACAGATAACATTCACTCAGCTAATGGCAAAAAATATGAACATGACCTAAATAAGGCACGTTATTGTGCAGATTTCCCTATTTGTAATGGTTCGGATTTCCAACCTTATATCTTAAAACTGCCAGTGATTGTTTATACTTCTACCCTAAATCTTTGGTCATTTTTTAAACTAACACCTATCACTTCCCAATAACTTGATAAACTCAAAGGGACACACACGTACACAAATCTTTATAGCAGTCCTTTTTTTGGTGGCAAAGAATCAGGCTTTGAGGGGATTCCCATCAATTGGGGAATGACTGAACAAGTTGTGGTATATGAATGTAATGGAATACTGTTGTACTATAAGACATGATGAGCAGGTGGATTTCAGAAAAACCTGGAAAGATTTACATGAAGTGATGCTGAGTGAAATCAGCAGAAACAGGAGAACATTGTACAGAGTTACAACAACATGTATTATCATCATCTTTGATAAACTTAGCTCTTCTCAGCAATGTAGTGATCTAAGACAATTCCAAAAGATTCATGATGCAAAGTGCTATCCATATCCGGAGAAAGAATTATGGAGGCTGAATGCAGATCAAATCATACTATTTTCTCCCTCTTTTATTAAAAAAAAATTCTTATGGCTTTTCCTTTTTGTTCTGATTCTTTCACAACATGACTAATGTGGAAATATGTTTAATATGATTGTACATGTATAGCCAATATCAGATTGCTTGCCAGCTTGCAGAGGGGAAAGGAGAGATAGGGAGAAAAAGCTTTGGAACTAAAAATCTTATAAAAGTGAATGTTGAAAATTCTTTACATGTAATTGAAAAAAAAAATAAAATACTAAGTGGAAAAAAACAAATCCACAAACTCATATTCTTCCTTTATTTCAGTAGTGCCCCACCAGTAGCCACATACTTCTTGCCTTCAACCTTGTTCCAGTCTGTCCCTTTACCAATTAGTCCCATCCAACAACACACTCTTATCAATTTGTGAACTCACTAAATGATGCATTTATCACATCTTTTTATAGTGCTTGAGTCTACATCTTTAGTTTCTATTTCCTAATCCTCCTTTGATCTTCACTAATCTTCATTAATCCTCTTAAATCCCCCGTTAATTGTCCTTGATCTGTTCCCCTTGTCCCATGGAAATAGGAACTGGGCCAGCAGATGGTTCTTCAGATTTCTCCCAGTTTTGTCAGTTTTTCCTCCCCAAATTCAACCTCCTTTTTTAGTCTGTGGTCTCCTTTTGTAGTCCAAACTCATCTGAGTCACCTAGGTGGTTTTCATCTTCATGTTTGACTTAAATACATCTTTTCTCTAACTCTTCCATAACTTTCTCTTAAGGAATTCCTCTTTCTTATTTTGGGAATGTCAGATTTATCCACACTGGTGCATTCCCTGCGATGATAAAAATGCATTATTCTTCCCAGGGAGGCAGCATAGCATACTGTGGCTTTGTAGTCAAAGGACCTGGTTTTGTATCCTTGCTACTTAAGCTTTCTTAAGCATGCCACTTTATCTCAAGGAAAGTGTTTTCCTAATCTGTAAAATGAAACTAACTCTGAGGTGATTCCAACACTAAATCTATGGTCCTATAGACAATAGTATAAAACAGTAGTAATAGATTAGCAAAGGCAAACTTAGTCCAGCTTCCCTTTGATCAAATGTCGAGCTCACCATGGAAGATTCTATGCTTAACTTTGCAGTGGTCTTACAAGGCTCAATGGAATCTTTCCATTCATTCCTTTGCTCATCAGGACATTCAACACGGAGGTCTTTTTTATAGAAAATGGAAAATGAGTAAGTATGATTATTGTTAAGATCAATTACACAGCGGTTGGCCAGTAATGCAATCCAGAAAGCTGTGATGTTACTATATTTTTCTGTATTTGAGATGGTATTCAAAGCCACAGTCAGGATTTTTGTACCCCAAGGCAAGTAGCAGAAAACATGCCCAGGGCAAATTGTCTAACAGTGCTTCCTCAGTTTGAAAGTGTGAACTACAGACCTTTGGTGGAGTGTGGGTAGAGCAGCCCCAAGACTTCAGGACAGGCTTGATGCCAGACAGCCTGCTGCAGAGATGAGGATAGGGATGGGTCAGAGGAGATTATCTGTGTATGGCTTATAGCTTTCTAGTTTACTAACTAGGCGCTAAAGGCTATTGTTTCTGTGTTTCTAGGGAATGGCAAAGGTTGCCAACACCCTCCAAATCCAGTCCCTGCGGCAGTCTTAACTCTTCACCCTACTAACAGCTTTGAATATACCTGTTTTCACGCCAAGTTACGTCTACTGTATATTGGCTTACTGACATTAAACAGAACAGTTGTCATGCTTTTGTGCTCATGAGTTATGTATTCTTCCATTTAACCCAGTTAAGATTTACTGCTCACTGGGTGCTGCTCATCCTGTTTCTACTTAATCATGTACCACCATTATGTGATCCACCGGTAGGGCTTCAGCCCTCCTTGCTGTGATAGCCTCTTGCCCTGCAGGACTCACAGACAAGTGCAGAAGCAAAGATGTGAAAGTCCTTGATCATCAGTCGGGTTTATCGACATGGGTGTGTGCTCCTCTACTTCTGCTGTCTCTTGTTTGCTTCCTTCTCTTCCTGTTGACTCTCTGGCTTCTGAACTTCAGATTGTGCTTCTGATGCTCACTACCTGGGGGACCTTGTGACCTTCAGCAGGGCACTTCATCCCTTTGGGCCTCAACTTCTCCATCTGTAAAATGAGGCTATTGGACTAGATGGTCCCCAGTGTCTCTTTTATCTCCAGATCTGTGATCCCACTATAATCTATTGCTTTAAAGAATAATATATGTTATTTATATATGGCTTTACTGGTCTCATCACAAACCTGTGAGCTTGCTATAGAGCATGAATATTGGCATTGTGGGGTATGAATGTGTGTGTGTGTGTGTGTGTGTGTGTG
>CM053583.1:38436943-38466060 GCA_028627135.1 Pseudochirops cupreus | reverse complement strand
GTCTTTTGATCCTTCTTCTCCTCTTCCTTCTCCTCTCCTCTCCTCTCTTTTCCTCTCCTCTTCTCTCTCTCTTTCTTTTTCTCTCTTTCTCTCTTTTCTCTCTCTTTCTCTCTCCTCTCCTCTCCTCTCTTCTCTCTCTCTCTCTTCTCTCTTTTCTCTCTCTCTCTCTCTCTCTCTCTCTCTCTCTCTCTCTCTCTCTTTCTCTCTCTCCCCCCTCCTTCCCTTCCTCTCTGGAAAGAGCACAGGATTGAGTCATAACACTTGACTTAAAATTCCACCTCTGCTAATTAGTGACCACTTGACCCCAGAAAAGCTCTTTAACTTTCGTTCATTAATTTCCTCATCTCTAAAAAGTGAGTTAAAGCCACATTAACTGCCTCAAGACTAATGTGAGGATCACATAGACTCTGTAAAACATTCTGTGCCCCCATAAATACAACTTTTATTTTTAACAATTTGATAATAAATTACCACTCTCCCCAATATCTCCTCATGCATCCACACATTCCTAAACTTGAAAAAAATACAACAAAATTGGTGTCTTTTATATTACTCAGATTGAGAATTCCCTAACCAGCCTCCACGACATTGGACAGGCTATCTCCCATGCATGTAAAACACCCTCTCTCCTTATATCCTTACCAGCCATCTCTTCATTTCCTAATAATTTCCACTTCTTGGAGTGGACTCCATTATGGCCCCCAAGAAATGTCATCATTAGGAAATTCACCAGTCTCCGAGGTTGCCTTGGTACTCACATCCCTTTTGTTCCTGATTGTTTTTTTTTTAATTTTTGATTTTTGTTTTTTTGTGGAGGGGGGAGGGTAGCACAACAGGGGTTAAGTGACTTGCCCAAGGTCACCCAGCTAGGTTTTGTGTGTGTGTGTGTGTGTGTGTGTGTGTGTGTGTGTTAAGTGTCTGAAATCGGATTTGAACTCAGGTCCTCCTGACTCTAGGGCCAGTGCTCTACTCACTGTGCCACCTAGCCGCCCCAGCCTCTCTGATTGTGAGGGTGGAGGTAAGAACTCTGCAAAATTTACATTTAAAGAGAGATCCCAAGCCATCTGTGTCTTGATTTCCCAACAGCTATACTCTCCACACTGGACTCCATCATCTCCCTGCACTGAGCACCTTCTTTCCCTGCCCCCAACCTGGCTTTTTGACCTTCTTTTTGCATATTGTTTTCCTTTATAAGATTATGTTTCTTGAGGGCAGAAAGCATCTTCCCGTGAAGCATTTGTCTTCACAGCACTTAGTATAGTGCCCGGCTCTGTACTGGTTTTTCAGCTGTGTTTCTTCACTCATTTTAGTTATCACTGATTCTTCATGACCCTATTTCGGATTTTCCTGGTAAAGATGCTAGAGGGGTTTGCCATTTACTTCTCCAACTCATTTTACAGATGAGGAACTGAGGCAAAGTTAAGTGACTTGCCCAGGGTCACACAGCTGGCAAGCATCTGAGGCCGTATTTGAACTCAGGAAAATGAGTCTTCCTGACTTCAGGCCTGGCACTCTATCCACTGCGACACCTAGCTGCCCCAGCCTGGCACCTGATTAATAAATGTTTATTGACTTTTTTTTTTTTGATTTTTGGAGAGCAGTTGAGGTTAAGTGACTTGCCCAAAGTCACATGGCTAGTAAGTGTGTCAAGTGTCTGAGACCAGATTTGAGCTCAGATCTTCCTGATTCCAGGGCTGGCACTCTATTCACTGTGTCACCTAGCTGCCCCTGTTTATTGACTTATTAACTCCATGTTTTAAGATCCCCAGTTTTCTTCAAGTCTCATCTCATATACTTCCCCATTACAGATAACTTTTCCTAATCACTCCACATTCTATTAATATTTTTCCCTCCCCCCTAAATTGTCATATTTAGTCATTTCTATTAACATTTTGTATTACCCCAGTAGTATGATTTTGACTTTGTTTCTATTTCCCTAGTACAGGGGTAGGGAACCTGTGACCTTGAGGCCATATATGACCTGAGGTCCTAAGATGCAGCCTTTTGGCTGAGTCCAAGTTTTACAGAACAAATAATTTCATTAAGAGGATTTGTTCTATGAAGTTTAGATTCAATCAAAGGGCTTCACTTGAGGACCGAGAGGGCCACATGTGGCCTTTAGACTGTAGGTTCCCCACTCCTGCTTTAGCACATGGCATAAATGTCCTGTCCCTAGAAGACATAGCATGCTGTCACTAACTAATGCCCAAGAAGGTAGAACTGCCTCTGTCCTCAGATCTCTGGGAAATCTCTTTTCCAGTCCCAGTAATTTCTTTACCAACCTCTGATGCAATGTAGATAAGGCAGGCCATTTTTTTTAAACCAAGCTTTCAGAAAATATACGTGACAAAAAGGAAAAGATGCTTGTAATTATAAAGGGAATAACAGAGAAAGTTAAACAGATCATCTCTCTGGAAAAAAAAAATAATTGGGACTAAATAGAGACTCTGCAATGTCACTGAATAAAGAAAAGGAGTGAAATTCAATTTAATTTTACAAGGTGATCATGGAAGCGAGAGCATTGTAGAGAATAACCTCATTAATAACATCAATGGAGTCCAAGTTTTATAATTATTACTCCATTTAAGGAAAAAAGTTCCTCCATGCAGAACTTCAAGTTTTTTTGTTGTTGTATTTTTCCTTTTTGTGTGATTGGGAAAAACTGATTTAGGAGGATTTGAAAAGGATATGAAACTTGAGGGTAGAAGGGCATAAATTTGATTAGACTTGTTTTTTCTAGGAGTAGGAATAGGTTGATGAAGCATCTACATTCTGACCCAGCCTGGTCTTTGACCTTGCACTCACTGGCAATAGTAATGGCCAGGGTTGAGTGCAGTCTTTTGCTGTGTAATACAGCAGGCATTTATAGAGTTCAATGGAGTAGAATCAATTGAACTCACTTGGCCACTTGACCAAAGGAAAACCAATTTTGAGAAATTTTTTTAAAAAAATTTCAGGATAGACTCGCCATCTTAGATTAAGAAATAGAAAGAATCCTTGACTCTTCTTCAGAAGTCCTGGCTGGGGATGGGGGAGGTCTAGAATATATGATCCCTTAAGTTGCTTCCAAAATAGACATACTATGATCTCATGATTGTACTGGGTGTATCTCCATGTCTTCTGACTCATGAGAGATTAGAAGAAATTGCCTTAATTCAATTAGGTTTTTTAGGTCATATTAGAACTAGACTTTTGCTTCCCTGATCTCTGTTTTTCTCATATCTCATTTTAGAGATGACACATAAAATACTTAACCACTTTCTTGGGGAATAATACTTCCTATAATCATGGACTTTTAAATGCTTATTTTACTAATACTTTTTTGTTTTTAAATCAGTCATTTGAAGATATTATCCCTTCCACTGAGGAGCATTCCTTTATAAAAATGGTGGTGATAGTGGTGGGGACCACAAAATCAAATCAACCCACATGTCACTTCAGTTTTATTGCATATACAACTTTCCATACTGATCGTGTCCTAACCTTTCTAACTAACGTGTAAAGGGCATTATGTACTGACTTTTAGAAATCATCTAAATTTGATAGGCTCAAAGAGATGTAGATAGAAAACAAAGAAAGGATACAGGGCTGCACAGGTGATGGTATTTCTCACCACTGAACCTAAGTAAGGTCACCCTAGTTAA
This sequence comes from Pseudochirops cupreus, assembly GCA_028627135.1. NCBI lineage: Eukaryota > Metazoa > Chordata > Mammalia > Diprotodontia > Pseudocheiridae > Pseudochirops > Pseudochirops cupreus. The sequence goes on along the minus strand of CM053583.1, from coordinate 38,462,416 downwards.
ATTCAGTTTTTATAATGTCAAAATATCTGAAATCTCTTGTTGTCTGCAAATCTTTCACTAATATTCAATTCTGAAACTTGTTGGTGACCTTCCCTGTCCTTATCTATTAACCCATCATGTTTGTCTTCATAGGGGTAGCTATATATTATTGCTTTTCCTTTTGAGAGGCACAGTGCATAGAGTGCTGGGACTGGAGTTGGAAATATCCAAGTCCAAATTTGGCCTTAGATACCTACTATTTGCATGACCCTAGAAAAGTCATTTCACTTCTATCTGCCTCATTTTCCTAAACTAAAAAATGGAGATAGTTATAATACTTCCCGGGGCTGTTGTGAAGCTCAAATGAAATTATATGGATAAAGAACTTAGCACAATGCCTTGCACATAGAAAATAAATGCTTTCTCCTTTTCTTTCTTTCCTTCCCTCCCTCCATTCCTTATCTTTCCCTTCTTCATTTGTTTCCTTCCTTTCTTTCCCTTCCTCCTCCTGTTTTTCCCTCTCTCTTTCCCTCCCCTTTCTTTCCCTTCTTTCCTTCCTTTTCTTTCTTGCCCTCCCTTGTTTCCTTCCTTTTCTTTCTCTTACCTTCCTTCCTTTTCCTTTATCCCTCCCTTCATTCCTTCCATTCCCCTTGATAAAGACAGCATGGTGTGATGGTAAGGGCACTGGATTTACAATCAAAAGATGCAGGTTTGTCTCCTCTCTTTGCCCCTTCCTGCCTGTTTGATTCTGGACAAATCATGTCAACTCTATGGATCCCCAATTGCTCCTCTGTAAAAATATGAGTAGTGATGATACGCACACTTTTTATCATATTTCACAGTGGTTGTACATAAAGCTTTCTGAAAAGATAAAAAATGGCATATTCATATGTCTAAGGGAGACAGCCTGGTGAAGAAGAGTGAGGAAGACCTAGACTCCAACATGGATTCTAACATTTATTTAGCTCTGTGACAATGGAAAAGTCACTTCCTCGCTTGGAATCTCAGTCTTCTCATCTGTAAAATGGTGATTGCATTCTTTATTTCACCATGTTGTTTGATGTTAATACATTATACAAAAAGTGTATTATAATTCAGATGATATACATACATATAAATACATACATATTTGTATGCATTGATACAGAGATAGATATAGTATCCCAAACATTTAATTCAGTTTTAGGTTTTCATTCATAGATGGAAATTCCTCACAGGAAGTTCAATGAAATCACAAGTGTACATGAAGGGAGAGATGGAGGAAGGGAAACAAAGAAGGAAGAAGAAAGATCTTTCATAGCACCTTAAGATTTGCAAAGCATCTAACACAGTGGTTCTCAACCTGGGTTATGTTCAATTTAAACACATCTTTCATATCAGATATTTACATTATGATTCATAACAGCAGCAAAATTACAGTTATGAAGTAGCAACGAAAATAATTTTATGGTTGGGGGTCACCACAACATGAGAAATGGTATTAAAGGGTTGCAGCATTAGGAAGGTTGAGAACCACAGATCTAACATATTATCTCATTTGATACTCATGATAAATGTAATCCTGGTCACAAATTCCAGTGAGAGTAAAATAATTCAGCTCAACAGAGAGACAGAGACAGAGAGAAATGGGATTGGAGGTGGGGAAGAAGAATAGGGAGGGGAAGAGATAGGGAGAATGAGTAAGATTTGGATCTCACCTGAGGGGAAACTCCTAGAAGTCTTCAGAGCTGCTAGCTGGGAATAGGGTTGTGAGAGAGACTGCCTTCTCTCCTTATGTCTTCCCAGGATCTTTCCCTCAGCAATCCGAAGTGGGATTGGCCTCTTCCATTTTCTCTCTCAAGCTAGAAGTTGACTCAATGCTATGCTCAAAGAAGACTCTAGGGGAACTTCTATTTAAAACAAAACAAAACAAAGAAGGATTGACTGAGAACTGAAGCTCTCACCTCCCACCAACTATGCCCTTCAGGTAGCACCTTCATCTCCAGCAATGAGGAAAAACTCCCATTCCAATGAGTTTGGGGGCAGGAATTACACAAATAATCCAGCAAAAAAAAATACTCTAAATATTCCTACTCCTATTTTTATGAATAAGTATTGGGCTGAAGGATATGAAGTGAGTGACTTGGCTCTTAGCTAAAGTAAGATTCAAATCCAGGCCAGAAGAGCGCAGTAGAAAAGGAGTGAATGGACTTGGAATCAGGAAGACCATAGCTGAAATATAACCAAGACATTCATTAACTTTGTGATAGCTAACAATCACCTCTTGAGAATGAAATTCCTGCAGAGCTGTAGGTTTTATTGTGGTACAGCAGAGAAAGTGCTAGTTCAGACAGAAATGACAAGTTCAAGTTGGTGTTGCCAATTACTACCTGTGTGATCTTGGGATAAACTCTTTGTGCATCAGTTTCCAGGTCTGTTAAATGAGGAGGTTGCACCAGATGGGCTCTGGGGTCCCTTCCCATTAGCTCTACGACCCTATGCTCCTCATCTTTGCCAGAAAGCTTGAAGAAAGAGAATTATCAGTATGGTCTGGAAGGATTATCTAAGACATCCTAAAGGAGATGTTAGGCTTGGAATTGGATGCTGAAGGATGAGTAAAAGTTGAGATGGAGGCAGATAGGTTGATGGAAAAGAAGTAGATTCCAAGAAACTGGCCTTGTGGGAATTTCCCCAACTTGATTCTGGGAAGATGCACAAATCTTATTGATCCCTCCAGTACACACATATGGATCTAGGAGCCTCCCCTCCAAACTGATTGATTTCTCTGGCTATGGTAGAAAAATGTCAGCCTTGGGGGCGGGGTCAAGATGGCAGCATAGAAGTAGCAAAACTTTGCAGTTTTCACCATAACCACCTCAAATTTGTATAAAATATGACTCTAAACAAATTTTAAAGCCCCAGAACCCACAAAAATTAGAGAAGAACACATCTCCTGCCAGAGGCAGCCTGGCAGGCAGACACGAAGGGGTTCATTGCAGCATGCTGGGAGCCCAGACCAGCACCACATGAACTTAGGACAGGAGCCCTAGAGCCTCCAGAACAAGCTGCGGCTGGAGTGCAAATCACTGGCAGCTGTGACAATTTCCAGAATTACCAACCCATGAGAAACAAGGACTAAGTGAAAGGTTAGTGGAATTCAGATAAATTGGGAGAGAGCGTCCAGCCAACTGCCCCAGGGATAGAAGCAGCTGAAGTGGTGACACTGCAGCTGCCTCCACATGGCTGCTTCAGAAGCTCCTGGCCTGCAGATTGCAGGGAGGGGCCAAGCAATCATTCAGAGGCTAAGTGCTGTTGCCTTGAGCTGCCTGGATTGGCATTGAGGTCTTGGATGGTAGTCCTGAGTTGCGTTTTCAGCAAGCCAAAGCTGGTGGGGGCTGCATAAATGGTGGCCTCATAAAAGCTCCAGGAGCTGTAAAAACCCCAGCAATTTGGGACAGAGTTCTCCCTTCTGAAAGCAGAGTTTTGCTACTGAGCCCAAAAGCCAAGTAATTGACTGGCAACATGAGCAGGCAAAGGAAGCAAAGCAAGCCCAGCAATGCAACTTTAGATTCCTTTTGTGGGGACAAAAAGGAAAAATGCCAGCCTCTGCTTTAGGCCATCAGGTATCTTGTCACTCCATTGCTACCTACGTTGTACCCACCTTACCACCTTCTTCACATCCCTAGGGTGTGGTGAACCCCCTATTCTGCCTCAGTTTCTAAAACATGTGTTCCAAAGTTCTTTCCATTCTCTCACTCAGGGACACAAATTATTATAGAAGCCATATTATAAGCCTATCTATAATAGTACATGAAGTTAGCAAAAGGGATAGTTTGAAATATTCAGCAGCTTTTCTACTCATTGTTATGAATGCATGCTATAATTTCACAAAATTCAGTTGTTATTAGTAGCATTAGTATGAATACTAATTTACATTTAAGTGCAAATACTTGAAGGATCACTAATATTAGCATGGTGAGGAGCTCACAGTGTTGGCATTCTTTTAACTGATGGAGATCACAATTGGCTTACCTAATAATTACTTATTACATGAGAACTATGGATTTATCCAAATCACAAAGGGGTTAAGTTAGATACCTAAGTCACATAAAACATTATCCAGGGTTACAAAACTAGTAAACATTGGGACACACACATGGATAGATAAAAATGGGGCCATTTCCTGGCATTTTGTCTTCTGTGCCCCTTAACACCTCTTTTTTCTGATCTTGGTTAGTCGCAACTCACACAATCAATTCAATTGAGTTTAATTAAGTAAGCTTTTATTAAGTTCTTATGGTGTACCAAGGAATGTGTTAAGTGCTCAAAGTACAAAGTACAAAACAGAATCATCCCTGCCCTCAACGAGTTTATATTATATTGTGAGGAACATGTTCATACAAAACATATAAACACAAGTAATTATAGGATAAGGAATGCACTAAGAATTTGGAACAATCAGGAAAGGGCTCAGAGAAAATGAAACAATGCAGTGAATAGAGAGTGGGACCTCGAGTTCAAATCTGGCATCAATCTAGCTGTGGGACCTTGGGCAGATTTGTTCATCTCTGTCTGACTCTGTCCTCAATTGTAAAATGGGTTAATTAAGGCACACATCTGAAAAAGTTGTTGTGAGGACAAAAGGAGGTAATATTAATACAACACTTAGCACAGTACTTGACATATAAGTGCTTAATAAAGGTTTGTTTCCTTCCTTCTTCCTTTCCTTGTAACAGGTAGTATTGAAGCTGAGCTTTGAAGGGAACTAGAGATTCCAAAAAGAGAAGGGAGAACATAGGCAGTCTAGGCAGGGAGGTAGGAGAGGAATGTTGTTTATAATAGAACAGTTAGTAGATCAGTTTGGCTGAGATGTCCCATCACAAGGGAGAGTGACAGATACTTAAGTCAGATCAGAGAGGTTGTAACCAGACTATTAAAGACATTCAATTTATCCAATTTTTCAGTGTTTATTTCACACAGTGCCCTTAATAATTACTTGTTTGTATTGGATGGTATTGAGCTTAGGGGTAGAAGACATGGCTTTGAGATCTGCTACTTACTAGCTCTAAGACATTGTAGTTCACTTCTTTGATTGAACACTGATTTTTTTTTTCATCTATTAAATCACAGTTGGGTCAGATTGGGGATTAACAATTTTTATGTCATAATCCTCATTGGCAACCTTTTGAAATTTATAGACCCTTATCAGAATAATGGTTATAAATGTAAAAAAAGAGGATTTGAAAAGAAAACAATTATGTTAAGATAGTTAAGAAAAACAATTATGTTAAAATAGTTAAATAATATTAAAATAGTTAAGTTCCTCAACATGAATATTATCAACTCCTGGACTAAGGGATCTTCCAGGTTGTAACTTTAAAACTGTGAATCTCAACTGGGTAAAGTTCACTCTGATATGAAGAGATCATCTTAAATCTCCATTCAAACACTCATCTCTTCAAATACTTCAAGGATCATTAATTTCACTGGCAGATGTTCTGCCTCTAATCATGCAGATTTCAGCCCTTCTATAATTTAGTGAATGATCTTTGAGAATGACTATGCCTGAACACTTTATTCTCCTAAAGTCAACCCAATGATGAGCATCTATATCCTTAGCCTGAGCCCTCTAGTTTTCTATTATACTTCACTGCTTCCAAGAACTTTCTTCTTTTCGAGTGGACAGGAATGAGTTGATGTCATCTTTCTCCCCCTCTATCCCATCCCTTCTTCTCCTTGTCTAGAATCCAGGGGGCCAGGGTGAAGAGTTGGAAACACTCTAGAATATTCAGGGATAAGAAGGTATATACAGAAGGATGAGATTTGGAGCTTCCCTCTATTATGTCAGTGGACTGAATTTCATCAGGCAAAAATAACTCATTCTGGAGGGTATTCAGTGGTGCTACCTCACTGTTCTCTAGGAGTACCAATGTGGGGGTGCTATTGGCACTGTCATTTGCTCTTAATCCACAGTTACTGGTTTTTGAGCACTGTGTAGAGTCCTTAACTTATAATATTGAGAGTATCTTAAAGACAGGAACTGATTTTCATTTTTGTCTCCAAACACCTCATGGGGTCCCTTGACCATAGTCAAGACTAGAGTTTGTAATCTGGATTTCCATTGCCCTCACAGTTAAGAGCACATTCTTCCTTAGTATTTCCACTTTCTGTATCGTTGCTTCTTGCTTAGATCACTACATCATCTCCTTTTGAGTTCCTGGCTTCATTCTCTCTGCTTTCCCATCTATCATCCACAGAACTGCCAGAATCTCACTGAAGCACAAATCTGACCATATCATTCTTGTTCAAGGATCCTAAGAAACTCAATTTCTTTTGTACATATTCCCCTGTTTGGTATTTAAGCCACTTCACAAATTAAGCTCCAAACTACTTTTTGAGGCTTGCTCAGTAACCTGATAGGGGTCCATTATGTTGGGAAATAGGAATTAAAAAATATATTATTGGGCATTAACTCCCCACCCCACACTTTATTTTCTATCCAGAGTGGACTATTGGTTATTCCCAGAAGATGGCATTCTCTATTCTACCTCCATATCATTGACTGACAGCTTGTCACTCTTTCCTGCCTCATATCCAACACCTGAAATCTAAAGCTTTATTGAGAGCCCAGTTCATGAGCCACCTTCTAAGCAAAAGCTTTTCCCTTTTTTTAAAGATCAGATTTTATTGACATCTTTTTGTCTTTTATATCAAAAGGATTTCTCCCAGCATCTTTCTTCTCTCTTCTGGACAGCCATCACATATTATAATTTTCTTTTAAAAAGTGAAAAGATCAAAGAAGAAGGGGAAATCAACAACACAAATCAACACATAAAAAATTACACACATATATGTGATTTTTTTGTATGCTGTTTGATTTCCTCCTTCTTCAGTCTTTTCATTTTACACACACACACACACACACACACACACACACACACACACACATACACACACACAACATAACACCTGAGTGAACTTTTACCCCTCTGCAAATGAGTGGGATGAGAGGGATTTCTCTAATTTCTTCTTTGGGGCCATGCTTTTTCTTTGTAATTTTGCAGCACTGATTGTTTTGTGGTTGTTTTTTCCATTTATTATCATAATTTTAGCATATAATTTTCTTCATTCTGTTTCACTCTGCACATGATCATGAAAATATTCCCATATTTCTCTCTATCTTCATTTTATTCATCATTTCTTACAATACAGTAATATCCTGTTACATTTATATACCACCTTTTGTTTAGCCATCCCTCAATCAAAGGGCATCGGCTTTGTTTCCATTTCTTTGCTCCTACAAAAAAGTCCAACTATAAATATGTTAGAATATATAGAGACTTTCTCTTATCAATGCCCTCCTAGGGCATATAAACCTATTCATGGAATCTCTGGGTCAATAAGTATTGATAGTTTAGTTATTTTGTTTGAATTATTACAAATAGAAAAGGTTATCTTGGAAAGTGCTGAGTTCTGTAGATATTTTCAAGTCAAGGCTGGGTAAGTTGGTGATCACATTGTAGTTGGTCAGCAAATACTTATTAAGTACCTACTAGCTGTCCTAAGTGCTAGGGATAATAACAGAAGCTGCCCTCAAAGAGCTCACAGACTAATGGAGGAAACAACAAACAGTAAGTACAAAGGAAATATATAAAAGATAAAAAAAATTAAAAGAGAGAAATCATTTAGAAGGCACAAATAGATAGTCATCAAAAAAAAAACCATATGAGGCTGAACAACATATAAAACCTTTAGCAGTCCAATTTAGAACACATCATAAGTCCTGGAGATCTAATCCCTCTAATAGAGTGGTTCTCAACCTTCCTAATGCTGCCATCCTTTAATACTCATATGTGGGCATATTTGCATGTGTGTGGACCTGTCTGGAGATGGAAAGAGGAACGTCTCGGTTCCTAAGACCATCGGAAATATGTGTTTTCTGATGGTCTTAGACAACTCCTGTGAAAGGGTCGTTCGAACCACAAAGCGGTCATGACCCACAGGTTGAGAACCGCTGTTCTAGTAATTTGTTCAATTCAACATTTTATGTTTTATTCCTCTTTTTATTAATTTTGTCAAAATAGAAATATAAATATTACATTCTCTGAATATTATTGTTTTGCTGTCTATTGCTCCTTATGATTCTGCTAGTTTTTCTCTGATGAATTAGATGTTACAGTATTCAGAGCACATAATTTTAATATGTATATTGGTTTGTCGTATGTGGTTCTTTTAGCATGAAGGCTTTGTCTTGTTATAAATATTATGATGTTTTGTTTCTGCTTTATCTGAGAGCAGGGTTTCAATTCACCTAAGATATAGTAGACTATATTTCAGCCCCTCATTTTTATTCTTTCCTTTTCTGTGTGTTTCTTTTAAGGAACAGCACCATTTTCTGCTCATTTGCCCCTTTCCTTTGCCATTTCCCTCTGCAGTTTATTTTATAGATGAGGAACTGAGGCTAATAGGATTAAGAGACTTGCCCAGGATCACACAGCTAGTGTCAGAGACAGGATTTGAACTCAGGTCTGACTCCAAGCCTAGTGCTTTATTTACTGTTAAGTTTATGTTTCCTTCCATTTGTCTCCATTTTTTTCTGAATTGAGGTGTATGTATTTTTTTTTTTTTTGGTTTATTTTTCCTCTTCCTCTATAAAGGCAGTTCTTTGTCTCCAGTTATTTTTCTTTCAATTTTGGGCAGCCTTACTCCCCTTGACTCTCTTTCCCTTCCTCTCAAATTCTTCCCTTACCATTTCTTGACTCTTTACCTAGTTCTGTGGTTTTAATTAACTCATTTTTTGCTTCCTTTTAGGTAGTTATATTTTTCTCCTTTTTTCTCTCAGTCTCCTCTTCAAATTCTTTCATATTTTTTTCATTTTCTTTTCTTTTCTCTAAAAGAACATTTTTTCCCCTAATTCTCTTCCTTTTGTGTCTATTATAGACTTCTGTCCTTTGATTCATGGTCCTTATATCTATTTAATCCTTCTTTGATCTCTCTATCCCTCATAGAATTGAAACTTCTAGGATATCTATACTGACTCTTTTTTAAACATGAATACTTTGAAAAGTCATGTTCTTTGGGCAGTATGTATGCTTTTGTTTTAAAAAATAAACATTGTTAATTTATCATTAAACAATATGTCTACTCTATAGAATAGGAAATTTTATTGAAAACTAATCAAAGCTTCTTTAAGTGTGTTGTGGATTGATTTTCCTTAAAACTTTCAAAGCTGGTGATTTTATAAGTGGACTTTTTCTCTTAAAGAGCTCTTCATTTTGCCACATACAGTCCATTGATGACTATACATGACAGATTTATAGTCCAATGGCATTTAGGCTGGCTACCTGATCTATGCTTTTAGTATCTTAATCCATGCATGACAGAGTTGTCATCCCAGAGATACCTACTACCCATCAGAAGCTCCTTGTTCCTGGTGAATTATTATCTTGATTTTCTTCAGGACCTCATCAATGGAAAATTTTATTTTCATAAATTAGTCCACGATGGCATTTTCACACTTCTAATTTTTTGCTATAGCCAGAGGATTTATTAACAAGCAATTTATCATGGTGAATGTCACCACCTTGAGTTTCTAGTATAGAAGAGTCCTGGATACAGGGTCAGCAGAATTGGATTCTAGACCTCCATTGCCAGTGATTTACAGCAGGGCTTCTTAAACTTTTTCCACTCATGCCCCCTTCAGCACTTTTTAAACTATGGGTCTTAACCCCATATGTGGTCTTACCCTGCGGCTGAAGAAGCACTGATTTATAGTATAAGGTAAATTCCTCTCTCTATAAGCTACTCCCCACATCTGTGAGATGGCAGGGTTAGAGGTGACAATCTCCAAGATCCTTTGTAACTCCGATACTCTGATTCTGTGACTTTGAGGAAGAAATTGGATAACTAAGAATATTTCTACCTGCCCTTACAATGAAAAAAAGACAGTTTCAATCTACAGATTTTTTTTCAGAGTCTTGCAAAGGACATAGGTCAATACAAGTTTTTGTTGGTACTGGGCAAAGTCCAGCATTAAATCTGGCATGTACTTCTTTCCATTCTTAAGGAAATGGTTGATCAAAATACAATGGGGACAGAAAAATGTAGGGAACAGAAGTAACTCCTATTTCCACACAGGCAGGTGCCAGAAACTTCTAACGGTTTTGAACCACTAGAGCTGGCAGACTTTCTCTGGATAGCACAAAGATTACCAGAAGCTATCAGTGATGACAGATTATGCTCTCCTATGTGGGTGATAAAAAGGGCTTGTGGGACATGAAAGACATTCCCAACCATCAATCATAGGTAGTTTTTTAAATTAATATTGCACTCAGAGCAAAACTCTGTGCATAAACTCTTACCCTTCTCAAAGAAGAAAGGGAAAGAAAGATGCAAGAAAGTAATTCTAAGATTGTATAACACTAAGGTTGATCAAAAGAAGTCCACAGTGTAGAGTCTTTACATTTCCTTTCTTCTAAAATATACTCGAAATTAAATATCATTAAACATTTAATGACTTTGTCCGTTAAATTACTACTCTGATGCTTCATTGTGTTACTCAATGAAATATAACTCCTGAAGGAAGAGAATATTTTATTCACATTGTACTCCTATAATATTCCTCCAAAAATGACACATAGTAGGTCCTGAATAAAACTTTATTGATTGACTAATTGGTATAGCACAAACTCTGACTTCTTTAAAGCTATGCCATCAAGCAAACATTATTTGTAGCACCAGGAGCACCCCTAGTTAATTTTGAAGAGGTTCATTGTCACAAGGACAGATACATACATAATTATATAACAAATATGTGTTACATAGGATGTGATATATATATGTATATGTATGTATGTATTTCTTGGGAGGTTTTACATATATATGTGTGTATATATGTCTGTGTGTAAAACATCATATATATGGATATGGATATAAATATGTAGATTACCAGAGGTGAATATATAAATATACATTTCTATGTGTACCTGTGTATGTTGTACATGTGCCACAGCAACTCTTGAAGACAATAATATCATTTGAGCCCATTCTGTTTAAGGTTCAGTTGAAAAAAATAGGCATCTCTATCCTAGAAAGGAAAAGATAGAAGGAGGCACATGTTGACTTCCTTCAACATTTAAAGGGCTGTTATGGGAAAATGGGACTAACCTGGTTTTGCTTGCTGGAGAGAACAGAAAGAGGAACAATGAGGGGAGATTTCAAAATGTCCCAAAAACTTCTTAAAAATTAGAGCTATCTCAAAGGAAAATGGACTACCTGGGTAAGTGCTTAGTTCTTCTCTTACTGAATATTTTCAACTGAAAGCTGAGTAGATTGATAGGTATGTGTAATAGGTCAGTAAATTCTTTTTTTAAAGCAACTAAAATGTCACTGGGGATTAAAAAAGGCAAAAAGACAGCACCTGACCTCATAGAGCTCACAATCTAATGGGGGAAATGACAAACAAGCAACTCTACAAAAGAACTATATTCAGGATAAGTAGGAAATAATTAAGAGAGGAATTGAGCTGGTTGGAAAAGTCTTCCTGTAAAGTATGTGGTTCTAACAGGTCTTAATGGAAGTCAGAGAAGGCAGCAGGTGGACATGGGGAGGTAGAACCTTCCAGGAATAAGAAATAAACAGAGATGATACCAAGAGATGGGGTGTACTTGTTTAGGGAACATCAAGGAGGAATTTCAGAGCCCATGAGTATGTTGATTGATCACTACAATATAGGTAGGAGTTTGCAGGCTCCTGGGTTCAGACTCTCAGGGTGGTTTGACAAACCACCTCAATGATGGAGCTGTTAATCTTCCTCTGCAGAGCTTCCTAACTTTAACCACTCTTAGATTATGGTAGCCTGAAGTCCTCTAAGATAAACTTTTATTTATAAGTCTGAAACTAGAAGGGACCTTCAAAGTAATTGGGTCCAATGAGTCTCTGTGAGAAAACCCAACCAGGAGAAGAAGGAGGAAATGCCATTTCCCCCTTGGTGCAACATGGTATAAATTAGAGTTCAGATTTAGAGATTTTCCCAATGTTGTATGATTGTGGATAGTTTTCTCAGCTTCTCATTGGACTCTTAGAAGTAATTACCTTTAAACATTCTAAGTCTAACCTCAACATTGCCCAGAGGAGTTATTTTATAGCTATTGTAATGAGAAGGAAAATCTTGAGTTAGCTCTCAAGGGATTTTGGGATGTGAAGTTTGAACTGGGTCATAGAGTATCTCAGGGAGGTAACAGCCAAGGCCCAATCAAGGACAACAAAAAGCTTTAAGGAGAGGATTATGGTGTGACATTTCACATGTATTGTTTTCTGATGGGTTGGAGAAGAGACTGATGACAGGATATTCATAAAAGAGGCCCAGCAGCATTAAGGAGGGGAATCTTTTCTCAAAAACTAGTGCAACCAAGTAGAGAAAGAAAATGGTGGTGTCCAAACTCTACCAAGAAGAGGGATGAGGAAGAGAAGGTTGTGGAAGTGGGTCAGGGTGAATAGAAGTTCAAAGGGAGCTGAAGCAGATAATCCAAGATGCAAAACAGCTAAAACCAATGAAAGCAATTAAGATGAATAGCTCCTTAATAACCAGGAGAACCTGGGTGTGTCTTCTGTAGCCACACTCAATTCTCCTGGGATTTAAAGTTATTAACCTGACATCCTGGAGTCTTGGGTTTTGAACCAGCGTATTGACATTGGTAGGATAATAGGCATTTCCATCAAAAGTGCCTGTTATGTGTCAGGCTTTGAAGATACAAATACATATGTATAAAGGTCAAGAAACTTACTGTCTAGTCAGGGGATAAACCAGGACATATATAGATGTATGCAAAACAGACACCAGATAACATAGGGGTTGGGACACTGGTTGGGCTTAAGCGTCTAGAGAGAAAGTCTTCATATAGAAATATGGTGCCTGAGCTGAGTATTGAAAAAAAAACAACAACAACTAGGGATCCTAAGAGACAGAAGTATGAAGGAAGTATATTCTAAGCAGGGAGATACTCAATTCAAAGACAAAGAGAGAGGGGAGAGTAATGAGAAATCATAAGATACCTAGGCTGGCTGCATCATGGCGCATGCAGAGGGGAAAATGGAAAAGTTTATGGAGGTTAGGCTGTGCATAGCTTTTAATTCCAAAGAAAGGATGGCATTTGTTCTAGGACAGCGGTGGGGAACCTGTGGCCTTAATGGCCTTCTAGGTTCTCATATGCAGTCCTTTGACTGAATCCAAACTTCTCAGAACAAATCCCTTTAATAAAAGACTTTGTTCTATAAAACTGAGACTCAGTCAAAAGGCCAGGCCCAAGGACCTAGAAAGCCATATGTGGCCTCAAGGCCACAGGTTCCCCATCCTGATTCCAGGAGGTCAGAGGGAACCAGTAGTTTTTTATTTAATAGAGGAGTAACATGATGAGACCTGAACTTCAGGAAAAATCACTTTGATAGCTGTGTGGAGGATGAGGTAGAGAATTGAGGGAGGAAGATTAAAGAGAAGGCTATTGCGAGTATCCAGGATTGAGGTTAAGAGAGCCTCAACTAGGGTGGAGGTTGTGTGAATGGATAGAAAGAGGTCAACAAAACAGATGGAGGCAGAAACAAAAATATTTGATGCTTCCTTGGGAAATGTAAACCTGTGTTACTCTAAAAGTGAGAATATAGGATGAAATATGTCCTAGTACATGGAACATGGCTCTCAAAGGCCATGTTGGGCATGGGCATGCTTTATGGATAAGACCCAGAAATGACAAAATGCCAGGTACAAAACTTCACTCAACATTATGAAAGATAGAGTCCTGAATTTGGTTGTAAGCAACTTGCCCATATTTTCATTTCTTGATTCCAGTTTCTGTTTCCTGTTGTCTGAATTCTCCTTTATTGCAGATGCTGACCCAGATCCTCTGGTTTCTGCCTTAACACTATCTTCTGTTTCTGGGACCAAATTATTAGATACATAAATCTGGCCCTCTTTGCTCTCCTTCCTACAGACTGCTTGAAGAAAAGCCTTATGACCCTCATTCAAACCTCAGGGCTTCCTTGTGGTCATATAGTTGTGACTCCATGTAAGCTGATTGACAACCCTGTCTGACCCAGCAGAGATGTGGCAAACTTTCTAAAATCAGGCACAAAAACCACAAGGATGATCAAAGAATTATAAAAAGGGATTGAAATTACCCTGCCTGGCCCTAGAGGGAATGGCTTGGAGCAACAGGTGGAAGTTTCAAAAGGGATAATTTTAATGTGATATATGCAAGGAACAAAAAAAAAAATCTCTTCCTAGCAATTAGAGCTCACCTTAAGAAGAATGAGCTGCTTTGAGAGGTAGAGTACTCCCATTCATTGGAGGGCTATGAACAAAGGGGAGACAAATACTTTTCATGTTTGTTGTGAAGGAGACTCTGGTTCAACTACCCATTAGTGCTGAGATTCTGTGATTCTTGAGGTAATACTATCCTTATTTGCTCCTCATTGGGATACTTTGTGTGTGTGCTTTCCTAACCCCGATTCCCATTCAATTTTTCAGGCCACTGGATCCATACCCATCTTTTTTCTGAGTCCTTTGGAATCTCATCTCCATGGTTCATACACATTCTATGCATAATTTTCTTCTCCTCCATCACAAATTCCGTGTGGGTGGTTACTTGTCTTCAGAGGTTCCTTTGGTTTCTACTTCAGAAACTAGTTCTTTTTAGCGGAGAGGGGAAGGAAGAATCTAAGTTCTTACCTTTTCTATACTTTGGAGGATAAAAACATCATTAGAGCAAGTTAAAAATTAATAGCTGCCTTGCTTCAGTCAGAGGGTGCTCATTAGCATATGCCCAGATACTCAATGTTCCCCATTTCTACAGCGTAATGATTCTAAGCTATGTCTGTGACCCCATTACCAGTGTCCTCATTTAATCCCTCCAATCAAGGAAATTTGTATTGCTAGTATTTCTACCTCTGATCTTTACTCAAATCCTCTTCATCATTCTTTTCCTATCAGGTTACTGAATTTCTTACGAGAGCATAAAATAGGAATAGTGATTATGCTGAAGATTTTCTTAGTCTATGAAGCTCCCAGGTGAGAAAATTACTTCTACTGATGCAGGTCTTCACCTTCTCTCCTTAGAAACTAATTTTTGTTGTCTAGAGCCCAGAGACATTAGGTGACTAGAAGCAACTAAGTATTACAGTGAATAGAGCTCTAGACCTAGAGTCAGGAAGGCCTGACTTCAAATCCAAACTCAGACATTTCCTAGTTCTGTGATCCTAGATAAGTTACTTAAAATCTGTCTTCCTCAGTTTTCTTATGTGTAAATATGGAGGCAACTGTGTTAGGGAAGGGAGAGAGGATAAAGGGAGGGAGGAAAAGAGTTTGGAACTCAAAAACTGAAATAAAAATATTAAGAATTGAAAAAATGGAGGCAAATCTTCCCAGATTTGTTGTGAGGATAAATGAGATAAGATTTATAAGTGCTTTCTAATCCTTAAATCACTATTTGAAAGTTATCATCATCACCATCCGCGGTCACACAGCCAGAGTATGTCAGAGGCAGAATGTGAACCCAAGGTCTTTTCTGGCCTTAAGGGCTTTTGCCATGCTGCTCCTCCCACAAGAACATCTGCAAGGTTACCTCTGAATATGATAGCTCATTACAGAACTACAATCCAGTCATGGATATAAACCATAGACCCAGTGATAACTACGAGCTGTTAAAAGCTGACCAACTGGCTCTCTGAAAAGCAGAACTTGCTTTAAGTTGAATCACTTTTTTAAGTCTAGACAACCAACAAAACAAGAATGCAAGCCCTGATTTTTATCATTTGTAAATTCCTGATGTGTAAATGTTCATGCTGAAAATTGAATCACTCTAACAAGTTGGTATGAGCTGGAGCCTTCATGTCCCTGCATGAGGTTAAATCTGCTCCCTTGAATTAGCAGCTCTAATTCACCCTCTTTACAATCATCACTTTGTGGGTTTATATGGAATCAAATGAGGACATAAGTTTCATTGTTGACTCTCCCTTTCTCCTTGATTTAGCTGTGATTTTTCTAAAGCATGGGTCTAATGAAGCCACATCCCTGCTCACAGAGACCTAGTGGCTCCCTATTGCCTCCAGGATCAAACCTAAACCTTTTTGCCATTTGTAACTCATAATAATATGCTGTCTTTTGCTAACCTTTCCAGTCTTTTGACATTTTGCCCTCATACAAGTGTTCTACATTCCAACAACACCCACCTTAGAACCACTTAGTTCTTCAAACTCTCCATTCTGTCTCTTACCTCTGTACCACTGCACTAGCGATTCCCAACACCTCAATCTTAGTTACTAGATCTGGCTTTTTTCAAGATAGCTCAGATCCCACCTACACCATGTCCTCTGCAGGCATCTCACTTACCAATGCCTTCACCTCTCAGTACTATCAATCTACCCTGTATACCCCTAATTGTTTACATATTGTCCCCTCCATTAAAATATAAGCAATTTGAGGTCTTGGTGACTTTGCCTTCCTTTGTGTTTTCACCACTTATCAGAGTATCTAATCAATTAACAGTGTTTAATAAATGCTTGTTGACTTAGATGTTTACTCCCATGAATTACTGAGCCTCTCTGCTATTACTTTTAGTCCTGTGTTAAACTTGCAACCCCCTGTATTTCCAGATTTGTCAGACCTATTTGGTCAATTACTATCCTTCCAATTCTTCTTTTCTTCCCATGTTAAAGCTGTAAATACAATCTGTATAGACAAATTCTCATTTGACACACAGCTGCTTAATTAACACGACAGTCACTCAAAAGGATGAAATAAATCACTAACCTGTGCTAGCTGGGCTGAGTAAATTTTTCAGGAACCACATGTTTTATTCTACCTCATGGCATTGAGATGCAAGAAAAGAAAATTAAAAAAAAAACTTATACTGGGTATTTTATGTGCTTTTTCAGTGGAATGTAAGCTCCTTTAGAAAAGGGACTATTTTTCATTTTGTATTTATCTAATAAAACTCTGCACTCACTCTCCCAGAGTGAGACTGGCTATATCTCCCAGTCAAGGTTCTAGGGGTAGCCCTAAGGGAATCATGGGGTAATTCTCTTCTTTAATACTTTTAGTTCAAGCACCTATTTTGTGAGCTCCCCCCATTGTTAACCATCAGTGATAGGAGCCTAATTTCATTTAGCTAATTACATCAATGAGCTTTTACAAAGAGGTATTTATAGAAAATATATGAGAAGAATAGAAGTTACAAACCATCCTAGTTTCCCAACACCCAGAGCCCCACTCATATCTATTATACCTCAGTCCCTGGAGAGAGTGGGTTCAGATTTCATTCATTCTTCTAAACAAGTATATTTCCAAATAAAACACAGTCAATGATAGATGAATCCACATGCCTGCTCCTAAAGATTGTATCAAACAGTTCACACAGGACTGTGCTCATCACTATTTGACTTCTGGTCAGTCCTAGCAAGGATGCCAAGCTCCAAGATTTCTGGTGGCTTGCTCTCCTGACCTTCCAAAACTCACAGTTATAGATCTTTCCAATCCCCTTTACATAAAACAATAAAGAACAAACATAAAGAGTCAAAGAACCTAGGCCCCCATTCGTGGGCCTAGAACACTCCTGTTCTTAGCATTATGCCTGGCACATAGTAGGCATTTAACAAAATCTTGTTCACTTGATAAAGGGCCCTATATGGGCCTTTGGCAGGGAGGCTCTGATGTCTCTCTGCATCCAGAGGTCTATAGTATCTCTCTCTCCTTCAATACCACCAAGAAAAAAAAAAGAATACAAGCCATCATTATTTGTCTGGTTAGGCAGCAGTTCTCAACCTGTGGGTTGCGACCCCTTTGGGGATCAAACGACCCTTTCACAGGAGTCACAGGGGTCTCCTAAGACCATCAGAAAACGCACATTTCTATTAAAGGGTCGCAGCTTTAGGAAGGTTGAGAACCACTGGGTTAGAGGTTTTTGACTATAGCTTGGTTCTGGCTCTATAGTCATTCTAAAAGACTGTTCACTATGTAATGAGTAAAACTGAACCAGTGAGCATCTGCACGTGCTCTAAAATCCATGTGGATATTGCATTAGTCAATCACTCTGTGCACATTCACAAGTCCTAGGCTCATTGACTAGTTACCTTATTATGCTTGTATCTCTATCATCCAGAACAGTACATAATATAAATGTTTAATAAATGCTCATTAGATTGGATTATACCATATAAAATATTATTATCTTTACAATTTCTATACTATACTATATAGGACATAATATACTATATAGGATAGAAGTCTTATCCCAAGGTCTCACAATGAATTGCACAGATGTTCCCCTGATATTTCAAAGGAATTACCCAGTAAACACAAGTTTCACTAGTTCTTATCAACCTGGTAAGGGCTTGAGGAAATTGCATGTCTGATGTCCAAGGCTCAGCCTAAGCTAGGTTTAGATAGACTCACCATGGGGTTGACTAAAGGTTGTTGGTGATGGTGTTAAATGTTATGGCTTTAACAACTGTCAAGGTTCATATACTAAGGGGAGGTGGATGTCAGGTTACCCTACATTAACACAATCAAGTACTTGGAATCATGTGGCATCACTGAGTTAGGTAAAGTAAATAATCCAGAGAATTCAGGCACCTAAAATATTTTTCCCTAAAACATTCAGATGACTGTTTCTAGACTGAATTTTTAGGACACAAGAATAAATCCTTCATTTCACCTTATGTTTATGAGGACCAGCTTCTGTCTTTGCCGTAGAACAAAAAAAAGGAGAATGTCATCTTAACATTAAGATCTTTCTGCCCTTTACTGAAACAAAGAAGCCCAATTTAGCTTTGCAAATGTAATATAATTACCCCATCAGTAAAACTGTTATAAATGGCTCATGATAAAAAAGTTAGGACCATTTTGACTACATAAAATTAAAAACATTTTAAAGCTTTTGAATGGACAAAATCAATGTAGCGAGGATAAGAAGGAAAAATATTTTCATCAAATATCCCTGAGAAATGTCTGATATCCAAGATGTATGATGGAGTAACACAAATGTATAAGACAAAGAAACATTATTAATGAGAAGTTTAAATGACATAAGTGTATTTTTGAAAGAAGAGATATGAACTATTCATAGCAACATGATATATTGTTCCAAATCAATAATAATATAAAAAAATGTAAATCCAAGCAGTTCTGAGATTTCACCTTAAGACACAACAATTCTGCAAATGATAAGAGACAGAAATATTCAATGTTATGTTGTGGGAAGACAATCATAATATACTATTGATAGAGCTCTGGTTTGGTCCAAACATACTTCAAAACAATTAGAATTATGTGAAAAAAACCACCAAGCTATTCATGCCATTGAGTCCAGAAAGTCCATTTCTAGACATAAGTGCCAAGGTCATCAAAGAAGGATTGATAAATCCAGTATAAAAGCACATTAGAAAATTTTCTTCTATATCACACCTAACAAATAGTTAATAGCTATTAGACCTTACTCCAGTGAAAGGGAGAGGGGGTAGCATATTACCTCTGAAGATAACTCATTCCATCTTGGAATAGTTTCATTAAAAGATTTTCCTTCACTTGAAGACTAAATTTATCTCTTTGAGATTTCTATGCATTGTTCATGGTTCCGACCTGTAACACTCAGAACAAGTCCAATCCCTCCCCTGCCTAAAATGAACAAAATCATTGCAGCTATGATGAAATTTTGATCTCCAACATTCCAATTCCAAATTTCAAATTCCAACTCCAATTATAAAATTCCAACATTTGAATATAACTATAATGTCTCAATACTGCCTGAAACAGGCTTCTTTTCTTCAAACTAAACACCTCCCATTCCTTCATCTATTCCTCATATACTAATGATAAGAATAGGAAATTAACCTGTAATTTCATTAGTATAAGGCAGGAGTTTTCTATTTCTTTTCATCTCAGTACTCCTTTTCCCTTTTAAAAATCGTTGACATCCCCCAAACGGCTTTTGACTAGGTTGGTTATGTTTACTGATATTTGCCACATCAAAAATGAAACGTCAATATTTTTATGAAAATTAAGTTTGAGCTAACAGACTCCCTGAAAGGGCCTTAGGGATTCCCAAGGATTTTGTTTGGGTGTTTTGTGTTTGTTTTTTGGAGGGGGGAGGGCAGGGCAATTGGGGTTAAGTGACAACTCTCAAGTTTTGATAGACCGCAATGTGAGAACTGCTGATGTAGAAAAATCACAGATTGGGAGACTCCTGAACTCTAATCATGTAGGTAGGCAACTTGTTTGGGTTCAAGTCTCACATATAACATATACGGGCTCTGAGACCTTGGGTAAGTCACTTATCCACACAATACTCTGGGCAATTCTCTAGGATGAGAAGTCACAAAGAAGGTATTAATTTCCATTGGTAGATCTTTTCTACACCAATGAAATCAAAGGCCCAGTTCCTGTCCTCATCCCTTATTGTTAAATATTGTGATTTACTTAATTTGTAAAGACCTCTTGATGAGATCATTTTGGTGAGTTTTTCTGTGAATCATTACTGACCCTACCATAAACCATGAAGGAAGTCTAGGACCAATCATGCTTCAAAGAACAACTGGAACAACTGTGTTTTCCGGCTCTTTTTTTAAACCATACCTCCTTTTCCTTACAGAACTCTCCTACATGCCTATACCTTTGCTTCTGATGGATCTCCCATTTTGAAATTCCTCCTTAGGTCTGCCCAAGTGAGCATGGTCTCAGACTCTGCCACCTTTCATACTGTCTTCAAAAAATTGCATCCTATTCCCTCAAGGGCTGAGCAAATGATATCGGGGGGGAAAAGGAAGTAAAGTAGATTCTATAAAATACAGACCAATGAATTTGACTTCCATTCAGGAGGAAAAATATTTGAGAGCTAGTTATTGTTAGCTGGGTTAAGAATTTAGGAAGAGAAGCAGAGATCGCATTTACCTATCAGGGTTCACTAACAATAAGATATTCAAGATTATTATTTCTCCTTTCTATTATTGAAATGATAAAGAGAAAAATACAGACAAAATATATTTTATCAGGGTATGTGCTCAAGCACACATTATAAACTTATGGATAAAATGGAGAAATGTAGGCTGGATGACACTATAATAAGATAAATTTGTAATTGGTTGAACCAGACTCAAAAGCATGAATTAAAGGATTGGTATCAACTAAGAAGGAGGTTTCCAGTGACATGTTCCAGGACTTTGTTCTTAACCTCTGTTCTTTTTAACTTTTTATCAGTGACTTAAATGAAGACCTAGGAAATATCTAGAACAATAGAAAAGAGAATTAGGATCCATGTAGATTTTGACAGGTCTATATGATGGACTGACTCTAACAGGATAAAAAGTAATAGGAATAAAAGTCCTTTCACTTAGGAGTGAAAAAAAAATCAAATGCAAATTAAAAGGTGAATTATATACCTGGAAAGAAATTCATATGAGAAAGACCTAAGGAATTTAATTAAAAGTAAGCTCAGTGTGAGTCAATAGGGTGAGGATGTGTTTGTGGCCCCCCTTTCAAAAAAAGGAAATGAGATTCTAACCTGAATTAATAGAAGGGTAGAACATGCAAGGGAAGAAAGCATCCTAGTTTCCTCTGCATTGGTTAGCTCATATGTGGAATATTACATTCAGTTCTCAGGATCATTTAAAAGAGTGATATTCACATCCTGTTGTATGTCCAAAGAAGGGCAATGAGGTTGATGATAGGGCATAAAACCATAGCATGAATCAAAGGAATTATGAATATTTAGCCTGGAGGAGACATTGGCAAAGTAGAGAGGATGATTGCTGTTTTCAATTACATGTAGGATTGTCACTGGGAAAGAAATTAAATTAACTGTATTTGCCTCCCGAAAGGAAAACTAGAACCAGTGGGTTGTTCATCCTTGGCTTTCAAAAAAGATCAACCACATAACAAGGCAATATCTTGACTTGAGTTTGAATTGGATTTAAGTGAGATAGAGCTGTGCAAAGTCATTATCCTCCCTCTCTTCCAGAATAACAGTGATATATTGGTGATAGCCCAGGATGCAGTGGATAACTTTTGACATCTTTGATGTCTGACCAAGCTCTAAGCATTCCGCACTGCCTGCTTCAGCCACCTTCATGACAGTTGGACCAAATTGTTCTCCTTCCCCCATCCTGCTAAGAGAAGTCTTCACTGGCATGTATCAGACATCCCCCTAACTCACCAATGTGTCTGAGGCCCATCAATTACCCTCAACCTGTATTAGCTCATCTCCAGTTTTCCTAGGGTGTGGCCATTGTGTGTACTACAGCTTCATAGAGCTATGACTGAGAGCTGGGTGACAGGTGGACATGAAAGCCCTGAAGAGTACTTGGCAAGCCCTCTCACTGAAGGGGCTAGTCCTTTCTGAACACTCCATATACACCAGAACCACTGTGTAGGAATCAGAGAGGGGTAGATTTTTGCTCAATATAAGTTGCCCATTAAGGTAATAGGATGAATCATGAGGTTCTATGCTTCCATAACTAGGGGTGTCCAAACAGAGGTCAGATTTATCAGAGTTTCAAGCATCAAAAGGCCATTGAGTAAGTGATTGTTGAGATTTCATAAACTAATTTTTACTAGGATGTGACAATGACTCATAATATTACTACTTTCAAATTGAGCATTTGCACTAAGCACACTAACCCCAAACATGGGGTACTTTAGGAATTTCAGGTACCCAAAAGGATACCAAGAAACTTGTTTGGGCTAGGGCACATGGGATAAAGACAATGACGACAATGACAAGAATGTTGTACTGGAAATAATCTTGGACTATGAGCCAAGAGGCTTGGTTTTTCTTCCTAAGTTTGCCGTTAATTCATTGTATGACCTTGAGTAAGCTACTTTTCCCTCTACTGACTTTTTCTCTCTCATCTGTACCATGAGAGGACTAGGCTAAATGGTCTCTATGATCAGTTTTGGCTCCAACAATCTACCCATTTGTTTACCCTTATCTGCCTTGACCCTACCCTTCTGCAAGGTGGAAAAAATGCAAAGTGGGAAATTTTGGGCCAATTATTTAGGAAAGTAAGAGCTGACACAGGCAGTTCTTCACTCCTGGAAGGTTGCTTGTTCCTGTTTGAATACAGAAGTGTTTGGCTTGGCACAGAGCTACTGCGGTAACCAAGCAAAGGAAGAAGGTCAGACAGGATAATTCCCCTGTGCACAGTCACTCACTGGAATGTAAGTGACAGGTCAGATGGTCCTTTCCAATTGTTTTAGTGCTGTCTATAAAAAGTCAGCCAAGGTGACACCTTCTCCCCTTATACACACTGGACCAAACACAACCTATTGACTAGTCTATTAGTAGAAATCCAAATTCCTGATAACTTGAAAATAAACTGCACTACTCTGATATTCTCAACGGAAAACTGGACTTTAAGCACAAGAGGAAAGGCTGTGACCACCACACAATTTGTCAGAGACCAAGAGATCATGTTAATCTAATTTGATTTATCAAGGAAAATTGAAGGCAATCCTTCTCTCAGGTTGGAGATTCATTGACATTCTAAGGTCAGATGCATTGAAACAACATGTCTCTGTGTCTCTGGAGGACGTTCTTTTCCATCTATGGTTTTATTATAATCAAGTCATTGGCAAGACTGCGAAAGCTTCTAATATAAAATGAAAATTCAAGGGAACAGGAAGTGGGTTAGCAAATAGCACCTACAACCTGATCCTAACCTCAGATTATATCACACTATTTCCAGAAAAGAGAAGTCATTGTCTTTATCATAGGAAGGCACCTAACTTCTTGTTACTCCACTGGAGAGGGGGTAATTATCCACTGAAAATGAGTGTATTGTGATAAGTCCAGATGCATAATGAAAATCCTGATTGTCTCCCTTGAGAGGATTCTACAGGACCTACTTTAGACTCACCTACTCACTATGAACCTCTATGAGAGTGGAGAACATACTTTTCTTTTTAGGGAACTCAGGATTTATTCCAGATCTGGACTTGGTCATAGGAAAAGAAGGCAATGGCCTGTATAGATCACTTGAGGTAGGTAAAAGTCTTATCTCCTTGTAGCTCTATATGCCTTCTCTGACTCTACTCTACCACTAGTGAGAATGACTCAATGACGTAGACTTCGAACTTTTCATGGAATGTATTGTAACTCTTTAGACTGGGTTCAGCCTATGAGACCATTTCCTTTATCCCTCACCACACTCCCTTTTATGATGAGAGGGAGACATAGAGAGACATACTGGATGTGCATCAGATTAGACTTAGATTCAGAAAGATCTAAGTTCAAATCCTTCCAGAGATACATGCCTATGGACAAGTTGTGTAAGTGTATACACACATATATGTATGATAGTTCTTATTGTTGTTAAGTTGTTTCAGTTGTGTCCAACTCTTCATGATCTCATTTGGGGTGTTCTTATTGTTGTTAAGTTGTTTCAGTTGTGTCCAACTCTTCATGACCTCATTTGGGGTGTTCTTGGCAAAGATACTGGGTGGTTTGCCATTTCCTTCTCTAGCTCATTTTTATAGATCAGGAAACTGAGGCAAACAAAGTTAAGTGACTTGCTCAGGGTCACTCAGCTAGTAAGTGTTTAAGGCCAGATTTGAACTCAGATCTTCATGACTATAGGCCTGGCAGTCTATCCATTGGGTCACCTAGCTGCCAATATGTATGATATACATATTTCTATGTAGGATGTAATATATATGCATATATATGTATAAATCTATATCATACATATGTATGTGCATACAGATAGAGACTTAGATAGAGAGATATAATATCTATAAAGATACACCTATATATGGAAGTGTTTGGACTTAATACTGCATCAGGGTCCTATATGGCTACTCTCTCCAGGGATGAAGATTGGTGATCTATGGACCATTTAATGTAACAGCTATTTAGGGACACACACAGGTTAAGTGATTTGCCCATAATCACATAGTCAGTTTTTTATCACTGGCAGTATTTGAACTCAGGGCTGAGTCTAAGCCTCATCTTATATCTCCCTAGTATCCCATGCTACCTCTCCAAAGAATCCATACAGCGATAAAATAACAAAGAAAGAAAATCTTTGTGAGATATCAGAAGTTTGTTTTTTCCTCATGCATTATTCTTGGTGAAACTAGTAGAAAATAAAGTTTTATTCTCTACTAGTCACTCCCTCTTTCCCCTTATCATATGAGTATTATGCATGCATAAACGCATGCACATGCGCACACATGCACACACACAGATGTTTCTAATATTTCATTTAGGTTCTTCTTCCAGATCTTGGAACTTAGTTAGCCTTACATAAAGTTTAACACCAAAATATTTCCCTTTTAACGGATTTTTTTTCTCTGAAAGAACTCCATTTCCATTAGATTAAAGAATTCCTGGGGCAGAGCCAAGATGGCGGTGCAGGAGCAGCAGGGTATGGCAATTCCCATATAGCCACCTCAAAATACCCATAAAATATGACTCTAAACAAATCTTAGAGCTCTAAAATGCACACAAATACACTTCCCACTGAAGGCAGCTC
>CM053583.1:38411934-38436443 GCA_028627135.1 Pseudochirops cupreus | reverse complement strand
GAATTCCAGTTTCTTCCTTTTTTTCTAAAGAAATTACAATTACATTGACATCAAGGTCATCAGATTATTGCAAATGACTTTGGATAGAACTACTAATCATGATTTTGTTAAATAAAAATATTTTACTGCCAGGTTTTCCTGATCACGGAAATATATGATATAGTATATGTTACATGACAAGGACCTCCATGAGTTGCTAATGATGTTACACAACCTCAATCAAGTATTAAATATAAATTGATTTTTAAAAAAAATTCTGAATATAGTACCAGGTTAATATTCCCTACTTTATCAGTTCAAATTATTTCTTTTATCTTAGACCTATTTGATTCCTTCACATCTCCATATCTAAAATTGTGAGGAAATTGAGGAGATTAGAACAGCAAATAGTTAATTGTGGGAATTGAATAATTCATATGGACTCCATTTTGTGATTTAAATCTGGAGCTGTCTTGGTTCCCTTTCCATTCAATTATAGGTCTAGTTCAGGGGTGGGTAAGTAGTGGTGTCAAGGTCACACGTGACCTTCTAGGTCCTCGGATGTGGCCTTTTGCCCGAGTCTAAATTTTACAGAACAGATCCTTTTATTAATGGGATTTGTTCTGTGAAGTTTGGATTCAGTCAAAGGGCTACACTTGAGGACCTAGAGGGCCATATGTGGTAGAAAACTTCATTTTAATGCAGGACTTAGGAG
This sequence comes from Pseudochirops cupreus, assembly GCA_028627135.1. Classification (NCBI taxonomy): domain Eukaryota; kingdom Metazoa; phylum Chordata; class Mammalia; order Diprotodontia; family Pseudocheiridae; genus Pseudochirops; species Pseudochirops cupreus. The sequence continues at coordinate 38,435,749 of CM053583.1, read as the reverse complement.
AAAATTTTGTTGCCTTGTTTGAAACCTAGTCCCACATGACTGGGAAGCTGGACCACGTGTCCCTGCTACTTAGAGACTCTTAACTAAGGACCTCAATTATGCTGCCTAGAAATCCCACCAGATCCAAACATTGATGCAGGGTCTTTTTTCGCAATTGTACATCTCAAGCAATCTGTAGTCTGATCTGAACACTAGTCCATTCTGATCAGTTATTGTTTCCATGTTCCTTTCGTTGTTTACAGATACTTGGGAAGAGTGAGACATACCTTTTTCTAACAGAAAATCACACCTGATTGCCTTCCCCCTCCCAACTTGGAAAGTCTCTGATCTTTTATCCAATTAGAAATCAGATTACCTAATACTTTATTTCCTTTTAATTTAAGATCTCCTTTGATTGTTTCTAGTGTATAAAATCTCTCTCCTCTGGTATTCAGGGTTTAGGCCTAAGGGGAGGTGAGCTGGTCCTGATTTGTTGGGCAATTGCCATGCATTGCGTATATACCCAGAAGACTGAACTTTTGTTTCCTTAGTCATTTCATCTTTCACCCCTAATTGTTAGGTTTCACCAACACATGAGAAATCTAAAAGGCATCTTATATCCAAAATAACTTAGTAAATACTTTATCATATGTATGTAGACCCATACATACATACATAGACACCCTAACACCTGTATGTATAGTAATGGGATAGTACTAAAGGACTTCTTGTATCTTTTGTTCTCTACTCCTTCTGTTCCCTTTTCAATAAAAGAAGAGACAGAGAAGCAGCTAGATGGAGCAGTGAATAGACCACTTGCCCTAGAGTCAGGAGTACCTGAGTTCAAATCCGACTTCAGACACTTAACACTTACTGGCTGTATGACCTTGGGCAAGTCATTTAACCCCAGTTGCCTGGCTTTCCTCCTTCCAGAAAGACAAAAAAAGAGATGAGACTTAAAATAGGGTGGTAGTAGGATGTAGTTATTGTTAAAAAGGTAGGAATTTCTTAAGGTCCCTACTTTCTTTTACTCTAGCTCTCTATTTAAGTCTATTCATGTTTCATTTGTCTAAACACTTAGTGTCAAGTAAACAAACCTTTATTAGTACTTAATATACAGTGCCAGGCACTGCATATAAAAGAAGTATATCAAGTATAAAAAAAGTAAACTGAAAAGTTCAAAGGAGACATCCACATTGGAGTGTGGTAGAGAAAAAAAGAAAAGAGAGTTAGAGTGGTGACCAGAGATGGAGGAGGGTGTAAAAATGACTGTCTTGGGAGACCTTCAATAAAGGTCAGCTTTACAGAGGAAATAACAATTGGGGCAGGGGCTACAGGACAAAGGATCTCCCAGCATGAGAAGGCTGCTAGAATATTGAGAAAAAGGCAGTTGAAACATATTAGTGAAAACGTTTGCAGCGATAAGGATGTTAGAGCATCAGATTGAAGACACACTGGAGGTATACATAGCCTGGTCATGTTCTTCTCTTGTAAAGTCTCCATTAATACTCCTGGCAAAGAGGTAGAATGAGAAACGTTCTCCATTCTATGCCCTCCTCCCCCTTTCCTTTTGCTGTACTTTTGGAATGGTAATGGAATTTGAAGATCCCTTTGTATTGGAAAGCTGACAGGTACTTAGCACCTAGTTTCAAATTAAGCCTCTGTTAAGAAACAGGAGGTATGAAGTCCTGTTGCTGACATGACAGGAAGGGGCTGAACAGGGAGGATCTATACCACATTAAGAGCACAAGCTAGACAGTCAGAATTTCCTGGGGTGAGCATCATGGAGGCAGGGAAGCTGCTGTAGGACTGAAGACTGAACTGAGAATTGAGAAGAACTGAGAAGAGAATGTAAAACTTGAACTTGTGGTGGCATAACTTTTGCTGAGATCTTTCTTCCAGGAACTTCTGCTGAAGAGCTTAGAACCAGCCAAAACTTCTGCTGAAAACTTCCAAGTGCCAGCCTGGAATTGCTAGAGGAAGCATGACTGTGGTGTCAGTACTTTGTGTGTTTGTGGCTTTGTTAAGTGTTGACTTCCCAGGAATAGAGACCGTGAAGGATTTAAGGTGGACTGGACACTGTGAGCTTCAATGTGGAACAGAAACTGCATGGAGAGCTGGACAAGGAGCTGGGAGCTGTCTGCCTTTGAACCCAGGTGACAGTTTGGTGAATTCAGGTAGAAGCTGGGACCATGGAAGGGGAACCAGGGAATCTGAGAGCTTACCTCAGGTCAAGATGAAAATAACCTCTCCACGGATACTGAGTAGTGACTAATAAAATTGTAACTTACTTGTGACCTAGGGGTGGATGGCCTATGTATTTTCCACTACCCCTTAAGAGAGTACTGAGTGGTGATATTGTATCTTAATTGTACCCCATGGATGGAGAACTTTGACTATTGTACTTTGTGTTCCTTAAGGAAGCCTTGTCTCCTTAAGGGGTGAGTGAGTTAAGGATTAAGGAGGCTCTTCTCCTTAAGACTGATTGAATTAAGGACTTAACTAAATGATTGACTGTCTAAATGAATGCACCTTGTTTAAAAGAGAACCATTGAATGACTGAGTTACTAAATGATTGTACTTTTTTGAAAACTATATGACCACTGTGGTGAAAACCATGTGGCCATTTTAGTGATAAGTTGTTGAGTTGTGACATGTTGGATGCTGTATTTTGATTTTCTGTGATAAGTTGTAACATTGTGAATGCTGTACCTTGATTTTTTGTGAATGTTTTGCTTTGATTTGTTATTGAATAAATAGTTTACCATACTATGTAATCAGAACTTTGAAAGCTGTTCATAGCAGCAGTCCTCTGGAAAGCTGTTCTTGTGTGGCTTTATAACTTTGCTCTGAAAGATTAAGTAACAAAAAGCATTAGAAAAGAGAAGATGAACTTTTATAACCCAGAGGTAAACACTATTATGGTGGTATCCCTTGCCTTACACCACCCCATTGCTTTTAATTTCTTCCTAGAGCAGAAATGAGGTGGACCTTGACTGATCTTAACACTTACACACTATAAGTGACAGAATCTCATCTCATGTCCTTTCATCAGAATTCCTCACCATATTCATAAATCCTACCATTTATAGGTAATCTTTCTCTTAGCAATCCCATTGTATAGCTGGGACTCCTGGATACTTCTGAAACACACTGACTCAATCACACACAAACAGCCAATATAACTACCTTGACACTAGAACTCATTTATTAAAAAGTAGTATGATGCAATGGAATGAATGCTGAAGCTGAAGTTGTGACTGATGAGTTCAAATTCTAACTGCCTCTTACTGACTGTGTGACCTTTGAAGAATCATTTAACAGCTCTGAGCCTCTGTTTCCTCATCAGTAAAATGAATAGATTGTACTACATGACCTTTAAGATCTTTCCCTACTCCAGCTACATATGATATGATACTCCTTCTAATTACTTATCACTCACCTCAATGATCTTCATACAGCATGTGACCTAGTTCACTTCTCCTTCCATGTTGCTAGGCCATTCTCCCATCACCCAGCTCTGGGGTTTTTTATACTTCCCTAACTTCCCCTAGGAAAGGAATATCCTAACATCCCTATGCAGCCTCCAGGCTTCTCCCTCACGGTATCTTAAGCTTACTTTGCTCTCCAAGGCATTATCTAGAATTCTTTTTCTACTAGAGACACCATCAGACTCTGATTTACTAGACCTTGCTAGCTTAATAATTGGATTGTTACCTGTTTTACCTTTTTATTAACTCTTACACAAACTCATCAAAATAAGGAGGATAAAATAAAATTACCAATAAGTGTAAGGTTGCAATTCTGTAGACAACAAAACTTTATCAATCCAATGGAGCCTAATGACCAGGAAAACTGAAGACTTTATGTTTTTCCCCATGCAAGACTCAAATAGACACTATCTCATTTTGTGATATATATTTTTTCCCCTTTAAAGAAAGCCAGCAATTTTTTTTTAAAAGGGAAGAGAGTTTTCCTGATATTGGGAAAAAGCAGGTGAAATGGATACATGGATGTGGGGCTTGGCATATCTTTTGTAGGAACAGCAATGAGGCCAGTAGGACTGAACCATAGAAGTACAGAGGGAAGAGGACTGGAAAAGGCTGATTGCAAAGAGCTTTAAATGCCCCAAATTGGCATTTTTATTTGATTCTAGATATAAAAGGAAGCCAGTGAAATTTCTTGAGAAATCATGTGATCAGACCAGTACTCCAGACCTGAAAGCTAGACCGAAGTGGGGAGATATTTAATTCAGGGAGACCCATGAGAAGGCCTTTGCTACAGGCCATGTGAGAAGTAATGAGAAAACGAACTAGGAGAGTGGCTATGTGACTGGAGAGAAAGAGACATTTGAGTGATGGTATAGAAAAAGACAGAGACCATATCCTGATCATCCAGAGAGGAGAAAGGATCCAGGAGGTGGTCAACAACATCAAAGGCTACAGAGAAGTTAAGAAGGATTGAAGAAAGGCCATTAAATATAAGAGCTAAGAGATCACTGTTAGCATCAGTTTGAAATGAGATGTCAAGTCAAAAGTCAGATTGCAGAGGGTTTAAAAGAGTGAGAAGAGAGGAATTGGAAACACCAATTGTAAATGTTCTTTTTTTTTCAAATAATTTTTCTGAGAAAGGAAGTTAAGATGTATGATCATGACTAATGGGTATGGTGGGGATACAGCGCAACTACATAGTGAAGTAGATAAGAGTCAGGAAAGACTCATGTTCCTGAGTTCAAATCTGACCTCATGTACTTAGTAGCTCTGTGACCCTAGGCAAGTCACTTAACCTTGTTTGCCTCAGTTTCCTCATCTGTAAAATGAACTAGGGAAGTAAATGTCAAATCATTCCAGTACCTTTGCCAAGAAAATCCCAAATTGGGTCATGAAGAATCAGACATGACTAAAAAAAAACAGCTGAACAACTACAAAAGGAGATACAATGAGTTGTTTTTAAAGGATGGGGGAAGACAGGAATGATTAGAAGTAGTAAAGAAGGAAGCAAAAGAGAGAGTGAAGATTAAAGAGGCAAGAGATGACAGTGGAGGTTTGACTCTAACTCTTTTTAAGTCTCAGTTTTCATATAGACACACATACATACATGTATAAATAATATATGTGTATATATCTATATCTATATATAACCAAGTTAGGTGGCCTCTAAGGTCCCTTCCCTGTGTAAATCTAAAATATACTCCAGGAAAGCATTTCAGACTTCTTGAATTGGAGGCTTGGAGAAAGAGAAGGGCTCCAAAGTGTTGTTTATGGGTTTTGTGTCAAAGTAATGAAGCAAAAAGGAAACAGGAAAAATCAGGATCCACATGAAAGCTTCCACCACTGCCTTTCAACTCTTTTGATCACCCCTAATTAAAAAATCTCTCCTAGGTTAAGTGGATTGATGGTAAACAGATGGTTACAAGGAGAAAGATACTAACTGTCTTCTCAAAGTTAGACAGGTTCCTGTGAGGATGTCAGCCTCCAAATTCAGTAACAACCTCTCCCCATAAACAAAGGCAACATGTGCTTGCTGGTGATGTATCTCCATGAATAGAGGAAAGATATTGTTTTACTTCAGTCTTAGTTCCTATAATTGAAAGGACCTAGCCTCTAACAGTATGAATCCGACGTGATCCACTGGACTGAAGAGGCCTCCTTTGTGAAATTTCTCACTTATGTTTTGGGTTTTTTTTAAGTTTGTTTTGTCCTTGTTTGTATTCATACTGACATCTCTTCCTGTTGTTGCACATGTAGTTACTATCTTTGCTAAGACACAAGAGAAAATTCCATTTCAAAGGGTCCTGAGGTTCAGCTCCAGCTGGGATTCAGAGTTCAATTGGTTCCATGCACTGGTCAGGCAGAGCAGTCTTGTTATTCCATCACTTCAAGGAAAACAGCAAAAATTGAGTGGGTATAGGAAGAAGACATTCAAATCAGATGTTTGAGGGTGTATAGACAAAGCATGATCAATACAGACTAAATTGTTAGGGAAATCAGCTTAAAATGATCTTAGAATCATATATTTAAAAGTAGCACGAATCTCAGAAATTGTTGTACAGTAACCAATTTAGCAGATACTTAGCCATTGGTAACTTACCTCTAAGTACCTCTTGAGAAAGGCAGAGGATGTGAACTCTGTCTCCTGTGTGAATAGAGGGTATGAACTCTGTCTCCTGTTGCTGACGTGGCAGGAGGGGGTTGGCTGAGACAGGAGGCCAGTATGTATATATAAGTAGAATTCTAGCTCTCCCTGAGCAGGTCTCCTCTGAGATGGCCCTTGGAAGCCTAGCAGGTATGACCCTGGAGTGAACTTGGTGCTCGTGGATCCTGGAAACAGGAATGGATCCTGGAAACAGGAACGGAGACCATGGTTGTGGTTGGAGGAGCAGGGGCAGCCTGGATAATGGCAAAAAGAGGATGCCTCAGTCTTTCCTTGTGAAGAGCAAGAAGGTGCACACCTACCACAAGCTGTGTTCTTTGTAGGACCAGGACTATGGCTTCTGCTTGCAGAATGCATTGGTGCAGATCTGTGCAGATAGCAAGATACCAAGACACTTGAGCCCTGGGCCTTCTGAACCCGAGCACCAAGGCCCTATCTCTCCAGGGTCCCAACTGACTGAGGGCCCTGACACAGTCTCAATGTCTCCAGCCAGCTGTGAGGGCAGCATCTGCTATAGGAGGTCGGAATTTGAGAATTTCTGGAGGCCCCCATTGCCTTCTGCATCTCCAGCGTCCAAGAAGTCCGTGTGTCCCTCCCAGTCTTTTCTGGTGCCCTTCAACCCACACACGTGGAACAGCCTGTCAGGCTCTGACCTGCAGCATCTGGTGCAGAGGTACTGGCCTTGCCATGCCCTGGAGCCAGGCGCTGGACTGGGCCTCTTTGGAGAACGGAACCCAGAGCCTGGCGCTCTGGCTGCCCACTATGGCCCGGAATGGGGCTGTGGTGGCAGGGCCTCTGAGGGCAGCAGCTCCACCCTGGTTCCATATAGGGACTTTGGTCCTGCTACAACGGCGGCAGCTGGTGGGCTCTACCCAGACAAGGGCTCTGGCATCAAAGCGGAATCCAAGCTACTCTGTTCTCGTCTCTTGCTCAACAATGGCTCCTATAAGTGTATGAAGTGCAGCAAGGTGTTCTCCACTCCTCATGGCCTTGAGGTGCATGTGCACAGGTCCCACAGCAGCCCGAGACGAGACCTTTTGCCTACGAGATGTGCGGGAAGACTTTCGGGCATGCAGTGAGCCTGGAGCAGCATAAAGCTATGCATTCACAGGAACGAAGCTTTGATTGTAAGATCTGTGGTAAAAGCTTCAAGAGACCCTCTACCCTCCCACTCACCTGCTCATCCACTCTGACAGCCAGCCCTACTCTTGTCGCTTTTGTGGGAAGAGGTTCCCCCAGAAATCAGACATGAAAAAACACATCTTTATCCACACAGGTGAGAAGCTTCACAAATGCCAGGTGTGTGGCAAAGCATTCAGTCAGAGCTCTAATCTCATCACTCAGCCAAAAGCACATTGGCTTTAAGCCCTTTGGTTGCAACCTCTGTGGGAAAGGCTTCCAGCAAAAGGTGGATCTCAGGAGGCACAGGGAGACACAGCATGGGCTGAAGTGAATCCAAGTCAGGATACTGAAGCATCAGTCAAAACACTATTGAGAACAGACCCTCTTTTTTTCCTCATCCTTCTCCAGGTCCCTGTATCTCATTTCTACCCCTCAGCCTCTACTCCTCTCATGAATCAGAGATCTAATGACTTCACCTTACTTCTCTCAAGTAACCCAGAAGGGGCAGCAGCAGATTTTAAAAAAATTCGACCTAAAGTGGAAACACACTTGCTGTGTCTTGGAAGCACTGGACAAGCTCATTTAGAAGGGAACTATCTGGAAACTCTTTCCTTCCAGCTCTAAGATTCCATGCTTTTGTTACCTATGATTTGAACAATCAACTGAATTTATTTTTTCATTTATTTTCATTGCAAACCACCTCTTTCCCTATGCTCTTCCTCAAGGATTTGAAGTGGTTATTAGAAACAAATCTTCTACACCAAAACATCTTATTTAATAATCAGGAAATGGAGAAAAACAAATCAATTTTACCATACTCTGTCCCTACTTACTGAACTTTAAAAACATGTGATCTGAATTATTTGAGGACTTTTCATTCATTCAGTCATTGAACCAACCAACAAATATTGAGTTTCTACTATGTGAGAGGCTTTATGTTTGGTGTTTATATATATATGATTCCTTTTCTTTTGACTATTTTGTTTCATTGTTAATGATGCATCTTGAGTAGATATTAGGAAGCTATAATGTGCTCTGGGAAAGAAAGTTTCAGATCTTATCTAAATAGATCATCACTATCCTAAAGCAATAATTTTCTTGACAAAATCTGGAAAGCCTAAAACTTTTCAGAAAAAAAGGAAATTGGCTAATACCAGAACAATAATGAATAGAGCCCTATGTTACTGTTATTTGTGGTCTTCCCAAGGATATACTAGTGATGTGCCAGAGAGAAAGATGTTAAACTGTCATTTTCCTGTTTTCAGCAAAATCATGTCTGCAGAATGCTTATCTAAGGTTGGTCAGGTTTCAAGGTCCAGCAGGGCTGAAATGGATGATAATGTTGATTTTTCCAAAAAATCAAGATTGCTTCTATTGTCCTATGGCTTTTGAGCAAAGATAATAGTAATAATAGTGATAATAATAATAATAATAATAATAATGATAACAATAATGATAATAACTAAATCACCCAGCTTCATCTCTTTAGTGAGGGAATCAGTAATCAGATACTGATTACATGTCAATTAAGAATATAGTATTTGTACCTTCCTGCTTTTCTCTAGGTGGAGGAAATCCAAAAAAAAAATATCATGAGTGTGACTGAAGACTTCCTCAGATGATCAGGAATAATTGACCAGACTGGCATTGAAATATTTTGGGAATCTTTCATCATAAGAAGCAAATTTATGCAGATCCTATACATGATTGCACGCCACCATGGGGGGGGGAGGGAGGGGAGAAAATCTGAAACTCAAGTGATTGTGGAACTGAATCTTGTAAATTAAAAGTAAATGAGTAAATAAAAAAAATTAAAAAAAAATAAGAAGCAAATTTAGTGAGTTTCTAGAGGTGACATAGAATGTAAGATCCTAAAGATGAGGCACAGGCATTGTCTTTGCTTCCCCAGATTCAACCACAGTAGAAGTAGCAGACACTTCATTCATGGTTGCTCACTGGATTGGGTCCCTCACTATCTGTATGACTTTGGGCAAGTCATTCATCCTCAACCTTCTCCCACCCCCTTCCAGCAAAAATGTATTCTTATCTACATAATGTAAAATACTACAATTTCTGTGTCAAGTGCTACACAGGGTTGTGAGGACAAAGTGAGATACAAAGCTTCAAGATGTCGTTGTTGGAATTTTTTCCCCCGTAAAACAAATCACAATTTCTTACTTTAGCTACCTTTGACCTTCCAAAATTATCACCTGTTGGGCAATGGGGGGAGGGGGGAGGGGAGAGAGGGACCTGTACTCAAAGTTTTTCGGTTTGGAAAGATCTGATGGAACTAGCCCTACTCACTGAGTACCTGCCTCATAGAGAGCTACAAAATCTCAGACTAGCTTTTAAGGACCGCATCACTCCAGGCCAAGATGAAATACAGAAGCAGGCTTTTAGTCAAGCAATGATTATTAAGGTGGTATACAGTAATCAGTGTTATTCCATGTAACTTTCACAATTTTCATAATAATCCTACAAAGTATACCAAAACCCAAATATATGCAGAGCTAGCAGTGACTTCTGTTGTTGTGCTTCAGTCATGTCAACTCTCCATGACTCCATTTTGAGTTTTCTTGGCAAAGACACTAGAGTGATTTGCCATTTCCTTCTCCAGCTCACTTTACAGATGAGGAAACTGAGGCAAAAAGGGTTAAGTGACTTGTTCAGGGTCACACAGCTAGTAAATATCTGAGGTTCAGATTTGAACTCAGGAGGATGAGGCTATCCACCGGGGGATCTAGCTCCCTTCTCTTCCAACTATCCCCAACTATTTACAAATTTGGAAATTGGGACCATGAACAGTTAACCAAACCTGTAGGAGGTCAGAGGACAAACGACAGGTTGGTTTGGACCTGAATCTTAGATCAGGATAAGACATCAAACCTTTTCAGATGGGGATGCTGTATGGATTTATTCTGTTTGCCCATACTCTATTACAGAGTTTTGGGTTTTTGTTTTGTTTGTTTTTTCCCTTTCTCTTGATTTTAATTGGGGAGGGTAGAAGAGTTAGCAATAGTAACCCTGACCCCTACAAAAAAGTCATTATATCAATTTTAAAACGTACAGGATAATAGAAGGAAGCACAGACAACTTCGACAGTGTTGAAACTAATACGTAGAATAGATGAACCTTACTTTTTTTTAAGAAAGAAAGAATTATGAAATGGGTTCATAGAAAATAATTTTTCACATTCTGTAGAGTTGAAGAAAGTTTGTACACGTATATGTTAAGTTTTGTTTTGTTTTTTTAAGAAAGTAAAAACTCATCTGAGGCTCTTTACACTGTACCCAGCAAAGAATTTCTCCTCCAATAATCGTTTTCTCTGCTATCATTCTCATGATTTTTCTTAAGACAAGTCGTGCATCCCACCACTATCTGTTTATCTCCACACTCAGAGATCTCTAACTCCCCTAGGGTAGGAACCCTAACAAAGTGGGTGGGGTTGGAGGGTAGAGGTACATGAGTGTGTGGGTGTGGGTGTTTCTCCCTTTCAGTGCTCTGGAAACTCTTAAGGAATTGAGTAAACACAAGGCTACCACTGGATGCACTGGATTGTCATGGGGCTGTTATCTCAGTCCAGAGAAGCGAGATGGTTTTCTGTCATCAGAGTGATCTGACAGGACCTGAACATTCTCCACTGCCTCAAGTAACTACTTAGCTTGGAGCTAGCAGTTTTATTGATTCCTTCTTTTTTGCTTAAGGCTTTGTGTGTTTAACTCCCTATCAGATTTTAAAAGCCCTGGTTACCATATTTAATCAGCTTTGTTGTTGTTCTGTGACCACGTGGACCATAGCACTCTTCTTGGTCAAGAGACTGGAGTGGGGTTTCCATTTCCTTCTCCAGCAGCTTAAAGCAAACCTTTAAAGTGACCTGCCCCAGGATCACACAGCTAGTAAATTCTGAGGCCAGGTTTGAACACAGATCTTCCTGACTCCAGGCCCATTGCTCTACTCACTGAGCCACCTAACTGCCTCATAAAGAGCTACAAAATCTTACAACTGCAAGGGACCTCAGTGGTTATCTATTCATCCTGATTCTGATCTAGAAGCTTTATATCTCCAGAAAATTGTTGTCTAGAAGGCTTCAAAACACTAGTGAATGGGGCAGCTAGGTGGCTCAGTGAATAAAGCACTGGCCCTAGACTCAGGAGGATTTGAGTTCAAATCTGGCCTCAGACAATTGACACACTTGCTAGCTGTGACTTGGGCATGTCACTTAACCCCAATTGCCTTACCTACCCCCCTAGAACACAAAACAAAACGAAGAGTACTCTACTGAAAAGACTCACTTTTCTGAAAAGAATGTTCCACTTTATTATAGCCCTTACTGCTAAGCAAATTCTTCTCGCTCCATATTTCCTCTCTCTCTAAGTTATGCTTTAACAGTGCCAAAGGGATTTTTCTAATGGGCAGAGCTAACTACCATGTCACTCACTGATGTTCCAGTGGCTATGACATGTAAACCTAAATAGATTCTCTTTCATTTGGCATTTAAAACCATTCACTACTTAGCTTCATTTTATCTCTCCAACCTTCTTCTATGTTATTCCTCTTCTCACATTCTATAGTTCAGCTAACCTGGTCTTTGTTTCTCATCTGTGAAAAAAAGTTAGTCACTGGCACAAAAATTCTCTGGGTGACCCTAGGTTTTAACCCTGCTGAGCCTCTGAGTATGGTGTTCAGCCAGCCTAAAGAAAAGGGCTCAGCCCACTTGGGACTAATCTCATCTGCCAACGATACAGTCATGGGGAGGAACTGAAGAGACATTAATCCCTCATCCTCGTTGAAAGTCCTACCAATCAGAATTGTCTTACTATTTTATATATAAATCATGTTATATGTAAATTACAACTTCAGGGGCCAGCTGCACCTGAATTTATTTTAACACCTCCATGCTTTTCCCTCCTCCTTTCAGAATCCCTTGTTTCCTTCAAAAAGCAGCTCAAATGTCCTTTGCTACCTGGTCTGTTCTAGTATTTCCAGCTTCCAGTGCTTCCCCCTCAACCTCAATTATATTATATAGATTTTTTTTTTTGTCTCTCCAGATTGAAGGGAAGCTCCTTGAAGGCAGGAATAATTCCCTCGAGCAATTACTGAGTATCTGGTAATGATAGTCACTTAGTAAATGCTTGGAAATTGATTCTTTTCATCAAACTTAATTCTGCCTTTCTGTGTTTCACTCACTGGTCCTAGTTCTATACTCTGGGCCCGGGTGAGACAAATTAACTCCCTCTTACGTTACTACAAGTAAGTCCACTGAAAACAATTTTATATATACACATATGTATGTATATAGGTATATACACACATATGCAATACACATATATGTATTGTATATGTGTGCATATGTATGTATATAAAAATCAGGCTTAACATTGTTAGATGCTCTTTATATAGTATGATATGCAGGCCCCTCACTATGCTAGTCCCCTTTTCTATATTCAGTTCTCCAAATGACTTTCTATACTGTAGTTTTCAGAACAGATCACAATACTCCAGATTTAGTTTGATCAAATCAAAGTATAGTGGGATTGTAAATCATTAAAATTATCGCATAAATTAATCAGACTGTCAGACTGGATAGCACAAAATAGGCTCCTCAAGAAATGAAAAGAACAGGGAAGCTACTGACAGGGACAAAGAATAGGGTGCTGTCCTATCTCTACCCCTCAGAAGAAAGTGGTATAGGGAAGCACTAGCTTATTATTTGCCAATGGAAAGTAAGGGATGCTCTATTATTTGCTAATGGAAAGTAAGGGAAAGGCCATTAGTTTCTTCTGGAAGTTTGTCAGGATTGCCAAACAAGGACATCATGATGAGGTTGAAATCAATCACCTCATGCGAGGTTTTGTTTGTTTGTTTTCCCTATCTATCACACCTGAGGATGATGCAAAAAAGGAACCAGGGCTAAAAATTTCAGAATATAACTCAAATAAAAATTCAATCAGAGGGACGCAAGTAATTGCAAAAGAAAGGAAATTCAATTTCTCCAGTTAGCTGACTAGGTGGGTTGGCTGGGGTTTGCATCACAAAAGACCTAACGATAGCCCCCTTGAAGCTAAAGAGTTGTCATAGAAGGCACTATGGCCCAAGCACCATTTCTTAAAACCTGCCACTTTTCTGGTTATTGTTATTCAGTCATGTCAGATTCTGCATGATCTCATAGACTTTTGGTCCACAGGGTTTTCTTAGCAAAGATACTGGAGTGGTTTGCCATTTCCTTTCTCAGTGGGCTTCCATTTTATCGATGGAGAACTGAGGTAAATAGGGGTTAATTGATTTGCCTAGGGTCATACTGCTAATAAGTGTCAGAGGTCAAATCTGAACTCAGATTTTCCTGACTTTAAGCCCTGTGCTCTATAGGTACCCTACTCCTAACTACAACCTCAATCCATTTGCCCAACATTTCTTTGCCTGAATATAAAGTCTTGTCAGATTTGCCCTTGAGGAGGTTTGCCTGAAGCGATTTCACTTCTTTCACCCAAGAAAATCCCAGAGGCTCACACTTAGCCAATGGATTTGACTACCTTCTGAATGATTTAATTTAACTCAACGTATTTTTTATTAAGTGTCCATCACCTACTGAGTTCCATGCTGGGTGCTAGCTTTTGATCTACTTATTTCCAAGGCTTAAAATCTTTATTTCTCCCCCTCCTTCGAGCCCTGCTTGCTTTTGGGTCATTACCTGCTGGCTAGTGTACTTCCATTACCTCAGCCCACATCAACCATATGAACAGATTGAAGCTGAAATCCCAGGTCACCTCAGCCTATACTCCATGGAACAACAGAGGCCAGACAGAGCAATTAGACAATGGTAGCAAAACATCATAGAATCTTAGGCTTTGGTCTGCAGGGGACCTTAGAAATCAATGAATCCAAACTCTCTTATTCTACAGAGAAGGAAACTGAGGCCCAGAGAGCTTAAGTGATTTATCCAAGATCACATCTAGTGAAAATATTTTAGTAGAGTTAGAACTCATGCCCTTTGATGCCAAATCTAGGTCTCTTTATGCTTCACTTCATTTTTTTTTTAACAACTCAACCTTGGATTTCTTGGAAAATTGTGTTGGGGGGGAGAAATTTCAAGTAATTTCTATAGGAAAAAGGATCTCCCATCTCAGTGATGAAAAGCAAGTTTCTCTTATTTTATGAAAACATTTTACATATCAATATGAAAATAATTTTGTTCTCTTTAAAATCTATTTCAAAAAATATGTTCTGCTAAGTTTGGATTTCTATATGAAAAGAAAGATTGGTCCCTTTAAAAAAAAACAAAACCCAGGATGCAAAAACTGAGGAGCTGCATCTCAATCATTTAATGGGCACAGAAAATAGTGTAGTGATAAGAGCAAGGCACTGCTGGTCTGGTTACTACGGTCTGTGACACCTTGTATAAGTCGCTTCATTTTTTCAGCTTTAATCCTGTCTGATTTTATGAATCAATCTAAATACTCAATGCAAATATCAGATGGAAGAGGAGGTCTTTTTTTTTTGAAGAAGTTTATAGCAGGGGGCAGCTAGGTGGCTCAGTGAATAGAGCACCGACACTGGAGTCAGGAGGACCTGAGTTCAAATCTAGCCTCAGACACTTTATCCTAAAACTAGCCGTGTGACCTTGGGCAAGCCACTTAACCCCAATTGTCCTCCAAAAAGCAAAAAAGAAAAAAAAAGAAGAAGAAGAAGTTTACAGCATCCTAAGATTGAGACCTAGGAGAGACTTTAACATAACTCCTTTACTTTACAAATGACAGTCCTAGAAAGGTTAAACAATTCTTTGAAGATCGCACTTCTAGTAAATAGCAGAGTGCAGATTTGAACACAGATTTCCTCATTGGAAGGAGAGATTTTTCCATCACAATATTTTCCAAAGCATAGGAGTGCTATGTTGCTATATTATATTTCTTTTCTAATCCCCTGAGTGACTAATAAAACATGAAAAAAAATTCTAATAAAATAGAATCTCTAAATATGCGTATGTTATATGATGATCAACAGAGTTAATGCAGGGAATATTATCAAGAGCAGGTTTACTACCAGGTAATGAATTTTTCCCTTAAAAAAGAATTTTGAACTATGTTTGTTGAGGGAGGAGCTATGGCAATCAAATCACACATTTTTCAAGTACTGAACTATATATATTATCTCATCTGATAGTCACAACTGTTCATTAGTTAAAAAATACATATCATCATTTTACAAATGAGAACAATTACTCTAAGAAAAGAGAGGTGACATACACAAGATTATACTCTGTTCATGGAACCCAACCCATTATTAATTATTAATTATATTAATGTATAAATTAAATTATTACATATATAGTCACTGCTATTAGTGGTAATAATAATAGCCAATAGTTCAATAACTTTTTAAGATTTGAAAAGTAAAAATATAATTATCTTATTCATTAAAGAGATTTGTTCTCTTGACTAAATGAACACACGTGCATATTTCTTACAATCAAGCATTCCATAAAGGTTTCATCTCAAGTCAGTGATGTCAGAATAAACCTCACTCAGTTACTCATGATCAAAGGAGGAAGAGGTTGAAAATAAAACTTAGTCCTTTGAACCTGACTGTTACTTAAAACTATATTGTCATTTTTTTTCACGTGAGACTCATTTTTCTCAATAAATAAAAAGATTGGATTAAATCAGCTCTAAAGACCTTTCCAGCTCTAAAATTCTAAGATTCTCTGACTTTCGAGCAAATCAGAGCAATGTTGGGCAAATGTACTTGTTTACACGATAATTTTTTTTTACTCATGTAAATAAATTCTAAAAATTTCTTTTGAGTATGAACATCAACGGTGGTTACTGAGGGCAGTTTAGTATAAGAAGAGTCAGAATTCAAGTCCCAGCCCCACCATAACTAGTTTTGTGACTTTGGATAAATCATTTCCCTTTGTCACTCAGTTCCCTTATTTGAAAGATTTGCAATAGTTGTAGTATATCCCAGAAGCAGGTAGATGGTGTAAGGGATAGAATGCCAGGCCTGGTGTCAGGAAGACCTGTGTTCAAATCCAGGCTCAGATATTTACTACCTGAGCAATCCTGGGCAAGTCACTTAGCCTTATTTGCTTCAGTTTCCTCACCTGTAAAATGAGCTGGAAAAGAAAATGGCAAACCACTCCAGGATCTTTACCAAGAAAACCCCAAATGGGGTCATGAAGAGTCAGATAAGACTGAAAAAAACTAAACAACACTATAATTCATTGGTTTGTTTTGGAAATCAAATTTGACAATGTATATGATGTTTTTTACATTTTAAAAGTGTTTATTGGGGTTTAAAAATGATTTTTTACATAACTTTCATTTACTAATATAGCCCTCCATTCTACCCTACCTAGAATTGTTCTTGTAACAATTTTTTAAAAGAGAAAACAAAGAAAAACAGATCAACTAAACCAACCAACACATGGGGTTATAGATTTAAAGCAGGAAGAGGCTTTTGAGGTCATCTAGACCAGGGCTTCTTAAACTTTTTCCACTCATGTCCCCTCTTCACCTGAGAAATTTTTACACAACACCAGGTCCATAGGTATATAAAATAGATATACAAATAAAAAATTACTGATAATAAATCATAAAGAAATTTATTTTAAAACAATTCTTTGGTATACATATAAGCTTACCATTTATTAAAGATGAAAACAAATTCACATACTAATGAGATGGATGTACTTATTTTTACATTAAGAATTAGATCTTGGTGGAATATTTGATACTGCAGGACATAGCACATCTTCAACGTTTTTCAGAGTTTATCGATATTTTGATTTTATAATTGCTGAGAATTCCATTTCCCATAAATCCGTAATATAAAATGGCAGAAGTATGTTTAGGGCCATTTCAGAAATTGCTGGAAATTTTGCCCTAATTCCAAGCCAGAGTTCATCTAATAACTTTGTATTTTTGCAATTTATAACAAACAATAGTCTCGATTCTGAACCAAGCTGTTTCTTCAGTGTTCGTTGGTGTTGTGTGACATAATAGCACAAGCAGTGCAAAGTATGCGTGCTTTGTGTTTAGAACCAAGGTTGTGAAGTTGCACCATGTGACATAGACACTGCCAGAAATGCCCGATTCATTACGAGTTTGATTTTGAATTCGTTTTTGGTCATTGCATGTTCAGAAATCTTTTACCATTGTTAAATTTTTCACAACCTTCACATTCAGTTATGCAACCCTATACCACAGTGGTTCTCAACCTTCCTAATGCTGTGGCCCTTTAATACAGTTCCTCATGTTGTGGTGACCCCCAACCATAAAATTATTTTTGTTGCTACTTCATAACTGTGATCTTGCTACTGTTATGAATCTATCTGATATGCAGGATGTATTTTCATTGTTACAAATTGAACATAATCCACAGGTTGAGAACCTCTGCTTTACTGGGTCGTGACTCAAAGCTCAAGACCAAACTCTTTAAGGCTAAGGCACAGAGAATTAGAGGTTACATATTCAACTTTCTGCAAAGCCAAAGGACAGCTAGATGACACAGTGTATAGAGTGCTAGGACCTGAGTTCAAATCTGGCCTCAGATATTTCCTAGCTGTGTGACCCCAGGCAAGTCACTTAATTTTGCTTGCCTCAGTTTCCTTATCTGTCAAATAAGCTGGAGAAGAAAATGGCAAACCACTCCAGTATCTTTGTCAAGAAAACCTCAAATGGGCTCACAAAGAATCAGGCAAACCCAAAACATCTGAAAAACAACAAAAAAGCCAAGATTCAAACCTCGATCTCCCAACTTCAAACCCCATACTCTTTCAACCAGATCACATTGCTTATCTGAATCTGTTGATATATAGTTTCATATGCATAGACCCCTACCTCAGCTTAGAAGGGAGAAATATGTATGTGTGTGTATATACACATACCTACATACATACACACACACACACACACACACACACACACATATTTCTTATCTTCTTCAGGGAAAAAAAGCTTGATCATTATAATTATAGCATCTAATTATTTTTGTTCTTTCCATTTCCACAGGTATTGCTCATAGAGTTTTCCTGGTTCTGACCTTTTACTTTGGATCAGTTCATTTAAGTCTTCTTAAACTTCTCTGTCATCTTCATAATTATCATTTCTTAAAGCATAATATTATTCTAGAGATATATGCCACAATATATTTAGTCATTTTTCAAACAAAAGTCACTGACTTTATTACCATTTCTTTGCTACCACAAAAATACTTTTAGATCATAAGTGATAGCTACACAGATGCTCACTACGATAATGTAGAAGGTGCTGTTATCTCAACAACTGCCTGTTGTCATTGTCTGAGAATGAGCCCATATCAGAGGAAAATAAGCCACGACGCCTCTTTGCATGGTAGCCAGATGCAGCCTATGTGATAATCTGCTCTTTAGGGCCTTTGAAGGCAGGAGGCCAGGAAATCAGACCTCAATCAGAGTTAGTCTTCTCCATCCTGAGGCAAGGCAGAAAATTACACTATTCGATAATTGCTTTGCTTAGTTGGGAAACAGGCTGGGCACTTATCCAAGGCAGAGCCAGTGCTAATAAACTAGTCTAATACCAGCCCCTCCCCGGGTTCCTCTATTCTCAACCTCCACAGGTTGCCGCAGGAATAACGAATAACTTCAGTGGTGTCACTGTCCAGCAAATACTGATCATCCCACTCTACCCTGCATGGCAGTTCACTCCATGGAGCTCATAATCATTCTTTTTAAAAAGCAAGCCCTTTTCAATGCATCTCAATGGAGCAAAAATCCTTCGCTTATGAGGAATAGCTTGGTGGAATGGGCTATTATAATGGACACATAATAAGAAATGAGTTGGTCACCATCTGTCCCACCTTCCAATTACCAAACTAAATAGAAATCACATGGTTACAGGATGTGAAATTCTAGATAATACATGGAGCTCATTGTGCCTTATGAATGTTATGTTTTGTATTTCATTTGCAGATGTATTTTGGGGGGAAAGTTCACTCCCATCCTATTAGTAATTCTGTGATAAGAAAATTGTAATCCAGAGTAGAAGAGGATTTGCTGTCTGTGGAATCCATTGTATGGCACAGCGCATGGGCATTTTACTTTTTCCTCAGCTAATCTCAGGCTCTTGAATAGGAGGATGAAAGTAAACTGATCACATTTTAGAAACAGGTAGCACTTTCCGTGACCTTGAGCTCCTCATTTCTATAAAAGTCCATCTTTGTCACACCAATGTTCTCCTGGGGATGCTCTATGGCTGAAACTAAGCAATCAATCACAAAGCATTTATTTATGGAGTCACAATCTCAGGGGAATCTCAATTATAGGGAACTGAAGGCAGTGAGAAAACATGATGGGTGTAATCAGACTACGGAGTATTACTAACAATGACTTCTGCTTCAATAGCTTCAAATACTTTATTAATTTTATCTCTTACCAGAAAAGGAGGTGAAATAATAATGAATCAAGAGGTTGGGATAAGAGATAGAAGAACCAAATTCTGTGCTGACATCCATTAAATATTTAAAGACCCAGAGGATGGTGTCCAGTGTGTTGGGTAGCTACATGGCACCTAGGGTAAGATAAGGAGAATTGTGTAGGCAAGAAGAGGCATGAGTCAGATGCTAGCACTATACTGCTACTACTACTACTACTAGTGAACATTTATATGGCACTTACTATATGCCAGGCAGTGTACTAAGAGCTTTATAATTATTATCTCATTTGATTCTCACAACAGCTTTGGGATACAGGTGCTGTTATTATCTTTGTTTTGTAGGTGAGGAAACTGAGGCAGACAGAGTGACTTGCCCAGGGACACATGGGTAGTAAGTGTCCAAATTCGAGCTCAGGTCTTCCTGACTCCAGGTCCAGCACCCTAACCACTGTACCACTTAGCTGCTCACTGATGGAAGGATACTCATACTGACAATTTAACAGAGTCACGAAAGTATTGAAATGGTCTTCCCCAGCGCCATGTTTTGTTTTGTTTGTTTTGACTATTACTTATTCATGTGTCCTGGTAAAAAATGAAATTACATACTGAAAAATGAGCTTCTGTTCTCTCCTCAATTATCTCCAATAAACACGTTTAAATTGGAACTACAGAATACTAGAACAGAAAAAAAAAATCAGATCTCAGAGCCTTTGGCTCCAACTATCCCCTTCTTGTCTTATGGTATAGTAAATAAGTGATGAATGGGGAATTATGGAATCAACTCTGTGGCCAACATGACCTATGATCCTTCGACTGGTCACTTAACCTTTGTGATCTTCAGTTATGTCATTTGTAAAATGGAGGATTGAACAAGATGATCTCCAAAGTTCCTTTCAGAATTAAAATTCTATAGATACCTTGAACCTGATGTGACAAGCTTGAGTTTATTAATCATCTGAGTACATCTTGTCAGAGTAGGGCTAATTAGGTGAAAAGAGATATAAATAAAATTAAGCCTATGGGAAATCTCTAGGGCCGGGGGTGAGGAGAAAAGAAAAGAAAACAAAGTAAAAAGTTACATGATAATTTTTTTATACACGTATTTAAAAGGAATAGTAAATTGTACACAATAGACTTGCAGTTTCATATGCAATCATCTTTTTTCTCTATTCTACTGTGTTATGGAAATGCTTGTTTTATTTCTTAAGTTTAGAATAAAAGCATTTTTAAAGAAAAGTGTCCTGCTCTTGTGTGTGTGTGTGTGTGTGTGTGTGTGTGTATGTGTGTGTGTGTGCTTTAGTATGTGGATTGAAACCAAATTCTTTTCCTTAGACAAGAACGTACCTAGAACATAATTTTTGTAAAAAGCTGATTTGCACTGGTTTTACAAGCAGTTTTAAAATTATTCTTCGAAACTTAGCAAATGTGAGATCGATATATGATGTGTCAATGTGTTATGGATCTATAATTTTGTCACTGTGAAAGCTCCCTCTATGTCAAAAGAACTTAGCCTGGGATCTATGGACACCCAAAGGGTCTATGTATAGATTTCAGGGTATCTGTGAATTTTCATGAGAAAAAAAGCATCTTTGTTTACACTATCCTCTAATTGAAATTTAGTATTTACTTCAAATATAAAAAAAAAAGTATTTTGAGAAAGAGTCTAGAAGTTTCAAAATGTATGAGAATACTTGTTCTGTGTGCACAGACTGGTCTACAGCTTTGCCTTAGAAGGTTGCCCAGGTTTAAAGATGTTAAATAATTTGCCCCCATTGTTTCATAACTAGTGAGTCTGAGATATAAATTTTGAGTCAAGGTCTTCTTGTCTGAAAGGCCAAACGCTCTGTCTATAGCACATTCTATTAAATGGAGCTAATGGTACCAGGTCTCGCCAAAGGCAACATTGTAAATCATGGGGCCCAAGGAAATTCTCGTGAACTTTGTCCATTTTACAAGACCAAGGAAGATTCAAATGAGCCTCAGAATAGTTTCAAAGGCATAAAAAGACAAATGAAAACACACTAGAATCTTCTACCTTGCTTATGTCGCACATTGAGGGCTTAAACTTTTCCTTCCACCTTAAATGAAAATCAACTGTATGCATTCCCAGCATGCTCTGTTTGTTAATGGCACTGTAGGTAAGTCCACATTGAATTAACAGTAACTAAGTTGTCAATACTTACCTCCCAATCTGTCAGCATGATGCTAAGCTTTGACTGTTTGTCATTACCTGCCCAGTGGAACGTTCTTTTCCTGCCACGGTAAATTTGTTTTGTATATTAAGATAAGCCAACCAATCCTATTATATTTTAAGTTGGCCCTTGGGATAATGGAGAGGTGTTGGGATCTTTGATTGTTTTCGAAATTTTGCCTGTGAACCTGTAGCTTCAGGCATTAACCATAATAAATATGGATACCCAACATCCAACTCTTTGGGTCTGTACCTTCTTGGCTTAGAATGGGATAGAGAAAGGTTCTACAATGCTCACAGTATGAAAGTATCTACACACTGCCAAAACATCAGGGCAATTCAGTTCATGCAGATTTTCGGCTTTTGTAGATTAAAAAGACAACATCCAAAGGGTTTTATTTTTTTTTTTAATTGTTGCTCACTTGTGTCCAACTCTTTGTGACTCTATTGGGGTTTTCTTGGCAGACATACTGGTGTGGTTTGTCATTTCCTTCCCCAGCTCATTTTCCAGATGAGGAAAACAGAGTTAAGTTTCTTACACAGAGTCACACACATAGTAAGTGTCTGAGACTGGATTTTGAACTCAGGTCTTCCAGACTCCAGGCCCAGTGCTCCAGCCACTGTACCACCTAGCTACCCCAACAGTGCTTAACTATATTTTATTGTCTAGTTTTCAACTACCTGCACACAGAGTAGCCACAAATCAAGATTTGTTCCCAAGGGACTGATCTTGAGAGGTGAATATCTGTCACATTTCATCTATCCTTATTTCCACTGCCAAAATCTGAGTCAGGGTCTTCGTTACTATTCCTTAATTCCATCTTTCCACCACTACTACATTCTCCCCTTTCACCCTTTCCCTTTCTTTGGAGGCAATTTACCTCAGGCCTATAAAAAAAGAATCAGTGTGAGAAATGATACTGACAATAATTAGCTGAGCAGGCAGTTTTCCCCAGGCTTTCAGAGAAAAGGGTCTTTCAGAGGAGGAACCTTGCAATTTCACAGGCAGAATGCTCAGACAGGATTCTTTGCATTTGAAGATTCCCCTCCTTTAGCTTCTATGAACCTCAGATTTTCAGCCTCAACACACCAGATGTGCCAGTAGATGTTTCTCCCTTGGTACCAAACCATTCAATATTGACACAAGAGAAATGTGTTTTTTTCATCATGTTCTTTGTTCATTGGAGACCACTGGTGAGGGAGTCCTTCAGTCTGATGTCAGAAATCAATCAATTCCTCAGCAAGCATTTTTTAAGTACCAATTACATATGAGGCAATAGAGTTAAAAAGTGGGTATCATACTGTGCCTGAAATCAGGAAGACCCGAGTTAAATCCCAGCCATAGACACTTCTTAGCTGTATGGCCCTAGGCAAGCTGCTTACCCTCTGTCTGCTTCAGTTTCTTTTCTTTTCTTTTTCTTTTTTTTTTTTATCATTTTGATGATTACAACTTTGTAGTATAGTTTGAGATCTGGTACTGAATTTTTAAACAATTTTTAACCCTAAGTATTCTAATGCCTTATCACTTAGAAGACTACTTTCCTATGCTTAAACAGTTCAAGAACATATATGCATTATCATTGAGATTAAATGGTATTCAGAGATGATAAAGAATGTCTCTAATTAATCAATTAACTGTCATTACTACAAACATCATCACAAATCATTTTTTTCTAATTTAGACTTTTATTTATTTTAGTTTATATCATTCATTTCCACGAGATTTTGAGTTACAAATTTTCTCCCCAACTTTCCCCTACCCAGCACCCCAAAACAGCCATCCCATGGTGTAAGCCCTCCCCCAATCTGTTGTCTCCCATGTCCTCCCCCATCACCTCTCTGACTTTCTGGTAGGGCAGGATGAATCTCCCTACCACAGTGCCTGTGTATCTTAAGTTCCTGTTGAATGTAGTCAATTATAATAATAATAATAATAATTGTATATATATATATATATATATAT
>CM053583.1:38386057-38411434 GCA_028627135.1 Pseudochirops cupreus | reverse complement strand
TGGGACTCAGTTTTCTGGTATTTAAATGAATGCACTATCTATATTTCTTATGTAGAGAGCCTGTTCCATTTTGTGATTAATAACTATATCAGCATATTTATAGTTACTGTAGGCATTGTGAATACTGCATTGCTGATACATTGTATCATCTAAATTTTTCCCAAGATCTCTTCCCTTGCCCTCTCCTAGACAGCTTTCCATATTGCAAAGACTACATGTTTTAAGAAAGAAGAAAGGGGCAGCTAGGTGGTACAGTGGACAGAACATCAGAGTCAGGAGGACCAGAGTACAAATCTGACCTCTGACACTTCCTGTGTGACCCTGGGCAAGTCATTTAACCTCAATTCTCAAAAGAAAAAAAAGAGAAAAGAGAAAAAATTAGCAAAACGAATCACTATATTGAAAAAGTGTGAAACCATATGAAACATTCCAGACACATGTATCTTCCACATCTGCAAAAGAGTTTGGGAAGTATTTTCTCATATTTCTTCTTTGGAGCCATGCTTGTCATTATTAATTCTGAAACATTCACTTTCAATTCTTTTGTTGTGGTTTTTAAATCCATTTATACACTGGCATAGTTATTTTAAATAGTTATTTAAATATATATATTTAAAATATATATATATATATATAGTTTCTTGATTCATTTATTTCATTTTGTATTAGTTCATGTAAGTTGTTCCATTTTTTTCTCTGTAATCATATTTTTTGTACGTTCCTTACAGTATGGTAATATACCATTTTATTCATGTACCAATTTGTTTACTGACCCCCATTTGATAGACATCTCCTTTGGTTCCAGTTCTTTGCTACCACAATTATAGTGCTACGTATATTTTGTTGTATATAGAGATTTTCTTCTTATCTGTGACCTCCTTGAAGTATATGACTAGAATTGTGTCATCTGGTATCAAAAGATATGGGCATTTTAATGACTTTACTTGCACAATTCAAAATTGGTTTCTAAAATGTTTGTAATGATTTATAACTCCACCAAAAAAGCACTGGTGTGTCTATTTCCCTACAACCCCTCTAACATTGACTATGGCGATCTTTTTTTCATCTTTGCAAATTTTTTGGATGTGAGACAGACCTCAAAGCTGATTTAATATGCATATCTCGTGATTAGTGATTTGGGACATTCTTTCATATGTTTGGTAAGAGTTTGCAATTCTTTTGTAAAGAATAATATGGCTTTAATTTTTATTGTACATTTTATATTCAGGACACATAACAAATTTGAATTTGTTTTATAATATGGCATGAGTTGTTGGTCTAAGGTTACTTTCTGCCATCCTGCTTTTGAGTTTTTCTCAGCAGTTTCAATTAAATGAGGAGGTTTTCCTAAATAATTTGGGTTTTCTGGTTTATTAAATACTGGGCTATGCTATTCCATTATTTTGGGTTCTCCCTTATGTAATCTGTACTATTACTTATCCTTTACCAAATGCTTCTGATGATTGCTCTTTTCTTATATAGTTTGACATCCAGAAATGTCATTCTCCCTTAACTCCTGCATCTTTTCATCATTTTCCTTGTTATTCTATATCTTTTACCTTTTAAATGAATTTTATTATTTCATCAAATTCTGTAAAGTATCACCTTGATATAATTAAATATAATTTTTTATTTTATTATTTATTATTTTGTTCATAATATAATTAAATGTTGATTCTTTTTCTGTTTTCAAACTATCCTTTCAAAATTGGTGACAATAATTAATTTAGATGAATTACTACAGTCTAACAGGGTTTTATTTAAAAATTGGTAAATTTATGAATGATATTGTATTTCTCCTTCTTTGCTGATATTTATTGGTAGAGAGAGTTTTCTTAGCAGGAATTCCCTAGCTACACCAATAAAATCATGAGTTTGAAACCCTTCCCCTTAAATGGTCACCCAATACTTGTTCTTTCCTTCCTCATAATTATAAGAATGATAAATAAAAGAATAGGGAATTGGATCAAAAAAGGGGAAAAGTAGACCCAAGCTACAGTTTGCCAGAGTAGAATATGTCATGGTTATATTTGAGAGAAGTTTCGGAAGAGAGCTATTACCCAAGTCATGAGAACACTTATTTGAGTTCTATTTGAGACATCCAAAAAACAGGTTTATCCCAATGTCTAAGACTTGAAATCTTCTTAACAGGATCTGATTTAGAGCTGGAAACAACTCCAAGAGTCACTTAGTTCAGTACTATTATTTTACAAATGAAATAACTGAGGCCAAAAAAGATTAAATTAATTAATTTAATTAATAAAGTGACTTGCTTAGTCATACTGATAATATCCATAATAGGCAGGATTTGAACCTAGGCCCTCTGGCTCCAAAATTGGGGCTTTTTTATTACCATATAACCTGTTTGCAAACCCTCAAGTCATCTGATGCCTTCTTAATGCCTGATCTACAATTGCATTGTGTCTTTATGGTTTTGTCAATCTTAAATCTTTTAACATATCAAATGAATTTCACTTCTCACATATTCCCTATTTGCATGGAAATTTTTATACATGTTTCTATACTATCCTTTAATATTTGCAGTATCATCTAGACTTGGGTCTACAAAACAGCTAGATGGCTCAGTGGATAGAACACTGGGCCTGGAGTTAGAAAGAAGGACCTTAATGCACATCTGGCCTCAAATATTTGATATTGTGTGACCCTGGGCAAGTAATCTTTATTAGCCTTAATCCACTAGAGAAAGAAGTGACAAACCACTCTAGTGTCTTTGTGAAGAATATCCCATGGACAAAATTGGTGTGCAATGATGGTTCATGGGGTCAGGAAGAGTTGGCCACAACTGAACAACAAGGTGCAGTTCTGTAGTTGAGACATCAGAGCCAAGCACTCCTGGGTTCTATTAGTAGTATTCCTCTAGTAGAGACAGGAACATGGCTCAGCAGAGGCCCCTTTATATCTGAAAAGATCTCCATCTTTGTTTTGCTTTTAGACCTCTTCTATTCTAGTAGCTTAGAGTTAACAGAATGTTAATTTTCCACATTTTCTGATCAATACCCAGTCAACTTCCCTTACATGGGCTCCATCTTCAAGCTTACTATTAAGTTGAGTGCGTACATCAAAGAACTCAACTCTATTGCTGCAGGTCTATGCAAGGGTAGGGTACCCCCTGGCCTCGAGGTCACATGTGACCCTCTAGGTCCTCAAGTTCAGCTTTTTAACTGAGTTCAAGTTTTCTAGAACAAATCCTTTATTAAGGGGATTTGTTCTGTGAAGTTTGGATTCAGTCAAGAGTCCATACTTGAGGACCTAGAGGGCCATATGTAGCCTCGAGGCTGTAGGTTCCCTACCCCCTAACTCTCAACTCATCGACAATGTGACTGAATCTCTAGAATAATAACCTTGAAATACTGCAAAATTTCTAGTCACCAAAGAAATACTCCATTATGTTTACTAAGGCAAGAAAGGAGAGGTAGCCATCCTAGGAAAACAAGTTTTAAAGTAAACCTCTGTTATCCAGAAAATTCTGTGACCCAGAAAACCACCTTAAGCCCTCTAGTTAATTGAGCTATTGCAAAACTGTGTTAAGAGGCACACAGACCATCTACTGCAAATGAGCAATAAAAATGCATAAAGGAAGGTCTTGGTAAAACAGCAACTGCCTACATATTGCAGATTAAAAAAGGGTAGATAGTCATAAAGAATCTCTTCAGCTGCTTGATAAGGCACTGACCGAAGAACTTTTTTTCCCCCTCCTTCTGGCCTATTGAGCATCTGACCTTTCTGGATCTTACAGGCTCACATATATTGAATAAAATATTATCTCACTACATATTTTCAATCTTGCTGTTCTTTCAATTTATTTGGGCTTCAAATATCTGAGACAAGATTTAGTCCAAAAAAATAAAAAATAAAAAAGAGAGAGAGAATGGGACATGAAGATAAAAAAAGATGGCCTTTAAATCACTGCTCTGATATTTATGGTCTGGGTTTTACCTTAGACAAGTTGATTAGCTTTTCTGGGCGTCAATTTCTTCATCAGTAAAATGTGGAATTTGGACAAGACACTACCGGGCCTTTTCCACCCTTCATCCTATGACTGCAGCGCCTAGTAACGTTGCTTGATACCATTTCCAATCCCTAAAATTAAAATGCATTTTCAACCCTAATAAGGAGCTTACGTAGGCAGAAACTACAGTTGCTGCCAATAAGCACAATGACTTTTTCTTACTAGATAATGAATACAGTTATAATGTGTCCATTCTCCATGCTTTCCAACTATCCCAGTTATCTGTCATGGCACTACACAATTTGTCATCAGAAGATGCTATATTCATGTTTCTACTTATCTACTGAAAAATTATTTGGACATGTAGACTTATCTATGTAGCTACAGTGCGGTAGATGATGGTAATTAGCATGAAGAAAGAAATTATTCTCCTCTAAGGGCATTCATCAGGCCAATGTAATCCTGTTAAAAGATAGCTTCATCTATTGACTACAACTCCCATGGAGTAGCCAAGAGACCTAAGCTCTTGCACTCTGTGATCTCAGCCAACTTTCCCAAATGCTCCTGCTGTAGAAAGATGATAAAAGCAGACATTCCCTTTGTCAGACAAGTTATGAAGTTTTAAAATGCAAATAGACTTAGAATTATTAGAACTGATTAAAAAACAAAAACAAAAAGGAAAAGGCCTTGAAGTACAGAGAATTATTACTGATTTATTCTTAGTAATTGCCCATAAGACACCCTAGGGCAGATGACTTAAACCACTTGTACCTCAGTTTACTTATCTGTAAAATAAGAATGTTGAATTAACTAGTTTAAGCAGTTTTCTTCCAGCTTTATTATTTATGATCCTTGGAAGAATTTTTGATGGGGAAAAAACATCAATCCACAGGCATTCATTTAAAGACTGTGATGTTCTAGGCCCTAGAAATACAAAGATAAAAATGAAATAATCCTTAACTTCAAAAAGCCTGTATTCTCCTATAAGAGAGAGTCCATCTATATCTATATAAGTATATATAGAAGAAAATAATCCATTGATATTGACTTTAAAATGTGGTAGTAAAGATTTAGGTCAGATGTGGAAAGAACTTCTGGAAAGTAAGATATTTGGTATAAGAAAAAAGATTTTGTAAAGTCTCCTATATAAAGTAAAACAATTTCTCTTCAAACAGGTGTTTGCCACTATGCTAAAGAAGGCAGAATGTCTGTCTAAAATTTAGCCAGAGGAGTGTGTAGGTTCAAAGGTAGAACCCAAGCAATATTTTCAATGTGAGGTGTGCCTTAGATCCCCTCTCTGGTTTTGTGGGATGGTATAGAACAACTAGGGGGCTCAGTGGTTAGAGTGCTAGGCCTGACGTTGGGAAGACTCAGCTTTCTGGCTTTAAATCTGGCCTCAGATACTGGCTAGCTGTGTGACCTGGGGCAAGTCACTTCACCCTTCTTGCCTCAGTTTCCTCATGTGTAAAATGAGCTGGAGAAGGATTTGGGAAAAAAATTCCAGTATCTCAAGAAAACCCCAAATGTGGTCCCATAGTCAGACAGAGCTGAAACCTCTGAACAACAAAAATCTGCAAATGAAAGTATCAAGATTGTGACTCGACAGATAAGAGACTCCTTGTGCTGAGCTTCATCTTTGTGCACCTTACGAACTTACACACACACACACACACACACACACACACACACACACACACACACACAGCAGAATGGAAGAGATTAAGTTTAATAACACTGGGGAATACAGAAATCTAGAGATATTTGGTAGTTATCGGGGAAATAGTCATCACCAAGTTCATAGGGAGCCCATCAGTCATTCAACACACATTTACGAAGGATTTATAGTTTACCAGGCACTGGGGATTCAAAGAAAAGCAAAGTTCCTGTCTTCAGAGAGATTACATTCTAATGAAGAAGATAACATTTAAACTATTTCTATTCAAGGCATAGAAATTGTAAACAATCATGAAATCTCAGAGGGAAGGCACTTTTAAAGTATTTTTGTTATGTAGGTATATGTAAAATGTATAATTATGCATTACAAATGTATAAATGGGGGGGAGGGAGAAAGGGAGAGACTGGAAAAGATCCTTGCTGAAGGTGGGATTTGAGCTGAGTTTTGAAAGGAAACCGAGGAGCCAGAAAGTGGAAAGAAAGGGGAGTGCATTCCAGACCTTCAAAGATTAAAATTGGGAGGCAGATAGAACGCTGACCAAAAGCTAAGGTGAGATTTCTGGCAGTGGATGTAACAACAATGTTACAGAAATGATCATTTGTGTAATAGCTAATAGAAACCAATTCTTTATTCTAAAGAATGTGCAGCCTTGGCTGAGAATATGCTATATATGGTACATGAGTGGAGTTAACAAGACTTGGAAAGGAAGAAGACAGGGCAGCTTGATTTTTCTGCTGTTCCAAGGTGTAGCATGTGTGTCAACATCTCCCTGATCTCAAAAGAAAAGGATGTGTCCTCTCGCTGTTATATCAGGCTAAATGGCTTCTGTATGAATACATCTCCTAAAATCATACCTCATAGCCCTGTGTTTCAACCTTTGATAAGCAGACAGCACAATAGTCAGAACAAAAGCAATTTAATGAAAAGTAAAAAAAAAAAAAGCTCAGTAGAAAGAATACAAACTTTGGAGTCAGAGAATCTGGGTTCAATTCCTCTCCTGATGCTTAGCTGCCTATATGATCTTGGCAAGTAAATAAACCTCTGTAGACTCGATTTTCCTCATCTGTAAAATGGAGACATTGAAAGAGCTGGCCTCTGGGTCACTTCCAGGCCTAGATTTATTATTTTAGGAAAAAGCAGCTAAATATTTTCCCCATATCCTGTGGGTATGTATTTGTCTTCCACAAATACACTCAATAACCTCTTCTGGAAAAGGAAGAAATTCTTGCCTCAAATCTACAAAACTGCTTCTCCTGGCATTAATATTTGTAACATTCCCAAATATCTAATTAATTGACAAATTTCTCTCGAACTCTTCACCCCTTTGACCCATTTTTGCATACCATATATCACTGCTGGATTAAGTAGGAATGTTTCCATCACCTTCAAGATTAAGGAAAACAGCAGTGACCTTTGGAACTTCCTAGTGCCCAGATGTGTTCAAGACTCAGATGTGTCTATGTGTTCACCGAATATGACAAACTGAACCCAAGATCTCTGTCTTCCTCAACTTCCTGCCTATGATCCTGCCACTTAAATCTTTCAGGCTGATTTCTGGATCTCACCTTTTTAAAGCTGCAGCTAGAGAAGTCCCAAAGAACACAGGGACCAGGTAGAATCTGTTACAATTTATTGAACACATTAGCTAGAACGTTTAAGAAGAAGGAAGGCTTATTACTGGTTACAGTTTATTGATGCTGGCTACCTTTGGCATCTAGCATTGCAATCAAGCTGCACTATAGGGCTTTAAAAAGGCACAGCTGTCCTGTATTGAGTTCTTAGAAGCTTACATGGCATGGATACATCTGTGCCCCTAACCCCCGAAGCTGTCAGTAAGCTGTTCTCCTCTGTGTGCTGCTGGTATCTAGTCAGGTGTTACATTTTTGCTCATCACTAGTCTTCATTTCATCCCTGATGGGTTTTATGCATTTCTTTTCAGTGTTGTCTTTGCTAAGTATATTAGGGGCTCATCTCCGCTGGTCTTTTAGTTGCTATACTGCTCTCTACTACCATCTTCTGGGTTTCAGCTTGATCTCAGCTACCATATAGGGACTGGTAAGCTTCTCTCTTCAAAATAGAGCTATTGTTCTTTTAATGTACTACAGAGAGCTATATACAGGTTGGTAACCAACAAAAACCAGCAGAATGACCCAGGCTAAGAATAAATCTGTTCTTTTGATTCCTTTCTCAAGATACCTACCAGAGGTCCTTGATCTCAGAGAAGGGGACAAAGAGGAGAGAGATGAGGGAGAGGGAGAAAGGAGGAGTGTTTGATTTTATATGGACTTGTGATTTAATCACTAAACTCCCAAAGAGGAAATTCAATCTAGATCACAAAATATTTCCCAAATCTCAGAGAATTGTTTGGAGAATTGAGTCACATAGCCAGTATGTGTAAGAGGTATGACTCAAATTCAGATCTGCTTGACTCCAAGGTCAATAATGTATTCTATCATTCTACCACCTTACTTTTATGGTTTCTATATGACAAACCTTTAAATAATTGAAAATTATCATCATGTTGCCCTTCTCCAGGCTAAACATTGCTAGTTCCTTCAATCCATCTTTGTTTTCCCATATTTCCAATCCCTTCCATATCCCGGCCATTCTCATTTGGGCACATTCCCATTTTCCGATGTCCTTTCTAAAATATGGCACAACGACTATAATAATACTCCATTCTGGGGATGTCTTTCCTCCATTATGTTCTGACACTATTAAATCCCAAATCAACTCCAAGACATAACACTCCTAATAAAGTGCCAGAAGCTGTTTGTTTATATGGTACAAATCATACATATTAGGATACATTTAAAAATCATTAGTCTGTTGATCCTTGCTTTATTGTGTTGTAAATGATGAAATAAATGCCTGGAGAATGTTCCTGGAGAATGTTCCTGGAGAATGTTCCCTTCCTCTACAAAGCCTATGAAATCAAAATAAAGTGATAACAGTGGAGTGTAAAGACTATTTGGAGGTCATCCTGTTGATTGCCTTTCATGGATTCTTTCTGCAATATTCCTCATAATTAGTCATCTTTCCTCTGTTTTAACACACAGAGTAGAACTTCCTATGTCAAAATTAGTCTAGAGCTCTAGCAATTATAAAATTCATAATTACCCTGAGCTCAAATCAACCTCTCAATAACTTCCACCTACTGATCCTAATTCTGGCCTCTGAAGTCCACAGAATAAACTTATTCCTTTGATGTGAGATTTTTCTGAACAATTGAATTTTGTTTTCCTATATACCTGGGGGCTTCCTTACCAAAAGCAAACTTTAATTTTTTTTCAACTGTTCCCCATACAACACAATTTCCAATCTCTATATTCTCCTAAATGCCAGAGGAATCTCTGGCATTTCCCAGCTTGCCAATGTCTCTATTAAAATGCAATGTCCAGCTATGGATGTGTTATTAACATGTGGTCTCCTTAGACCATTGCACAGTGAGATTAGCAATCTGTACTATGTTGGGAGTACTCTGAAGGTCAAGGATTATGGATTTCTCTCCTAATAAATGGCTGGACTTAGAGCTCCAGTGTTTGAATCTTTTCATAGGACCCAGACTTGATTTTACCTGTTCTGAATTATAGAGAGATTGCTTACAGACTTTGTATTTAATTTTTTATGTATGACATCCTTAGGTATCTGTGAGGCATCTTTGTATACTCTGTAACAGCTGAGTCACTGTAATAAAGTAAGTGAACTAAATCAGTTCATATACTGTCATTTTGAATTCTACAGAAAGGTAATATTTCATTAATTCATCTGGTGAGCAAGTAAAAATAATATGCAATTAGTCCACCACATGGTACCCTACTAAGGCCTCCAGCCCAATGGTCATCAGCAAGTGTTAGCCTCCCACACCACTGGGTGATTCACTTGTAAACAATAGGACTGAATGTTTTAACCCATGCTGAATCAGGTTCTCAGCTTTCCAGGAAATGATAAGAAATATTATTAAAAAATAATACAAATGGGAAATTCATTGTTCTAATCAATTCCCATACCCTCTACTTGCCTATCTGGATAGGATAATTTCCCTCCATTGAAATTGCTTTTCCCTTTGCCCCCCACCCCAAAGCACGGGACATATAGAACAACCTGCTGCAAGCATATAGTTGCTGGAACATAATTAAATTGAAGGCTGAAGTATTTAACCAAGTCCTTCTACATGACTCCATCTATCCATCTGCCAGAACTCCTCCTGATAATTCTACCCCTTCTTCTGGGGAGATTACCAGACTACTCCTCCTTAAAAGTTTGTTGTTAATATGAAATAAAGGACTCCAATTCAGCACCATGGAGCATAAATGATTGAAGGCAAGAGAATCATGGAGACAATGATCACAGTTAATATAATAAATAAGGCTTTACAGTACCTGAGTTTCTAGAACTTGGTAACTCCTTTCCAACGTCTTCTTCTTTTCCTGGCTCTAGGCCACCTTCATGTTACTAGTGTAGACTATTCCATCTCTAATTTCATTTTACATTCCGAATCAGAAAGGACTGGGTCTGAAAGTCTTAACCCACTCACACTTCCTCCCTGTTCTTTTTTTTCTCTCATGCTCAATTAACAGTTACCCACTAGCAGGTAAGAAATATCAAACCAAACACAATTCATTTCACCTGCTTGTTTCTCAACAGTGAGACAGAAAGTCCTTCTCAAAGGGAAAAGAAATAGGCAGGCATGAAATTTCCTCACCTGTGGAGAGCTTGCCATTTCCCAGTGTCTCAGTTTTGTGCCCCACTATGACAAATTTCAGAGTCCCTCAGCTCCTTACAGAGACATAAAACAGTAAAAGAAAAATTCATTATGGATTCCTATTCTGAGCATTTAATTGGATACTTAAGAAGAGAGGGGACCTGTGAGATAAAGATCTTTGACAGTCCTTGTGAGGATAAATTCAAATCATAAAAATATGGTGATGAGCCCAGAGAAAGGTGACATAAAGAAACAATATGTTAATTATCACTAATATGCAAGTGACTTGTCTTCCTACAGACTTCCCTCTTCCCAAAGAAAGGGGAAAGCAGGGAGAATAGGGACTTACATAAATATAGCTAGATGGGTGAAATGGATAACCATGTATAAATCTGGGTTTGAAGTCTACAAAAAAAAAATCCCTTCCCCCCCAAAAAAAACAAAAAAAACAACCCCAAACAAACCCCCAAAACCCTACTTGCTACCCTAGAAAGAGATCTTCCTGCCTACTCCCCTTAATTGTATAGATTCAGAAATTTAGACAGAGGTCAGAAGTAATTTACCCAAGTTTATTCAGCGGATAATCACACCTCCTTCTATAATCCCAGCTCCATTGAGGCTAAAATCATGCCCTTGATAATCTGATTTTCACCACCTTTTCCAGACTCCCCTTCCAACCAGCCCAACCCAATCATTAATTGTTCCTCAGATTTAATATTTATCTCCTATCTCTGTGCCTTAGCATAGTCTTTCCTTCAACCTTAGAATGCACTCCCTTCTCACCTCTGCTTCTTGGAATTCCTATCTTCCTTCTAGCTTGAGCTTGAGGGTTACCTTCTATAGCAGTCTTTTATTCCATCCCACATTTGCTTCATGATTCCCTTCTCCTGGGTTTACTCTGTCTATGTGCTTGGACAGGTTGTATTCCTTCACAAAAGCACAATTTAATCAAGGTCAAGAAATGAGGCCTGTTTTTGTCTTCCCAACCCAGAGCTCGATGTTTTATGGCTATCAATATGGAATACAAATCCCCAAAGAACGGATGATGAGTTCCATGCAAAAGGTGATGGAGAAGAATATAGTGGGTGTGAGCAGGTTGCAAGACACAGCAAAGAAAAATCTTCAAAGAAGTAGCAGACCCAAGGATCACAGATGGAGAGCGAGAAAAGGTGATGTTTCATTTTACAAAGAAAGAACCTGCTATGGAGGGAGGTAGGGAGACTTGCCCAAAGTCATGGGAAATAGTAAGTTTCAGAGGCAAATTTGACTCCAGGCTCTCTTGCCCCAGAGCTGGGACTATTTCCCTTGTACCACACTACCCACTTCTGCAACACAACTGCACCATCAGGGAAATGTCTAATTTAAAAGCAATGATTTGTTTGCTAGTATTTGAAGGTTAGTAAAGGAATTAACAGATGTCTTATGTTGTGCTCACAGCAATTCTACGAGAATGGATGATGAGTTCCATGGAGACATCATTAATGTCTCCATTTCACAGATTGGGAAAACTGGGACTAAGAAAAGTGAAATGACTTTTGTGTGGTCATACAGCTGCTAAGTATCTGAGCTAGGATTTGAGCTCAGGTGTTTTTTGACTCCAATTCCATTTCTGTATCCCCTACCAGGGGTGGGGAACCTGCTGCCTCGGGTCTGCTTGTGGCCCTCTAGGTCCTCACGTGTGGCCCTTTGACTGAATCTAAGCTTCACAGAACAAATCACCTTCATAAAAGGATTTGTTCTGTAAAATTTGGACTCAGTCCAAAGGCCACGCTTGAGGACCTGGAGAGCCACATGTGGCCTCGAGGCCACTGGATCCCCACCCCAGCTTCTTCTTGTTGTTCAGTCACTTCAGTCTGGCCCGACTCTTCGTGACCCCATTTTTTTTTCCCCTTGGCAAAAATATTGGAATATTTGTCATTTCCTTTTCCAGCCCATTTTACAGATGAGGAGACTGAAGCAAACAGGGGTAAGTGACTTACCCAGGGTTACACAATTAGCAAGTGTCAGGTCAAATTTGAACACAGGAAGTTGAGTCTTCCTAATGTCAGGCTGGGCACTCTGTCCACCGCACCACCCAGCTACCCAAATGACTGCCTTGTGGTGACTACAAGACTGCCTGGTCATATGCAAAGGGAAAGGACAACCAGAGAGCTTCCTTGTGATCCTTGTGAGGAAAGAAGGAAGGCCTCTCTGTGGGCAACTGAGGCAAGGCAAGGACAAGAGCAACGCAAAACACGCCTGAGTGTATGATTTGCTACCTGTATCATCTGAATCTATGAGTATCCCAGAGTCAAGCACAGTTATCTGAATGTAATAGATGTTCCATAAAAGTTTGCTGAATTAACTGCTTTTGGAATCACTTGTAACACGTTTGAGCTTACTAATTATTCCCTCTATGTGTTTCTTCTATTGGTCTTTGTTTGTAATTGTCGTATTTCCAAGATGCTTCATGCTCTTCCATGATGTATAGTCGTATAAGCATTACTTGAAGGATATTGATTTTAAGACTTTTTTTTTGCTGTGTTAAACAATTTGAAATCTTTGAAAGCATGGGTCATGATAATTCAGATAATTCGTAAAAACTCTGTTTAATGAGGATAAAAAATCTCAAGATTTCGAGCTGGCAGGAACTCTAGAGGTCACCTGATTTGAACTTTTCATTCCATAAATGAGTAAAGAGAGACTCAGAGAGCTTGAAATTCCTGGCCAAAGTCACACAGATAGAAAATGACTCTGTCAGAAATCAAAGCTGCAGCCGGGGACTGCAGATCCTGTGATTTCTGCCCTGTGCCCCAGCTGAAGAATTCATTAAGGCAAATGCTTTTAATTCACTTCTTCTGGAATAAGTATTTTACATTTGGTTTCAGGCCTAACTTGAATTAATTTACATGGGAATACTTTTGCATCTCAGATAAACAAATTGAGTGGAGTTAAAGGAAAAGAAATTCTAAGCATTTCAAGATTAACAATTGGTGAAATTATTTTATATAGAAATCCTGGGCATTCGCATTTTAGTGGGACGGTGTCCAATTTGTACCTCCCTAATGACTTAAGCTATTCCACAGGGTTAGAATGCATGCCCCACCTCACCTCTGCTTTCTAGAATCCTTAACTTCCTTTCAGTGTGTGTTCTTTTAATTGTACTAGAGTTTTTTCTTTGTTCCCTGTTATTATTACTCTCCTACTGCACAAATTGCTTCTCTCTGTTTTAATTTGTCTCTTCATATGTATCGTGTTTCCCAATAGAATGTAAGTTTCTTGAGGTCAAGGAATTTTGGGGTGGGGAGAGGGGAGAGTGGCAGTTTGCTCTTGATTTCACCAGGCCCTCCTTAGAGATGCCTAATAAATGTTTACTGAATTGAATTGTCAATTCACTGTAGGATTATATGATTTAGAGGGTCAATGAGATTTGACAACATTTAGGTCAATCCTTTCATTTTAGAGATGAGAAATCTGAGACCCAAGAGGCTTAGAGTTTGCTCAAGGTTATGCAGGTATAAACTGGCAAAATTAGAGTTCATACCCAGGTCTTTTATTCTCAGTCTTTGAACACATTGCTAGAAAATACATTCACAGTTGGTATGAAATGTTTCTAAAAAAGAAAAAAAAGAGCTGATGTCTTAACCACCATATAGTGGTAAAAAAAAGTAGTGATTTATAGTGATAAAAAAAAGAAAGTGTCCTCTCTGACCTTAATAGGGGGAGGATGGAGGCGACAAGATTAAGATCCTTTACCCTAACCATTCTGAAAGGCTGAAAAACAAGTGGGAAGTTAATTACTATTTAATTGCCCAGAAATATATCCATAGATCAGATGCATTTACATGCCAATAAAGAAAATAAACAAAACTATTATACAAAGCATCTATTCTTGGCCAAGAATCAGAGAAAACACCCTATTCAAGGTTGATCCTCACATGTAATGACTGGTAACTAAAGCAAAAGGGATTATTTTTGTGGTCCCTCAAGACTAGGCCCTGCTATCCCCTCTAACTATGGTCCTTTATCTCTCCTCCTTTTTTAATAGGCTTCTGATCTTATCATTCATCAGAAAATTCTCTCTGCAAAGTTATATATTAATTGCTAAATCTGATGCAGTGGATAGAGTGTGTGGCCTGGAGTCAGGAAGATTTACCTTCCTGAGTTCAAATACAGCCTCAGACATCTACTAGCTATGTGACCTTAGGTGGATCACTTAACCCTGTATGCCACAGTTTCTGAGTGGGAGAAAGAACTAACCCCAAGAAAACCCTAAACAGGGCCACCAAGAGTCTAAGACACTGAACAACAACTTTCTTTTCATCTCTTCCTGAGTTTCCTCTATTTCCTATACTGGGTCATCAATCATATTGTGTCCTCTATATGTGCATTTATATCAATGTACTAGGTCCCATTTTGTTCTCTCTCTGAAGAGATCTTGGTGATCTCATCAACTCTGATGGGTTTATTTATCATACCTATGAACAGACTCCAAGATCCACATTTAGGCTTTCTCCTGAGCTCTAGTCTCAGGTTGCCAATTACCTATGGAAACTTGAAGTCGGGTGTCTGATAGACACCTCAAATGTGACATGTCCAAAAGAGATCACATTATCTTTCTCCACAAACCCAACCTACTTCTAAACTTCCTTAGTTTTGTTAAAAGTATCACCAAAGTTCACAACCTCAATATTAGCCTTCATTCTTCACCATCAAATATCCAGTCGGTTGCTTAATCATGTCATTATCTCCAAAACATCTCTTGCAGATAAATGTCCCTTACTTTCTCCATTTCAAATTCACTTCATCTCTTACATGGAGTGCTATAATAGTCTCCTAATTGGCTTCCCTCCCTTAGGTCTCTACCCACTCCAGTCCTCTATCCACACAGCTACTAAGGGATTTTCCTAAAGCAAGGATCTAATCATGTCATCAATAAATGTAGTTAAAACTTGGCTTTTGTTTGGTACTTAAAGTTTTCACAAACTGGATTTGATATACTTTGTAATTCTTTTTACATATCACTCCTCTCCCTACATGCTGCAGTCTAGTAAATGTGACAAATAAGGTATTCCATTCCCTGCCTACGTAACTGGGTTCCAATATTTCTCAGCCTAATC
Source organism: Pseudochirops cupreus (assembly GCA_028627135.1). Classification (NCBI taxonomy): domain Eukaryota; kingdom Metazoa; phylum Chordata; class Mammalia; order Diprotodontia; family Pseudocheiridae; genus Pseudochirops; species Pseudochirops cupreus. Next base: position 38,395,985 of record CM053583.1, on the reverse strand, counting down.
TCTCCCTCTTCACTTCACCCTCTCAGCATCTCTAATCTCAAGGATCAGCTCATACACTATCTTTCCCCCCATTAAATTTTTTTTAAATGTATAAGCATTTGTTTTCTTTCCCTTTTACCCTCTCCAATTTAAGACAAAATAATTTTCACAGATATGCATAGTCAAGCAAACAAATCCATGTATTGTTCACATCTGAAATTCCTTGCCTCATTTTCCATCTTGACTCCATTTCTTCTCTGAGAGGAGGTATTATAGATCATCATCAGTTCTTCAATTTCCTGGTTAGTCACTGCATTGAGTTCTTAAGTCTTTCAAATCTGTTTGTCATTACAACATCGTTAACCACTACTTCCTGTCTGAGACATTTCCTAACTCTCCTTGCCCCAGTACCTGCCCTCTCCAAGTTGAGACTTGTTTTGTGCCATTTTTCAGTCATTTTCAGTCATGTATGGCTCTTCATGACCCCATTTGGAGTTTTCTTGGCTATTGGAATGGTTTGCCATTTCCTACTCCAGCTAATTTTACAGATAAGGAAACTAAGGCAAACAGGGTTCAGTGATTTGCCTAGGGTCATGCAGTTAATAAGTGTCTGAGGCCATATTTGAACTCAGGAAGATAAGTCTTCTTGAATCCAGGCCACACACTCTATCCACTGTACCATCTAGTAATGTTGCGAAATTCCAGAGAGGAGAAGATCTCCAGGAAAAATTGGTAAATGGTATGAATTGCTGCAGGGAGGTCTAGAAGGATGAGGACTGGGAAATAACTATCAGATAACATATAACTTTGGAGAGAGAATTTTTATATAAATGATAAGATCAGAAGCCATATTGAAAAAAAAGCCTTATAGAGAGTGAGAGAAGAGGAAATTGAGGAAATTTTTGTAGCTATTTTTCCCCTAGCAGTTTGGCTGAAAAAAGGAGAAGAGATAAAGAACTGCAGTTAGGGGGGATGGTAGAGACTAGTCTTGAGGGACCACAAAAATAATCCCTTGTTGCTTTAGTTACAAGGCATTACATGTGAGGATCAACCTTGAATAGAGTGTTTTCTCTGATCCTTGGCCATAGAATAGATGCTTTTTATAATAGTTTTGTTTATTTTCTTTATTGGAAGGTAAAAGCATCTGATCTATGGATATAATCTTGACAATTAATTAGTAAATAATAACACCTTGGGGTATGTGTGTGTGTGTGTGTGTGTATGTGCATGTGTGTGCAAATGAAAAAATCGAAAAATAAAATGTTGCCTTTAAAGTAATACTAATACTGTCTTAAACATTGTATCGGGGACTTGATTCACAATTCTCTGGTGTGAACCTTGATTGTCATTAGCTCCCAGCAGGCACACACAGGCACTGATGAACTGCACTAACACTTTATATCACCAAGCCTGTACATAAAAGATGCAGTTGTAAATCAATCTGAGATGGGTTCACAACCTCCTTGATGCCAATGGTAAGAAAATCCCAACCATTAAAAGCCTCTGCCATCAGCAAGAAGAGGAAGAAAAAGAAGGGTGTCCTACCCTGGACTTTCATCTCATTAGTTATCAAGGTAGTGAATGTTTTCACAGAGGAAAGTAGCTAATAAGATTCCTGTGGAAATATTAAAGAGATTGATCTTGTTGGTCCTGACAAAGGGAATGTTATGGGAAAATTTAATTAATGATCTTTAAGTCTAGGAAAGAGTGAAGGCTTTATTCTTAAAAGGGCTATCAAGGAAGGAAGGAGATAAATGGATGTGAATGACGATATCAAAGATTGAGGTTAGAAGGAGAACTTCCTCACCTATAAGACTTCTACACAGCTAGGTATAATAATTAAAGTAGGAGTCAGGCAAAACTGAAGCAGCCAGTCAAATGACCCATGGGACAGAGTGTTGGATTTGGAGAAAGGATGATTTGAGATAAAATCTCTGTCTCAGATATTTTGTTTCTGTGTGACCCTAGGCAAGTCACATAACCATCACTCTCAGCTTCAGTTTCCCCAACAATAAAGTGGGGGTAGGCAGTAATAGCAACTTGTAGGGCTATTGCAAGAGTCAAAGGAAATAACATATGAAAAGTCCTATGCAAACTTTCAAGTATGATATAAATGGGAGCCATCATCAACGTCATTGATAAATAGTGAAATAGGTGACCAAGGGAAACTTTTGAAGTTCTTTCTCTGGATATCTTTAAAAAAGAATTAGTTGAGGTGGCTAGGTGGCACAGTGAATAGAGCACTGGCTGTGGAGTCAAGAGACCCTGAATCCAAAATCAGCCTCAGATACTTAACACTTACTAGATGCGTGACCTTGGGTAAGTCACTTAACCCAAATTGCCCTGCCTTCCCCCCTCCGAAAAGAAAAATAAAGAATTAGTCTGGGATGGTATAAGTAAGCCAGATTATAAAGAGTTTAATTGCCAAGTTGAGGAGATTCTATTTTATTCTATTTGTGACAGGGAGGCACTGAAGGGTGGAACCTACTCTTATTTTGGCAGTTGTATGGAGGAGATATTGGAGAAGGAAGAGACTGTGAGCAGCCCTCAACCGGAAAGATATTGACATAGTTCAGTTAAGAGGAGATGAAGCTCTGAATGAGGGTGATGGACGTGTGAGCAGAGAGAAGGGACAGATACAAAAACAATTGTGTAGTGCTAGCATTGAGAGAAGCCTTTAGGACAGATTGGAAGTGGTAGGTACAGTAAGAGAGAGCGTGAAATTGAGGATTTTGCTAATGTACAGCTTTGAGAATTTCCAAAAATATGAAGGACTGGGACTCAGGGTAACCTGTTTTAAAAAGAAACAAAGGAAATAGGCTAGTCAAAAACTATTAACTATACAGTAGCTGGAATAACATAAAGGAGTCTAAGAGGATGTAGATAAAAATGAGATTGCTTCATGGAGGATTTGCCACCATTTCCAGTTTGCAGAAGGGACATTCAGCTACAAGAACCAAGAAAGACAGTATTGTACCCAGTATATTCAACTTGTCTGAGTACCCTGTTGTTGTATATGTATTCAGGACAAAATAAAGAGAACAACTCAGGTAAGTTTTTTGTGCTTGGAGAAAAGAGAAGTTGCATTTATTTTGAGCTTAGACCTTTATTTCCATTACTTTACTGAATAAATGATCTACTGGGTAGGATGGTAGTGTTTGCAAAAAGTTGAAAGGACTTATTCAAAATCACATGACTAGTACATTTTGGAATTTGAATTTGAATCCTGGTCTTTTAAATTCACTTCAGTTGTTTGGTGAATTATTCAACTAAGTTCATGAGTTTACAGAATCATGAAGCTTTTTTTTTTTAAATGATGGACACCTCTGTATGAAGAATGAGAAAATGTCCATTGTTATCTTGAGTGGGGAGTGAAAAGCTCCTGACTGATGTTCAAGGATGACTGATGTCCCCAAGATAAATACGCTAATAAGGTTGGGTAGCTAGCATGCTTGGAAGGGCCACTCATCTTAGCTGTGTTATGATTCCTGGCTACCTTATACCTTTCTATTTCCCTTTCTGAGCATTGCAGCTATTGTAGATTTGACAGTGGAATTCCCCAGGGCAAGAGATGGTAGCAGCCAGGTCAGTGATAGAGTTTCTCAAATACTTTTTTTAAAAAGAAGAAAAAAAACTCCCACATATAATGGAAGTTCACATTATCTTATACAAGTCTCGTTCTTTATATATTGACAAGTTTATGAATTATTATTAAGCTGACAATATTATTTTTGTGCACATGCATATATGTATACATATGTGTATGTATACATATATGTATAATATGCAAATGATAGAAATAGGCATGTGCTTGTCTATTTGACCTAAGAGGGGAGGCTATGCCAAACACTTCTATATTCCAACGTCCTGTGTGGAAGAGGGAAAGTTTTGTCATTAATGGCAGTGTGATCACAGAGCCTAGCTTTCTTTCTTTTTTTTAAAATTAATTAATTTATTTTCTTGTTTACATCATTCATTTCCACAAGATTTTGAGTTACAAATTTTCTCCCCATCTTTCCCCTACCCAACACTTCAAAACAGCCATCCTACTGTATAACTCCTCCCTCAATCTGCTCTCTCCTATGTCCTCCCCCTCATCCCTCTGATTTTCCGGTAGGGCAGGATGGGTCTCTCTACCACAGTGCCTGTGTATCTTAATTCCCAGTTGGATGTAGTTAATAATAATAATAATTATTATATATATATATATATATACATATATATTTTTAACATTTGATTATAGAACTTCAAATTCTAGATTCTTTCCCTTCAGAGCCTAGCTTTCTAACCAGAGAAGAAACATGTCTTGTAGGTAGTACCAACTTCAGAGGTTGCTTTGAGTATGAGAGTTCTGAGATTAGACCTTTAGAGGAAGGGGAAAGTTCTTGAGCAAAAAAAACCACTTAGCAAAAGAAGAGAATCATCCATGTAACTCCTACAGCTGGAAACCAAAGCAATGTATATAGGCTATTGCAGACAAAGAGACTTGGGCCTCCATTTCAAGGACAATCAGTCCTTTGGTCCAGTAGGAAGAGATGGGTGGAAGGGGGAAGAAGCTGTCCTTTTAGTAATTCCAAAGTATATTTGCTTTCTGGAGGAAATCTATAGTAGAAGAGTCATTACATGTTTGGGACTGGAATGATCCTATAAGAAAAGCCAGAGATTTACTTGAATTTCAGTACTTTTCCCAAAGGCAACCATGGATAGGATTTCATTCCTTCCAAGGTAAAAGAGCATGAGTGCTTTATATGTTTTTGTCACTTGCTTATAGGCTTAATTGAGTGAAGTGAAGCTTTAGCAATTTCTGTGAGATGAAATAAATGCCATCTTTTGATGCTTTGATGGGTGCTGGGGACCCCTTTTACCCACATCTATTGTAACCTCAACATGGGTTATTCAAAAGCTATAGCTACACATTTTCCTAGAGTAAATCCCAGATATGAGTAATGTATCTAAGGTAATATGAGGTTCAGCCCTGAAGATTGCTTCCATGTGAACCCAGAATCTTGGAAGATCTCAGGATAATGGAATAAAGCCAGAATGTCATCCATCTCACTAAAGAGCAAGTTCCTGACTTTGGGGTGGGTATTGAACACAGAGTAATCGAGGAGCCTGGAGGGAAGGGCAGTAAAGCCATATCACATTGGGTCTTCTCTAATATTCTCTTCTTCCTAACTTCAGTCTGACATTATATAATTCCATTTCTGGGTATGATTTAAATGAAAACTGTGAGAGTAGAATATAGCTGTAACTAGGGCAAAGGTTCTGGTGCTTTGCTTCAGGTCATTGAAATCCCAGGGGGTCATTTGGGTGAGGCTCTCACTAATATCCCATGATTCAAATGATCACAGAATTAAGAGATATCTTTTCTCTCCCTTACCCTTTCACCTGAGTCTTCCCTATTCAGTTTTAGCTAAAGTCCTGGGGTACAATTTCACACCTTCCTTTGTCCTTTGCTCAGAAACTAAACTCAACCTCCAGCCCATCCTAATAATAACAGAGATTATTATTCCCCTCTAAAAGACAAGAACTTGGTAGCACTTAGAATATTCCCAGGATCCTTGGGGCCCATCAAGAATCTAATAGGACTTAATGGGCTTCTCTAGGCAAATGGGAATTTTTCTTTCTCCTCAATATCAAGATTGGCCATCTTTTGCTAAATTCAGCAGTTGACTTTGCACCAATATGCTTTATTGGCAAATTTATGCCCCTAAAGAAACTGCTGGAGTTTCAGATTATTTACATCGATAAAGTGATATTATTACCTTATTACCTACTGCTATTACGTCAATAAATGTTTGCTCAATCTCAGATAATTTAATTGACTCCTTTTCCTCCAGATTTCTAAGGACAAGATGTCCTTACTCCAGTGAGTGATGGGAAATTTTTCTGGGGATCTGTGTTCTAACCCGAATCCTTTTTATTCTCTAGGGGAAGGGAAAATGCAAAGAAAATGAATTGCACCCCCAATAACTGTCTGGGTGTCTTGGCAGATAAGTAAATATGTTTGAATAAAGCTCAAACATTATGAACACCTATGAAAATCAGTCTGTTAAATGTAGATAACTATCACGTTCAATTAAATCTTACTAGTCACTTCAACCTTTTGAGGCAACTTAGTGTAGTAGAAAGGATATAGGAATTAGAAATAAGATATCTGGGCTCAACAATGAACTCTTTAGCAGTTGACTTAACCTCCGTGAACTGCTCATCTAGGAGAATTTAAGCTCCTTGAAATTGGATCTCAATTACAAGTTATCCAGGCTTCTAGTCAGTCAAAAACTATTTCTTAAGCACCTATTGTGTACCAAGTACTATGATTTTTTCATCTATATGATAAGAAGTTTGGATTGTGTGGTTTGTACATACCTCTTTCTCCTAAATCATTTTATAAATACAAGCATATGACTGTCTGGTCATATTCCATACTCACACTTGACCTAAAATGAATTTCTTAAAGATACATGGACTTTAAGATTGATTTGACCATTCCAGACTATTTCTAGGTATCAGAGAAGAGAAAACACAAGAAACCTCAAGAGCAGAGAATGTAGGGGCAAAATGGATATCAATTGTATTGCTTCTACTCAAATGAATTCCCATGCTTCAGAGCCTGCACCCTGACTTTAGTTATTGTCTTTGACTTTTTGTATAGTTTCTTGAGACAACACCTGACTTTTGTGTGGGTGTGACATTTTTGGTGGTGAGTTTTTTCTCTTTTTCCTCCTTATTTTGCTATGGTAAGCTAACTGTATTCAACAACCAAACAACATCCAATCCTGAGTCTCCAATCCTCAAAAATCCTATTTCTTTTTTAATGTTATTGGGCTATCCTATGTACCATCCAATTAACCTTTACAACTTGCCCTCATGCCCCAGCGTCTGATTCAAAGGAAATTATAGACAGATTGATCACTATGGATATATAGATATGGATATATATTTATCATATATGTTTATATATACATATAATATAGTAATATAATATGTAAACACATGTGCCTATATATTACACATAAATATACATTTGCATTCATATATATAGACATATATGTATAAACATAGCATATATGTATATATGAATATATGTATATACATGCATATATACACAAACATATAAACATGCATGTACATACATATATATATAATAACATTTATTGGTTATATGAAAACATGACTTTAGGTGAAATGATATTTTGTAGGGGATGGTAGAAATTATTTCTGTAGCAAAGCTGTAAATAGAATTACTACTGCAAAGTGGCTAAAATTTAGACTATATAAGCCTAAAAATGGATATTTTATAGTATCAGCAAGCTGATAGCATAATAATCTTGACTAGACTGGACAAGTCAGGACTAGTGATGCTTAGGAAGGACTGAGCTGTGCTGTGTTGTCTTACTCTGACTAATGAGGAAGGACAAAGGAGGGCAGAACTAAATAGAGAAATTAGCTTCCTTTGTCCATGCATATTGGCACAACTTTCACAACTTACTGTCCTATAGAATTTCCTAGAGGACCAAGAGTTTAAGTGACCCGTCTAGGGTACCGTAGCTGATATAATTCAGAGTCAAGACTTTAACTCAGACTTTCCTAACACCCAGGTTTGCCCACTGTGATCCGTATTATGCTACATCTCTATGGTGGTGATGCTATAAGACCACAAATTACAGAGAACAATAACTTGTGAAAAAATCAAGATTGTGAGTGATCTGAAGGTTGATAAAAAAGATGGAACTTAACTTTATGCAGACTTCAGCATACAATGAGGATCTAAATGCAAAAAGTGACCAAAAAAATTGTATTATCTTGGAAATGTATGACCACACAAGGAGATAGGCTGATCAACCATTAAGCACATAGACAATAGATAAACATCCTGGGTATTACAGTAACACAGTTTGGATATCCTCCTATAGATAATTAATGGGAGGATGTGGATGAGAGATTTATAGAATGAGAAGACACGAATGGGTTCTCCTCTGTGCCCTTAGAGTGAGGTTAAGAATCCTTCGAGATGTTCAAGAATTTCGATTTTGCCCTATACCTCACAAAAATCAGGCAGTAGTTTGCCCTCATATATCATGTCATACTCTATTTTGTAACCTTCTAATGGTTGCAGTGGTGTTTTCTAATGATAATTCTGTCCTTAGTTTGGACCATGACTTCATTTGTTAGTGAAACTCCCACTGAAAAATGTCCCTCAGAGATGCAACATGGAATAATGAGTAGAGTTGTTTATCTCAGAGAAGAGGACCTCAATTACAACCCTACCTGACGTTTCTAATCTGTTACCTTGGGCAAGTCTCTTAACTTTTGTGTAATTTGGTTTCCTCATCTATAAAAAAAAAAAAGGAGGTGTCCTAAATGACTTCTGAAGTCTCTTCCAGCTTCATTTCTTTGATCCTATGATCCAAAGATGCAGACTGGGTAAATTCTTTCTTATAGTCTTAGTTTTCCTACAGCATTGAGAAATTAAGTGGCTTTTCCAGGATCTTATAATATTGTGTGAGAAATGTCTTAAACCTAGGGCTTCCTGATGCCCATGCTACTTCTAAAGAAATTGACATGTGATATTTTGCACTATAATTCTCTGAGTCTTATTATTGTGTATGAGTCCCTTTTCTAAGAGCAGAGAACATTTTATCTAAAATTTTTTTATGTCCCTTTCTAGTAGCTACTAGCATAATGTTCTACACACAGTAGGCATGTAACAAATGTTTCTTGAAAAATAAGTGAATATGTTTTTTTTGCCCTGATTTTATATTTTTCATATTGATATTAATAAGAATCTAGGCATTTTAGAGAACCATCCAAGGTATATACAAGGGTATAATTTTTGCCTAAGGCAATAGAAAGGTGACAGCAAGCTGAGCTAATGTGGGGTCTCGTAAGCATATGATTATGTTGATCTTCACAGTTACTGTAGCTTTGACTCTCAAAACTCTTTTTTCTTCCTGGTAAACACAGAACACTAGTGACTGGTCTCCTCTGAGGGGTTTATGGGAAGTCATCTGGGTTTAGGAAAGGTATGGATGAAATAAATTATTGCTGACCACCCTTCAAGAACACTTGTATGCCTTGTACCTTATTTTTAGGATTTTGGTTAAATATAATATTCTGAATATAAATAAGTCATTTTGATGGATTTGTATGTTTGTACTAAGAAATTTCCTTGAAAATCTTATTTGTCTTCAATTAGATCTCTATGTCTCTTTTCCTTCTCTCCTGTCAGCCCTTCAGACCCCCTAATATCCAATGATACAAAGTTACTAGGATGAGTAATTCTGGTGTTTTCCAATTGTAGGGCATTCTACTGTTAGTATCAAATAATAGATGAATAGCTTAGTGTAGTACAGAAGTGTCAAATGTATGACCTGTAACACTCCAGGATCAGCACAAATCAGAGTAAAATGTTATTGGGAAATATTTTTTAAAACAAACAAAAATACAATAAGACATAAACAAGCTTACATTTTAAAACTAATTCAATATGTAGCTTACAGGGATCCTTACATATGGATTAATGCACCTATTTCTATTTAAGTTTTATACCCCTCTTGTAGTGAATTGAATGTTGTTAGAAGAAGAAAAAAACTCAGGTTCAAATCCCACCTCTGACACTTACTGGCCATGTGAACCCAGAAAATTCTCTGGGACTCATTTCCCTTGTGTGCAGAATGGGGGAAATAATTCCTCAAACTTCTACCTCATTAGTCTATGACAAAGCTCAAATGAGATTATATAGATAAAGCACTTCACAAGTTTAAATTGTTATCTAACTGTCAGTTAATAATATTATGACTTCTTTAGACGAAACTGCTGTAAGGATCAAATGAGCAACTGACTAGAGAATTCTCTAGCCATAAAGTCATACGTGCATGTGGCTTATCATCATCATTGTTTTTCTCATTCTTCTCATCTTTTTCAATGGAGTTCAGATAGAAATAGT
>CM053583.1:38350753-38385557 GCA_028627135.1 Pseudochirops cupreus | reverse complement strand
AGAGTCCTATTTTATGGGTATTTTGGGGTGGCTATGTGAGAGCTGCGATATGTTGCTGCTTCTACGCTGCCATCTTGGCTCCGCCCCCCTGATATACTTTTGACATTTTCTCCAAAAGAAGAGCATGAGCTTCATGAGCAAATCAGGACCTGTCTTATTACAACAAGTAAATACCCTGCCCTTCTCTGATCCCCCATTGAAGGATAGAAAAAGAAGGCTGATATTCAAACCAATAGCCAAAGTGTTCCTTTTCCTGATGCAAAAACCTCACCACTTACTTGAATACCTACTAATAAACTGTTTATTTTCCCATTGAAAATCAGCCTGATTATTATCTAGTCCTTAATGTGCATGAAAAGCTGGAGAGTCATTCCTAATCATTCTCTGTTTCCTAACATTGGCTGCATGGGGCCACTTGAGCCATTACTAGAGGAGCCCTGAGTTAGTTTGTGAAGTTGAGCTCTCTAGTATTGACTGAAGAGGCCCCATGCAGCCAATGTTAGGAAACACTGATCCATCTAAATTTCTCCTTGACTAAGGCTACGTATTCAGAGCTAAATGGGGATTAAATTATATATTTACTTCAAGAACATTCTTAAAAGTAGCAAAAATATCAGCATCAAAACCTAGGTTCTCTAAATAAATCAGGTTTTTTTTCACCTTGTTAGTATATTTGGTTGGTGGATTGAAATGTATTTTTTGCATGAATTACTCAAATAATTGCTTCAGACGTCTACTTATTTTCACAAATGTGGACTCAATTTATGCATCCATTTATCTGAATTATTTTAAAATGTGACAGAAATTAGTTACCTACTTAAGATCAAAGAAGCATAGAGTTAGATCTGGAAGAGTTTTTAGTAGTCATATGAAACAATATGCTCATTTTACAGATGAGAATGAGGCCCAGGAAAGTCTCAGAGAGATTACGATCACCTAAGATCACACAGGTACTAAGCAAGAGAGTTGAGATTTAAACCCAGTCCTATAGTTCCAAAACAACAATCTACTATAATGAGAACTTGCTTCTTCCTGTATTCAAGCTCTCCCCTCTCTAGTTAATCTGTCATACAGTTGCCAAATTGATATTCCCCAAGTTCATCATGCCATTCTTTTGCTCAAGAAACTTCAGTGACTCCCTATTGTTGTTAGGATAAAAAAATAGATTTTTCTCTCTGTCATACATGTAAAGACCGTCACTATCTGTCTCTAAGCTTTCTTTCAAGGCTGATTAAACATTTCTTCCTAACATTCTACATCTGAAAGACACTGGCATACTTACTTCATGCTTCCTCCCTCCAACATACTGTCTCCTATGTTCGTGATTTTGTACAAGCTGTCCTCTATACATGTGTAGGGAGGTTGAGTTGGCCTGTGGGAATCATTCCATGGAATATGATCACAGTTGCCATTCCTGTTTCTCATGAACTATGTGGGAATTTGAAATTTGCTTCTTTCCATATGTGACTCAAGGCCAAAAGGCTCATACCCCAAGATGACAATGAATTCCCTTATTTTCTAACCAGAACCAGAAGAGCTGATGATTCAGTGATTATATAATAGGGAAAGACTACCTCCTTGACCTTTCTTTTCCTGCCTGGCTACAAATTTGTCAGAATTGTTTCAAGTTTCTTTCAGAAAGTAGGGAAGGGGGAAGAATGGCTTGCCCTAAACCGTACGCTGTCCTATATGAAGCTATGAACACATGACCTCCATATCATTTTTCTGTCTAAGAAAGCCTTATGTTAGCTTTCAACAGATTTTTTGGGTAATATTTTCTGATATTAAAAAAATTCTTGTTTATCTTGAGATGAATATATCAGCACTTGGAGGCAAATTTGTTCATTTGAAAAATCTGAAAGTCCTGAGCCCCCTGAGTTTAAAATTGAATAATGGCTGAGGAGGAATTGCTAGCAACTACTCCAACTTTCTTAGAGAAGATGGTGCCAAGGAAGAGGATTGGGCCATAAGATGTACATTTTGCTATAGAATTATTTGAGGAGTTATTTCTATAATGAAGGTCCAAGGAGAAATGTAAAATGTCTATTCACCAGTCATGGAAACTGATTTATGTTCTGATGGGTTTGAGGCATCAGATTTCCAGGACATCATCACAGTAGCTACAAGTTGCTAAATACCACTTTAAGTAGTTAGTAAGTGACTATTTTAAGTGTTTTTGTTCATATACACTAAGTTATTGTTAGTATTTCTTTTGTGTATAGCTACTTGCCTCATTCTTGAGTCATGTAATATGAGTAGTTTTAGGGGAAAACTATAGATGTGAGACGTGACACAAGCTAGAAGTAATTTGTCTCCAGTGGATCATGGTCCGTTTTCATTAACTAAACCTTAGAGGACAACATTCCCAGGACTAGTCCAAATCACAAATCTGGAAACAGAACAGAAAATAGGTGCAACATCATAGCCCCCTGTTCATCTGCTGGTAGTTGATTCAATGTTAGATTTGTAATCTCATGTTTTCTCATATTCATCTCATACTACCCCTGTCTCTCTTCAAAGCTCAAAATGCTTCCTCAAACAAGAAACCTTAGCTGATTGATGAATTGTTAGTGTCTCATCCTCCCTCCAAGCCTTTTTACTTAGTTATTTGCATATTATTTCACTCCAGTAGGACATAAGAGCAGTGAGAGGGACCATATTTTTTTGGAAATTTATATCATCTCCATTACTTAGTCTGAGTCCTAAAATTGAGTAGACACAGGAAATATTTGTTGAATGGAGTGGGATTCTGCCAAATGTTCATTTCCTTTTCACAAATGCTTATACAAAATGGCTAACCATTATAAGCAAAAGAATTGTATGGATATCAAAGAAAATGATTCTGATTTGAACCTCTGGGGTCCAGGGTCATAGAATATTAGAGCTGGAAGAGAACTTACAAAGTTAGCTAATCCAACTTTTGAATTTACAACGGAGAAAATTAAATTGCAGAGAGGTAATGTTTCTTGAGAAGGTTACAGAGTCAGGAAAAGAGGCCAGGTTTCCTAAATTTCAGTCTAGGGTTCTACCACTGCTAATAATAAGAACACTACTCCTGCTCCTACTCCTATTCCTACTACAACCACTTCTAGCACTACTACTATCACTGCTACCACTACCACCACCACCACCACCATCACCACCACCACCATCACTACTACTACCACTTCTACTACTACTACTATCACTGCTACCACTACCACCATCACCCCCAACACCACCACCACCATCATCACCACTACCACCACCACCATCACCATCACCATCACTACTACTACTAATGCTACTGCTGCTTCTACTACTACTACTACTACTACTACTACTACTACTATCACTGCTACCACCATCACCACCACCACCACCATCACCACCACCACTACTACTACTACTACTACTACTACTGCTGCTGCTGCTGCTGCTACTGCTGCTTCTACTACTACTACTATCACTGCTACCACTACCACCATCACCACCACCACCACCACTACTACTACTACTACTGCTGCTGCTACTACTACTACTACTACTACTACTACTACTACTACTACTGCTAGTACTGCTACTACTACAACTACTACTACTACACTGCTACTGCTGCTGCTGCTGCTGCTGCTGCTGCTGCTACTACTACTACTACTACTACTACTACTGCTATTACTGCTACTACTACAACTGCTACTACTACTACTACACATTAGTATACCGCTTATGCTTTCTGAATGACCTATCTTGTAGGAATGTTGTGACATATTTTGATTTTATGATTCTCATTTTATTGATGAAGAAAATAAAAATTCTAAGAGATGAATTTGCCCAGGGTCACTTAAGGAGAATGTATTGCAGTCAGATCACTTGACCATAAGTACAGTATCCTTGCTATTATACCATGGTGTCTTTTTTTCTTCAACCATGATCTATTTGATTGCAAAAGAACTGACTCTAGAACAAACCATGTGGTGCATCTTATATAGTTGGTAGAAAATTGAAGAGCCATGGTCCATGACACGGAAGATGTTTCCCCCATGGCTAGTTCAGCTTTTCCAATCATGGAGACAGTCTATGTGAGATTTCATCTCTAATAATACAAAGAGTTTTATCATTCAGTGTAATATGCTTTCTCATTGGCACCATATGCCACTCCAGAAAGCATGAATTATTAGAACCAATTAGAGAGTTTACAATTCTAAATTTAGGTGAATTCTGAATCAAATAGTTTTTTTACTGGTCAACAAAAGCCTACACATATGGATGGCAAGAAAGTATTATCTTTCTTCCTGACTGATCCACAAAATCATAAGCAATAAGAGTCAGTGCAAAAACAAGAACACATATGACTCATTCAGTCTTTGTTTATTCAAAACCAGCACATGCACACACGTGCAAATGGAGCAATTATCTGATCAGTTTATGAAAAGATGAAAAATTTTAAATTCAATGATAGATAAATAGATTTATATCTAAATCTATATTTATATGAAGCCCCACACACATCTAATTATAATAGTGTTGGACTTGGAGTCAGAAAAGAAAACATGCCTTATATTCAAATATATGTACACAAACATAAATAAACCTATATTTATACATGTATGCATGCATACATACACACCTATCTATCTATAAGAGTATTAGACTCATGATCAAAAAGACCAACATGTTTTGTTTTGTTGAGACAGAAAGAGAAGAAAGTGGAAGAGAGAGAGAGAGAAGAGAGTGACAGAGAGAGAGAGAGAAGAGAGTGACAGAGAGAGAGAAGAGAGTGACAGAGAGAGAGAGAGAAGAGAGTGACAGAGAGAGAGAGAGAGAGAGAGAGAGAGAGAGAGAGAGAGAGAGAGAAGAGAGTGACAGAGAGAGAAAGAGAGAGAGGAAGTGTGAGAGAGACAGAGGAGAGGAATTCTTTTGTAGTTAATAAGGAGGTGGCCTGAGTCAGGAAAGTATGGTTCAAGAACCACCACTGACAAATATTGGTCCCATTATCATGGGTAAGTCATTTAAACTCTCTGTGTCATAGGTAGCTAGGTGGCACAACAGATAGTGCTGGGCCTGGAGTTGGGAAGATCTGAGTTCAAATCAGCCTCGGATACTTACTAGCTGTGTGACCCTGGGCAAGTCTTTTTACCCTGTTTGCCTCCCTTTCCTCATTTGTAAAATGAGCTGAAGAAAGAAATAGCAAACCACTCCAGTATCTTCGCAAGAAAAACCCCAAAAGGGGTCAAAAAATTGAGCACTTCTGAAAAACAACAACAAAAACCACTCCTGGAAAGAATGAGTCAATGGACTGTCCAGAATTTTTATTTACAGTACTAATAATTCACTACATCAAACATAGCTCCATGTCTACCACTTCCTTTTCATGGCTACCCCCTTCTTTTTATGTGTTGCCTTTCCTTATTGGAATGTAAACTCCTTAAGGGCAGGGATTGGATTGCTTTTTGAATTTGTACCCCCAGCAATCAGCAAAATGCCCAGAATATAGTAAGAGTTTAAGATAACTTCTTGAAGTATTCCTAATTTTGAATACTTGTGTTGCTATCAGAATAATAAAAGTATCTCTGACTTAAGCATGTCTATCTCTAAAATAATTAAGTGCTTCATAAGTGCTCTTTTTTTCTTTCTGTCTTTCATTCATTCATCCATATAGAGGCAACTCAAAAACTGGTGATTTTTCCCCCTTCTGTGTAACCTCAGGTTAAACACATTAAAGTCTGAAACCAGATCTGGCTAAGTTGCAAACATCAGTTTCAAAATCGTTAGCAGCCATCCAAATGATGTTTGCTAACGATTTTTAGCAAATTACCACAGTATTATTGTTTCATTTTGGTAAATATTCCTTTTAAAAAGATTTCTATCCATTGCAACATGGCTAAAAATCAGTTCATTTATGCTAATACCTTTCTTCTTGTTGCTCACTAAATTCTTCCTAATGCATTAATTATGACTCCAGATAGACCAATGATTATTTCATATATGCTAATTAGAACTCATTTTATTCAGCCTGCCACACACATCAGTAAACAAGTTGAATGGATTCCCCAGGGAGATGATAAAAAGACAATGATTTCCTTTCCACTGCAGCTTAGAGAATTTACCCCACAATCAACTAGTAATTAGAAAAGAAAACGAAGAGTCAGAAAATACACTTACAGGTGTGAGATCCTAGCAAGGCATGTTTCTTTCCAGGGATAAAATCAAAAAGGACATCTTTATTGCTAATCATATATGGGGAAACTCATTAGCTAGCATAATCTCCTTTCAAAAGTAAATAAAAAAATACAATCAAATTAGTTGCATTTGTAGTTGAACAAATTGGCATGTAATCATTTCGTTTAGATGCTAGTTGGCAAATGAGTGCCAAGATGAAATCAACTCTGCACCTCGGTATTTGCACTCCTGCTTTTTTCAAAGACAATACTGACTGGTGCATGGGCCCAGAATGGCTGGCACTAATTTCGAAGACCATCATAGGAAATTCGCATTGTGGGTTTTCATCTTGACCTTCCACAAGGAGTTGACTACATTATAAAGTGGCCACATCATTAAGCTGCCAGGTTTAGATTTTGCTGGCATTGTCTTTCCCATTCATCATCTTGGAATGTCACCAAGGGATTTAATTGACATGTTAAGTTGTCAAAGTCACTTATGGATATCATTTAGCATGTGTAAGAGGTATGATATGTGTATAAAAACATGCATGTCATTTATGCATATAGAGTGCATTTGTGTACATATTTCAACCAATTTGTGTCTCAACAAGTAGAACCTGACCTCCAATGAGATTGTTGTAATTGTTTTTCTTTGAATTAATTTACTCAGTTGCCAGAGATAGTTATATCAGCATCAGTAAATAAAATCTCATAACTAACTGTGATCCATGTTACTTAACAGAAAAATTCTCAGGGGTCCCTTAGTTCACATGAGGATCATGGAAGAAGAACGTCTTAATTATCCAAAAAGCAAATAACAAATCCAACATTAAAAAAGAGAGTAACTTTGTAAAATAATGATTCCGTTCCCAACATTCCCTAATAATTCCTATTTCTGATCACTTAAAGCCTTCAGGAAAAAGCAAGCAGGCAAATTCTATTATTCCTAATGGAGGAATAGAGTCGAGTCCCCTAAATGCTGCACAAAACAACAGAGAAAGGTCGAAGCTTATTGAAATTAGTGTCAATCAGTGGAGACAGGTCATCGATAACTGTCTACTTAGATTGTTCAGTCATCCACAGTGCCAAGAAATCAGACTCACATCTATTTTATTCCAGCTGACACTTTACAGGTAATGAATTCTGGAAAAGATAATTCTGGAAACACCTTGAAGATAGAATGCTAGGAAAGTTGTAAGTTTAATGTAATTTACACAAGTTTTTCTAGAAGCCAATCATGGCTGTTTGGTAGTCACAAAAGGTTTTGAAAATCATCATGAGAGATCAGAAGGAGAGTGTTCAAGTGCATTAACTACATTGATATCCACAGAAGCCATTAACAGGATTTTTTTCCCAGTTAATGTTCCTCCATAATGGACTCTGTGTTCATGACACCACCATGAGACTACTTCTAACAAGTGGTTATTTAAGGAGAAAGATGAAAATGCCAGTTTAATGGGTGGCACTGTGTTTAGAAGCAATTTACCTAGAGTTTCTTTCAATGTAGTTATGAAGCATAATACTAAGGTAGATCAAAGAGGACATATTGAAGAACAATCATGAAAAAGTCATAGCTCCCTTATGAAACAGGGAACTGATTCAATGAGTAGAGTGTTGAACCTGGAGTTAGGAAGATTTGAGTTCAAATTTGGCCTCAAGCACATACTAGGTGTTTAATGCTGGACAAATTATTTAATTTTTGTCTCCATTTCAACAGTTGTAAAATGGAGATATTGCCTATATCTCTTATCTTGAAGGGCTGTTATAAGGATCAAATGACAAAAATTATAAAGCACTGAGCACAGTGCCTAGCACATAGTAGGCATTAAGCTTATTCTTGCCCTCCACTTTCCTCTCCCAATGCTAACTCTCCTGATTCCAGTACAGTTCAAGTCTTTCTCAATGCCAAATCTTAATGTTAAGGTATGTTTTTCAAAATCCAGTCAAAGAAACCATCTGGAAATGGAAATTTTCATTTAGTTTTTAAAGGTCTACACAATGTGAAATGCCCAGAATGGTAGGAATAATTTGATTTTGTGGCTTAAATTTCAAGATAGTCAATGTAGAAAGGATGTTATAAATTTTGATGTATGTGACTTTGCTCTTCAATATATCTAGCAGTTTTCCTTTCCAATTTAAAATATCATAGGAGAAAATTAACCAAAAGAAAACATTTAACCTGGAATTAGTTTATCTAAAACTGCCTATGAAAAGTAGCAATTTGGGAGTGGGGTTCAGGGCTTACACAGTTCATCTGAACTTGTTCACATTTTGGAGATTCTGTCCTTCTCCCAGATCACTTGGATCATTTCAAAGACCAGATCTTACGCTGGATAATATTCCAACACTTCGGGGGTAGCTTTGTCAGTGCTGACATGCCTCTAGCTAACTAGATAGATTTTGAAATGTGCAGTGACCTGGACGGCAAGGTGACGTGGTGAATAGAGCACCCTGGAGTCAGGAGGACCTGAATTCAAATGCGGCCTCAGACACTTACCCCTTACTAGCCATGTGACCTTGGACAAATCACTTAACCCCAATTGCCCTGCCTTACGACCTCCAAAAAGCAAAAAAAAAAATGTGTAGTGATCATGACAAAAATTCACCCCCCCAAAAAATATATTGGTCATGAAGCCAAAGAATTTGGCTTCAAATTCTCTCTGCTGCTTTCTCCCTGCCCAACCTTGAGAAAGTCACTCAACCCCTGATTACAATTTTCTCATGTAAATGAGAAAGTCGGACTAGACAATCTCTGAGATCCATTCCAACTCCAAGTCTGTGATCTGTGAAGGAACCTGGTGATTATAATCTGCAAATATATTTAAGTCTCTCCTCAGTTATTTGGCTCATACTCCAGCATAGAGATCCTATGAACTCCTATGGGGTCTTTTGAACCTTAGTAGGAGCCACCAGAGCTTACCTTCCACTGGCATAGGCTATGAGCATTTGGGCTAGATGATCTTTAAGGTCAATGACAACTCTAAATCATTTGATCCCAGAATTGTATCACTGAGACCAGAAGTCACTTGCATGCCACAGAAAGGCAACAAATGTGACCTTGAATGGAGGATTAAATCAGACACCAAAACAAATGTTTCTATGTGTTAATAACAAGAAAAGTATTACTCTATTCCTGATCAAGGTCATATTCATTACAAGTAATACTCACTTCAATTAAATTCGCTCATAGATTGTAGGATTATAATTTAGATTTTATTGTTGTCATTATGACATGATTGCATGACTCATCATGACTCCATTTGGGATTTTCTTGTCAATGATACTGGAATGGTTTGCCATTTCTTTCTCTAGCTCATTTTAGAAATGATGAAACTGAGGCAAATGGGGTTAAGTGACTTGCTCAAGGTCACACAGCTAGTAAAGGTCTGAGACCAGATTTGAATGCAGGAAGATGAGTCTTCGTGATGCCGGGCCTAACATTCTACCTACTGTGCCACCTAGCTGCCCAAATTTAGAGCTAGAAGGGTCATAAATTTAGAGGTAAAAGGGTAGTACTTGGCAAATAGTAATATTTAATAGATGGTTTTTCATTCATTTGAGATCATTGATTCCAATTCCTTGGAGTTCATTTGACCTTTATCCACACAAAATAGGAAGTATTTAACAGCCTCCCTGAAAATTGAATAATTCACTCCTTTCATTAGTGCCATCCTACGGAGCCATTGATTCTAAATCTGTTGTTTGGATATTTGATTATACCCAGAAATGTCATATGCTCATATAGCACAAATTAGGCTGTGAATATTTCAATGGAGATAAATTATACCAGAGATAAAAATGAGCACTCCACCCTGGATGTCTGGGACCAAAAAACCCAGGCAAAGCTTCAAGACCAAAAGCATTTCCACCTTCCTTCTAAGAGATGAAAATCAACACAGAAACCCTCAGCCCAGTACCAGGTCTTGATGCTAGCAAATAAGTCCTAACAGAGAATGACCAAATTAATTTTCGGGTCTTGAAAATAATTAGGATTACAAAAGAACTGGTAACATAGAACAAAAAAAACTTAGTTGAGAAGATATGATTTTTACCTCCTATTTTAAACATTTGCATATTCAAGTCCCATATTTTACAGATGATTGACATTGAAACATCCCTAAATCAAAAATATTATATTGGTAGCCGCATTTTTTATGAAAGAAATCTCAATCCCTTAGAGATTTTAAATTATAGCTGTAGCTTTGGTTTGAATTTAAAAAGCAATACTTAGCTTACTAGGCATCTTGCATTAGACAGACTCTCATTTAAGTTTGTGCAGCCAGTTGATACACAAGATAGAGTGCCAGACCTGGAGGCAGAAAGGCTTATCTTTCTGAGTTCAAATCTGACCCTAGATGTTTACTAGCTATGTGACCCTAGGCAAGTCACTTAACTCTGATTACCTCAGTTTCCTCGTAAAATGAGCTGGAGAAGGAAATGGCAAACCTCTCCATTATCTTTGCCAAGAAAACCCTGAATGGGGTCACAAAGTGTAAAGCATGTTTGAAAATGGCTGAACAACAGCATCTAAGTGCAGCGACAATTTAATTTCAGTGTTGTACAATGAATTCAACCATAGATTCAAAAATAATTTCCAAATATGTACCATATTATCATCTTCATTTTACTAAGAATCGAGAATCAGAGTTGGGGCATTTTCTTAGGTAAAGAAAAACAATTTCATGTTACAAAATAGTAAACTCTCCTCAAGTCATTTGTTTCTTAATGGCTTCAATAAATTAAAATCCCTTAACATTTCCAGGTATAGATATTTACTTCAATATGTCAAAGATCTGTGATTTTGTCACCATGGATACAATTTCAATTCAAATCAAGAAGTATTTGAATGCCTAACATCTGCCAGAAAGTGGACTGTGCTTTGAGCATGTAGAAACAAATTCCATCCATGCAGACTGCAACCCTGCTCTACCCCAGCTGATATTGTTTAGGACTTGTGGTTGAAAATTTTATTTCCCTGTAGCCAACCTGTCAAGGCTGCTCCCCAAATTTAGGGTTATCTTTGGATGACAGACATATAGTCTGTTGCTGGGACCATATTTAGATCCTTTCCACCTTGGTAAGATGTGTCAGATTTTGTGTTCAGCTGGCAGCCTTTGATCTATGTGTGTTCCCAGGCACAGGAGCTTTCAGAAATTTCAGTCCACAGTTTCAGAAATGATTGATACTCAGCATGAAATGGTGCTTCTGAGTCATAAAAATGAAAATCACATAGTTGTTCATAAATACACGTAATTACCTTAAAACTTCAAGGATCTTAATTTCACTAATAAAGTCACCCTCTCCACTGAGACAAATCACATACCTGCTTTGCTTTCACAGAGAGATCAATCAACAAGCTTTTATTAGGTCCCTGTGTTTTGACACTGATAGACAAGGAGAGAGAAATAAAATCCCAAGGGAATAGTCTTTTGGAGTTAGTCTGGCACCATGATTTTCATCCCCATACCCTAAAGCTACTGATGGATTTCTCTAGATTTATCTAGGCTTGACTTCAGATTATAGATACATAATCACATGAGGGTCTCACTCTTGTATCTTATCATGAAACAAAAATGATCTTGCATTCTCAAAGTCAAATGTAGTAGAGCACAATCTTCCACAGTTCCTAGTAAGCTGCTCCTCATTTGAGACCTTTCCAGATTGGCAAGGGCTAGAGGAAGAGGCATTCCCTCCATTTGACTTTGAGAATCTGGGAACATTTTTCCATTATGATGATATACCAGAGTGAGACCTTCATGGAGGATGGAGATGGATGGATAAAAAGATAGATAGATAGATAGATAGATAGATAGATAGATAGATAGATAGATCGATAGATAGATAGACAGATAAATAGAAAGACAGATGATGGACAAACCAAGAAGATGGATGAAAATGTCAACCATCTGGTAAATACTATGTAATTAGTTTGTCACATATAAATATTGGACATATATTTCAATTGAATAATGAGTTGGGTCCAGCATGAAACAGGAGAGCACACTGGATTACCTTTGTGAAATCACAAATATTTTTTAATTCCCTCTATGTCTCCCTCAAAAATAAAAAGCATCTTTTAAATGCATCAATATTCTATCAGTGTTGTTGTAAGTCTTCCAGCCACAGAGCACCAAAGAATTGATAATGAGCATCTCTCAGAAGGTAATGAATTACTGTATAGTGGGTGGGTACAGGGTGCAACATGTTACTATATGATACCACTCAATACATTCTCACCAACTCCCCTTGAAAACACATATTTTATAAAGCTTAAAAGAAGAAAGATTTCATTGATTGGTAAAAGAAAACAAATGGAACACTTAGCAGACATAATTTTCAGTTCTATGGTGGATAGATTTGAACTTGGACTCGGGAAGATCTGAGTTGATTCCTTCCTTTGAGACATACTAACTAGTCACCATGGGTGGGTTACAAGTCTTGCAGTACCGCTTCCCCCAGGAAACTCTCCAAAACGATCTTTTAAATCAGTGGCCAATCTGCATTGATGGGGAGAGTGCTGACATTGGGAATTTCTCCGGCTGGTGAAATCACAGATTTGGAAAAAGCAATGCAAACTTCACGGAAAATAGCGTCCATCCGTGAGTAGCACTTTCTTAGAGACTAAAAGAGTCTCTGTCACTTACATTTTTGCTCTACCTAAGGATATTGGCAAGCATTGACTCTGATAGTTTCTCTACTATGTCTCTTGCTCTACGTCTCTGTTCCCTGTGGCTATGAAAATTCTCTGTAGCTCTCTGCAGGGACAAAGGAGTCCCTTCTCATCATCCAGCACCCCTCCTTGGTCAGGGCTCTACAGACACAAGCCTAGGGTGATAGCATCATTTCCTTGCATTTTCCCTCTTGACATTCTTAAAATACAGTTGTAGCTGCCGTATGTGACTCCTTCTGTTTTCCTCACTTCCTGAAAGGAGATATCACTAGCCCTTTTCCTAGAAAACAATCACAATTTCTGTCCTAGGGCCTAACTCAGTGCATTCCCTCTTACCCATGGCCCCATCATCCAGCAGCTCTGTGGCCTGAGGCTTGCTGCTGAGAGGTTCCAGTGCCTGGAGGTGAGGACCCCTGGCCAAGGGCTCTACCAATGATGCTGCTCCTACCACCATCTGCCTGGAATCAAATTTGCTTAATGTGAATTTACATGAAATGAAAACTGTCTATACCATGGAAAAGAATTCTTCAGAGATTCAGTTTAGCAGGAGACAAAGTTTCTTCCTGAGATTCACCTCCAAGGTGATGCTGAACAAAGATGCCTCTACTGTGAAGCCTCCTCTTCATTGGGCTTTGGTTCCTGCCTTCCTGTGAACCCAGAAAAGACTACGCAGAAGTTAGAAATAGGTTACACTCATCCCATCTTCCATTTCTTTAAGTAGATGTTATTTTATCCATTGTATTTATATTCCCAGAGTGAAGTACAATGCCTAGCACATAATAGAGTCTTAATAAATTCTTTTTGATTCATTCATTCATCTTTGAACAAGTATCTGACATTGACATCAGGTTGGTCAGTGACTGCAAAATCTGAGTCTTTTTCCTCAGGCACCCAGGTAATGTGTTTCTTGATGAAATAAATACTTTTTAGGGAGTTAGAAACTTGACAAAATATCCTAATGCTTCTTCATTTAAAAAAATTAAATAAACTAAACAAAAATTTAAAGATATAGATAAAGAAATGGAATATAGAAAACCAGTATAAATAAAACCCTGCAACGGACATTTAAATGTGGAAATCCAAGCTTATAATTAAGGATGGTAATACAAGCATTGTCCTGGCATAACTTTATTCCAGGTGGGAATGAAGGGAATTAGAAGGGGAAAACAGCACACATGTCTACCACATAATATTTGACCTTCGCCAAACTTGAAAGATGGAGACATCACTGTGGGCTAGGAAGATGAATGAAGATATTGGAAGGTAAAAATTACTAGAGCTGTTACTTGGAGTGTGTTCGGAATGCTGATACCTGAAGACTTATAGAAAAGACATTACAAGTATTACATCGTTTCACAAATACATCATTAAGATGTTACAACATCTTACATGTTGTAACAACACGTTACAACAACATACCATCTCTTCATTTTGTGCCTTTGCGTAAACTCTCCCAAGCTTGGAATATATTCTCTCCTTACCTTTGTCTCCTGGGGTCCCTAGCTTCCTTCAAAGCTCAACTAAGGTGTTGCATCCTGCAGTAAACCTCTGTTATCTCCCCTGACTCCCTTCCAGTTGCTAGCGAGACCCTTTTACTGAGACATTACTAGATATTTGCTTTCTGTGTGTTTTCTGCCAACTATTCAGTGTCCATGTTGTTTTCTCCCAATAGATTGCAAACTCCCTGAGGGCAGGAGCTATTTTGTTTTCCTTTTTGTATTATGAGAACATATCATGTTAGGCACACAATAGCTATTTAATATATGATGAATTAATGATTATAGATAATAGAGAGTACAGTATAAACAAAACTGAGATGAGGGAGAAGAGAGAGTGATCCAAGTTATTTATGGAGCCTAAAGAGATCAGACTGACCAGATCAGAAGGTTCATGTTGGACAGTAGGAAATACATTGGATTCTAACACTGTTCTTTTAAATTTAATGAGCTCCATTCTTCTATGTTCCGAAGGGCACATAAATCTAGGTCTACAGAGCTCTATGCGAGGTAAACATGTCAAGCTCGAAGATGGTGGTGATTTGTGTGTATTTACAAAATCTTTGCCCTGATATATTTCTCTAAGCTGAATTTACATGCTCTTCAAAATATGGGAGAATTGAGTTTATGATGTCATTTTTTTTAAAGTAGCCTAAAATTCATCCCTGCTTTGGTTTACTCTTGAAGAATTTGCAAGTCTCTGGATAAGGCTTATTTTTGGAGAGGCATTAATTTTGAATGACATGCACAGAAAGACATATCTGAAGACAGTTCAGAGAGCAGTCCTCTAAAACCTTAGTAGGTATGCATATAGGTTGTTGTATCTCTCTTGAAACCCTCAAAATGTGTGTTTTTCCAATTCAAACTCCTTTTTACAAAGTGCAAACATTTGAGGCCTCATAGAGAAATGTATAAAGCCTCATTGGATTAGTCTCTGACAACAACCCCCACCCCCTCTCCATTTATCAAATCTATGCTGTACTCCCAAGGCCCATTTCCCTAATCAATCTTTTGTGGCTTGTAACTGGGACTGAACACCTTTTGTGTCGGTGATATGTTGTTGCAAGGGATAGCCAGCCAAGGAGAAAATGGATTTTTCAAACAAAAGTTATATTTATGTTCCTACACAGATTCACTGGCTTTCATTTGTTCATGCAGATCTGTCTTTTCTACCATCTTTCTGAAAGATACTATCTAGTTATTTCAGACTTTAGCCGCCATACTGGAAATTGGTTTCAGGAAATAAATTTGACCCATTCTTTACTAAATTCCCATATTTTAAGCTGTAGTTTAAGAGGAAGAAAGAAAAAGATTTTACTTCCAACCCATTTAGAATGCAAAGATTGGTTTCATTATTTTCTGTTTTGCTATATTTTGGACAACGTTACTTCATTTTCAAATTGGGAGATAATCATTTTTTTTTTCCTTTGGAGACAAAATCTTGTTCCCTGGACAAGGAGCACATCAATTACTCAGGAAATTGTAGAAAGCTAAATCCAGTGGATGAAAGTTTTAATTACTTAAACACATAATGGTTTAGCTACTAATCCCAATCATGATTATATTCCTTCCACCCCCCACCCCTCCCCCTGTGCCAGACATTTACAAAATGAACATTTGAAGAAAATTGTTTATTCTTAAAATACTGCACTATCCTTGGAAAAAAAAATTATACTGCACATCATCTGATGCCCCCAACCAGAAAGAATTTTTGTTGTTCTTATTTTAACCCTTAATTGCTTTTAAAAACCACACACAATCAGGTTAATTCTACTCTTTTAAAAATTAAAATGAGGAAAACAAATTTAACTTTGGCTCTAATTTTACATGCATTTCATTTTTCCCCCAATTTTTTAAAATTTTCTAAAGACATTCTGAATTCTCTTTTTTTGATCCAGAGTATGAACAGCCTCTAATTTAATGTCCTCTGAATATATGTTATGTATATATTCACGATTATTTTTAAATCTATGGTGTCAATTAAGATATCTGGAGCCACAGGACTGATTCCTATGGGATACTACTTGACATATCTCCCACAGTGGCTGCCCAGCCATGAAAAACTGCTTCTCAGGGAGGAGACCACAAACCAATAACTCACTTTTAAGGTCAAGATCATGAAACACACACACACACACACACACACACACACACACACACACACACACAACTCTCAACAGCAGGCTCATCAAAATAAAGCGTAATAAAATGCTCATGCTAGGTTTCTAAGAGAAGTGTTTGAAACATAGAAATATCAATATATCAACTGATGATTTGGTATGCAAGATATGCAAATGTCTTCTGGTGTATTTCTTCCTTCACAAAATTGATTTTTCCCTTTTTTTAACATTCCTTTTTTTATATTGATTTTTCCCCCACTGAATTAAAGTGATCTGATATGGGGTCACCAGTCACTGCACTCAATTAAAAGGAATTTCTTTTCTTAAATCAACAGTTTAGAAAAGACCAGTTCTACTCTAACTTCTGTGATGATATCATTGAATGACCTAGCATAGAGATTTCATGAAGAAGATGAAGATTATTAGAACCTTTTTTGAGATGGACAAGGTGGCCCCTAAGGTCATTTTCCACTCTAAAACTATCTACAATCCAATTGAAGACTGGATAAAGGAAGTGGGATGTTAAGTCTGAGGATCAGAAGACAGAGGAGAGGATCATTATGACAAGTATTTGAAAGCCTGGAAGGGCCATAAGTATTATTCTGTGAGGGAGATTGGAGAACCATGGGACAATGGAGCTATATTGAAAATGGAGATTTAAGAGCCTAGCCAATAGAAATAGGGCAGCCAGGCAGGCCTGGAGTCAGGAAGACTCATCTTCCTGAGTTCAAATCTGGCCTCAGACATTTATTAGTTGTATGACCCTGTCACTTACTCTTGTTTTCCTAAGTTTCCTCATCTGTAAAATGAACTGGAGAAGGAAATGGCAAACCACTCCAGTATCTTTGCCAAGAAAATCCCAAACAGGTTCACAAAGAACTGGACACAACAGAAATGACTGAATAACAAAAGCCAACAGAAGCTGAGCACAATCTGCTCTTCTTGGTGTCAATCCACGTTGGTGCTTGGAGACCCAGATGTCAGCATGCATAATGAATGGCTCTATCTTCTACTTCAAAGTCTGTGGCAATTGTTCTTTGACTGTTTACTGTGCATTTTCTGAATGGTGAAGAAAGATCTTTTAATTGTCTACTCAGCCAGAACACAGAATTCATACAAGAAGTTTCACTGGGGGAAAAAAAATCAACCACTTTCCTTCTTGCTGGTCATGAAATTTAAGGATGATGCTCTGAGTTCCAGAAAGCATGGGGGTGTAGCAGCAAGCACCCTAGCATACCCAGGATGGCTGCTAGCACAGGTTCTTAGATCTGATTTTCTAAAGGAAAGCAACTCAAAATGGGTTAACAATCTTGCTTTAATTAAACATGTATCATTTACCTAGTTCAAGGGAAAAAGTCAACAACCTGAACTTCAGAGAACACAAACAGAAATTACAAGCAGACAAAAAAAAATACAGAGAAACAGACAAGCAGACAGGGCTTCTAGCTCTCTGACCATTACATCCATACCTAGTTAGTTGCCAGAGAGGGAAGCACCAACATCTAGGATTTCAAAGCTAGGGGGCTCAACGGCTACCCAAAGTCTTATCTGGCCAAATCACAGAACTCTTCCCAAAGTGAGCCCCAAAGCAAAACTTCACATCAGGGTATATATAGCCTTCTCCTGGGTCAGAGAATGTCAGAACCCTCTTGACCCACTGCCCAATCACAAAGTAACAAGGTGTGGACATTCCAGAAAAAAAGCCTCCCGCCACAGGGTTTATGTGAACATATTCAGCCTATTAGGGGGCAGAGTATATTTTCAAATCAGGGAAGGTTCTCAGAGTCACTTAAGCCAATCAAGGGGCCAAGGGGCAGGGAAGATCTTCAGATTCCCATTCCCATAACAGGGGGATGTGCCTTCCTTGATCCTCCCTCATTGGGCCAGTCATTAAGAACATGGCTTCCTGGGCAAACTTATTTCTGTGATGGAGCTGCCTCTAGTTTATGTCTTATTTCCTTTGGTACAGGTCAGAAAAACCACCAGAAGTCTAAGAAGAGTCCATACCAAGAGGGTTCTGACAGTTGATCTTGATGGCCTACCATAGACCTTGGACTCAGGGAATCTTGGATGGAATCAGTGGTGCCATTTAATAGCATTCTGATATTGAGGAAGTCAGTTGGTTTCTCTGGCTTTCCATTTCAATACTTGTTATATGAAGCAATTGCACTAGAAGACCTCCAATCTCTCTTCCAGGTCTAATGATGCTATAATCCAAAAGTGGAATGGACACCTCAGGAGACATTATGATTCTTCTCCTTGGGTATCTCTAAGTGAAGGCAAGATGATCTCCTTCAGTTTGTTTTATAAGAGATCCTTAGTCAGGTGTTCATTGGACTAGATGGAAATTGAGCTCTCCTCCAATTCTGAGATTTTGTTATTTTGAGAAATAAAAAGGTGGAGGACCTTACAAAACCAATGTCCACAGTGTCAGTTCAATTACCATATATGGTAATTGAACCAGTCTACTGACTAAAAGACAAAGAGAAATCTTCAGTAGGAAACCTGTAGAATGAATGGCAGTTGTTTAACATATTATTTTCTGAGATGCAGGGCCACTGCTTTTATTTGATCTGTTCTAAAATAACACTTAACCAGATGGAGATGACAGTTTGTCTTAAATCTTAGTGACTATATGGATAGTTGTTTCTTCAGCTGGATCAGAAAGATTGGTTCTCCAGGTCACTCCTGCCAATATGGTTGCCTAAACTGGAGGCAAGCTTCTTAGCTTCCACATATCTATATTCCAGTAAAACCCTTAAGTTCAAACCAAACTGAAAGATGAAAAAATCAAATAAAAATCTTTATTATTAAACAAGTTGAACTCTTAGAACTACCCAAAAAATCGGTCATAAGTTCATGCCCAATAGGAAAGAGGGGCCAAATAGCAAGGCAAATGCCACAACCAAAAATGGGACACATGTAGTCTGCAAGTCTCTGCCTGGAGTCAGCAAGAGTAGAGAACTCCTTCAAAAAAAACAAAACCCAGGTCCATTAGAAAGCCCAGATGTAGGAACCTTGGAAACCCTGGAGAACAGCAGCTATCAATGAACAGAGACAACATGGTACCACTGTGCTCAAACTGGAACAACTCAAGACACAAATGTTCTAAGGTCCCTAACACTCAGTCCTGAGTTGCCAAATGTAACCCTGAAGATATAGTGTTCTGAACTTCAAAGATTTAAGGGCTCAAAACTTGAGAAGAAGAAGTGAGCACAAAAGCCCAGAGGACAAAGGTAACCAAGGAGGGATGAAAATTCTATCCAAAATTGTAGCTGGAGGAAGATTCTGATCCTGGAATAAAACCCCATTTTAGGAATTAAGCTGGAAATACAAGTAAATCAAAGAAAATACTGGCCAGTATCAAAATAAGTTACAAATATGGAGATCCTTTAAAAAATCATGAAAAACTTAATATGCAAGCAGAGATTCAAATGGAAAAAAATAAAATTCAAAGGAAAAAAAATTCTATAAAAATATCAAGAAGAAATGGAGCAAAAGATAAACAATGAACCAAAAGCTCTATGGGATAGAACGGGAAGTAGACTGAGAAACTTAAAAGAGAAAAAAAAATAAAATTTACTCAAGAGCTTCCTAAAAACTAAAATAGATGAAACAGAAATCATGATATTAAAATCCATGAAACAGAAATCCATGATACTGGAAGGAAGATTAGAACACAATGAAAAGATTGAAAAAAGAAAAAAAAATAATATGTTGACACCGGAAATGACTTACCTGGAAAATAAGTCAAAGAGAGAAAATTTAAGAATTTTTGGACCCCATGAAAAGAGCTTGTATACTATATTCCAGGAAAACATAAATGAATACTCCCTACACCTATCAGTACCAGAGTATAAAGTAGGGATAGAAAGAATTCATTGATGGTCTTCTGAAAGGAATGCCAAAAGAAAAAGTTCCAGGAATATCACAGTTAAAATCCAGAGCTTACACATAAATTTAAAAAAAAAACAACAGATCTTGCAAATGTTCAAAAAGAGGCAGTTCATTCGGGATCACATAAGACCTGGGAATTTTCACAGAAATGAAAGGAAATGTTATAATATAATATTCTCAAAGTTGGTGTATGTATATTTACAACTAAGAAAATCTTAGCCTGCAAAGCTGAGCATAGTCCTACAGGGGGAAATTGGACCTTTGGAATAGAGAGGACTTTTAAGTCCTGAGGACTTCAAGGGCCATTTTTATCCTAGGGTAGTGCTTCTGATGAAACAGATCACAGCTAAATAAAAACTTTAAAATATGAATGCACGAGTTTAGAGAAACCCGGAAAGGTAAATGCATCTGCTTGGATGATGTACTGTTAACATTCTAACAGAGGGAGAAGAAAAGCAACCTTTCAACATCTTAATTTTGTCAAGGGGCATTGATGGAGTTAAATAAGAATAACAGAGATCCTAGGGGTACATTGATTCTATTCTGAGAGTCTGAACAAGAGAAAGAATGAAAAGAAGAAACTAGTTTAGAAAAGAAGAAAAAAGATATGGATCCTTCTGTTTCTCCTAATTTAGTATGAGAGAAGATTACACAAATAAGGAAGAATGGGTGGGGCAATTAGAATCTGCACTCCCTCAGGCTTATCTAGAATAAAAGCGGCTGAACATCATACTCCCTTACCTGCCCCCCACCCCCCACATTTTGGTGCAAAAATTTATCAAACAACACAGAAACAAGCAGGGCCCCATGGGAGGGTTGTGTGTGAAGTGGGGTAAGAAAAAGGAATAAATTTTTGATGTTCCTCAACTATTTTCAGTAATGTCCTACTCTTCATAACCCCATTTGGGGTTTTCTTGACAAAGATACTGGAGTGGTTTGCCATTTTATTCTCCAGCTCATTTTACAGGTGAGGAAACTGAGGTAAATAGGGTTAAGTGACTTATTCAGGGTCACACAGGTAGTAAATGTTTGAGGCCAGATTTGAACTCAGGAAGACATGTCTTCCTGTATCCAGACCTGGAACTCTATCCACTGTACTACCTAGCTGTCCCATAAATTAACAGTCACAAAAAAAGCAAACTTTCTGATTTTTAAAGGGAGAATTGTGGGGAGAGAAAAAAAGAACTGAAATCTTTGGGGATATCTTAGATTTTTTTTTAGACAATTGGGGAATGGCTGAAAGGCAAGTCATATTTTGTGTGATCCTAAAAATAACTCCTTGGTACTTGAATTCTTTCTACTTGCTTGTGGTATTTTTTTTTCCTTTGACTTGGAAGTTCTGGATTTGGTCTATGACATTCTTGAGTATTTTTTTGAGCTTGGAATTTCTTTTAAGAAGTGATTAGTGGATTTTTTTTCTACTTTCACCATCTCTGCTGGTTCTAATAACTATGATTTTTTGATTTCTTCAAATAGTTACCTAGTCTTCTTATGACTGAACTTTTCAGATAGTCAGGCTGAAATATATATGAATATAATGAAGTATTATTTCATTGTATTAAGTGATGAAAGAGATGATTTCAGAGAACCCTAGGTATAAACTGATGGAGAGTTCAGAGAGTAAAATAGACAGGTGCTATAGTTCAAATGTGGCCTCAGTTACCAGCTACACCACTCTAGACAAGTCACTTAGCCCTGATTAGGAAGGAAGTAGGAAGGGAAGGAAGGAGGGAGAGGGAGAGAATATGAATCAGCGCAATAATCAACCACATCCCTAGAAGACCTCAATGGACCATGTTACCCCATCTCCTGTCACAGAGGATATACTCAAAGTGCAAATATATGGTCCATTGGCAAATCTTTTTACTTAACTACCCTTATTTGTTTCAGTCTTTTAAAATATTTCTTTCTCTTGGTTTTCAATTGAGGTGTGTTATGGAATGGGAGGACTATCAAGACTGATAAAAAAGATTTAAAAGATAAAAAAGAGACCCACTGGTAGATTTTTTTAATATACAGTAGAGAACAATAGGAAGTTCAGAAGGAAACAGAGAAGCCAGATAGTTTTAAAATAAATATATGGACTGTTTTATTTTTTTTTTAAAGCAAGAAGTATGAAAAATTCAAAGCTTCATATAAAATCATCTTTTTTTTTGTCCTTATGACAGAAAAACTTCTTTTTTCGGTGTTAAATGTCACAATATTTTTTCAAGATATACATAAACACAATGATCTTCACACATAAAAAAGTTCATGCTCATTTGAAAAACATTATGGATAAGAAGAGTAGGAGATTACAAGCAGTATCAGCTCATAAAGGATAGAAATCAGTAGAGGGAGAAATGATCCTATAGAACCCTTCATGTGAGATTCAGTTAAGCTAGATCATCCCCTAGTATTTATAGATGCAATCCAAAAAATGTCAAATGCAAAAAAATGGAATAGATTAGTGGGCATTTCAACTCAATAAGATCCTGGAGCAGTTTTGTGCATGTACATACATTATGTTTCTGTATTCTCAGTGGTTTTGCATATTATAGACACTAAATAATTTTTACTTATATTTATTTAATTCAGTGGCATATCAGTGCTATGAATAGTGATAATGAAGCTACCATATTGGGACTCTACAGTGTTACTACTTTATGTAGTGGGTGAGGAAGCAACAATAGAACATATGAAGTCAGGAAAAGAGATCAGACCTGACCCAATACATATGGAAGAAACGGGTCCCAGATGTGGTATTTTTGAAAAGCACTTAGCAATCAATTTCAATATATCACACATAGGGAGAAATTCAAAAGAATATAAAAGATGTAGGACACCAATATTGCCAAACAAAAAAGGCAACAGAGAAGGTATCATTCTTTCATTCAATAGATATTTATTAAGCATCTACTGTGGACCAGACATTGGACTAGGTCTGGGAATATGATGAGAAAGAAAACAGACAATGACCTCAAAGTCCTTACATTTCATCTGGGGAAATTCCATGCAAGCAAGTAAGTATACACAAAATGTATGAAAATTCCAATACCCAGAAAAGTGATACAGAGAGGTCAAGGAGAATGAAGACTGAGAAAGTATCATTGTATTTCGCAATTAAGAAATGATTGTTAGCTTTGAAGAGAATTATTTTGTTTAAATAAAGAAGTAAAAAATCAGATTTTAAGGAGATTAAAAATGAGTGGGAGTGAAACAATGAAAATAGACATTTCCACCCATGCCCTTAGAAATTTGACTGTGAATAGAAGGCAGGATACTGCATGTTAGGTTCAGGCAACAGTAGGGTACAGTAAAGGGTTTTTGTCCTGTTTGTAGGATGGATGTGTAGTCAGGCTTATTTTAAAGCAGCAGTCCATAAGACAGTGGAAATGAGAGATCAGCAATCACTGACACATATACCTACTTTATTATCTCAATTCAATCTTTCCAAAAATGATGTTTGCATTCATTAATGTCATCCTTGGCAAAAGCATAAGAAAGAACTAAGTTGGTCAATTTTCTCCAATAAATTTTCAGAGTTGTGGTACTGAGATGTACAGAAAATATGAAATTGTACTATGTCATTTACTTTTTAATTACTAAATATTTAATTCTCATAAACTAGAACAAAAATGTTCGAAAAAAATGCATCCTTAGAGACTCTCTTTTACCAGAGTGTTTCCCATGAATATTCTAAGTTTACATAAGGTATATGGAAAATTTATCCAACAGTCAACATTCAGCAGAGTATCAGTATCATACTGAGTCACAAAAAGAAGGAAACATGATCACTAAAGGTGTTCACCCTTTTTCCTCCTCCCCTTTTATGTTTTTACCCTTAAGATCACTCTATACTATTTGCCTCTATAATCTTGGAAGACATTGAAGTTTTGAGGGACCACTTATTTCTCTTATCCCTGTCAGAAATAATTAAGCACAGTATGATCCATTCAAAACAGTCAAATACATTTACCTTTTGAGGGTTATCTTGACTCCTCTGTCAGCATTTCAAATATTTGCTGAGCTCTTCAACAGGAATACTAGGAAATCCTCTATTTCATTAAAGGATCAATTGCTCCCCAACTATTACTACATAATTTCATAAGATTATCTTCACCTTAAACAGACAAATTAATTTTGGTAGTGAGCCTTGATATTTAGTCTACTGGAATACTGTATCTTGGGATTTCCTCTTTAAAGTCCTTTAAAGTACTAGAAGCCAGAACAACTCCTTGGTACTTGAATTCTTTCTGCTTGCTTGTAGAACTTATTATCTTCAACATGGAAATTCTGGATAAGGTCTATGGCATTCTTGGGCATTTTATGGAGTTTGGAGTTTCTTTCAAAAAGTGTTTGGTGGATTTTTTCCACTTTCACTTTCTCTGCTGGTTCCAATAACTATGATCTTTGATTCCCCGAAATAGTTATCTAGTCTACTTATGGATGAAATTTTCAGATAGTTTGAAGACTTTTGAATTATTTCTCCTCGACCTAT
This sequence comes from Pseudochirops cupreus, assembly GCA_028627135.1. Taxonomy (NCBI): domain Eukaryota; kingdom Metazoa; phylum Chordata; class Mammalia; order Diprotodontia; family Pseudocheiridae; genus Pseudochirops; species Pseudochirops cupreus. The sequence goes on along the minus strand of CM053583.1, from coordinate 38,360,751 downwards.
TCTCCAAATGAGTTGTTCTTAAATAAGAGATACTTTATATTTTCTGATTTTTCCAGGCCTTGATTTTGTTTTAATATTTCTTCTTGTCATCCGAAATCATTGATAGCTGGTTTAATAAAATTTTCGAGGAAACTGTTACTTGTGTAAGTTTTGAACCCCCTCATTTAAGCTACTTATCCTTCAAACTCCTTCCTTAACAGCTCTCATTCTTCCCCCATTCTTTCCTCTAGACCTATTGTTTCCTTTATATGATCATTTTACAACTTTTGCTTCATTTATTCTGTGAAATCCAGGAGATTTTATGGCAAATCTGTGCTTTTCTCGGAAGTTTTGCTTTAGATGATGTGAAATTATTCTCTTCTTCTGGGTTTGTTTCTTAAGCATGTCTGGCTCCATAATATTTCTTTATTGTTGATATTTTAGTGTTTTCTCAATTTCTGATCTTATTTCATACATTTAACCTTGTCCAGTGGCCAGCCTCTGTACACTGGAAGTAATGATGAGGATTTCATTGGTATTGTTCTGTGTTATGTAGAGTCTGATAATGAGCTATTTTTTTCAAGGACCTCAGGAGCAAACTGACAAAATACTACATCTTGAAGCTATATACAATGTGATCTATTGCTGAATGTCTAACAAAAGTGGTATATTGTGAAGCAAAATATGTTAGGTGATCTATGCTGTGGTAGTTTAACTAAAGGAACCCTATGATCATTGAACTACAGGTCTGAGCCAAGCCTTACGTGCTTCCGAGTCCCATTTTGGGGTTAGAACTCCCTATATGCAAGTTATGGGGACCCTTAAGTAGACTCTGGTCCAAGCACTCTTCTTCCTGCCTCAATATACAGTTTTAGGTTCTGAAGTTCCCTTGATTATGCTTTGCCCCTGAACTGTATGTCTCCCATAACCTACACTCCTAGGTTGGGATTTTCTGTTTGGACTCCATTCCTAGAGTCCACAGATTTCTGGGTCTCTTTGTGCAGGACTGGACAAAGGAAATATACTTGCTCTAATTTCTCCTTGGATTTCTTGATGATTTCTCTTGTACTTGTCTTTTTATCCTTGCCAAAGTAGTTAGGAGAAAGCTGGGTTGTGTTGCTTCCACTCACTGTACTATCCTTAAAAGACTCAATCACTTCAGAATCTCTTAAATGAAATCTAAAAAGTCGCTCAACAGAGATCATTCTGGTCATCTATTCTGGAAAAAGAGTGAATAAAAAAAATAATTATTTTCCAGATGACAACAATGGGATGATTAGTTATCTGGGATAGTCCCAGCAGTATACTACTTTTCTTAGACAAACAATGAAGTTAGCCAATAAACTCACCTAGATTCAAATAAAAGGAAACTCCTCAGAAGTTGGACAACATATGGAAGTTCTTTAGATTTTTCTTAAGCTCCACCTACCACGAGAACCTATTTTTTAAATTCTCTTTTGCCTCCCACTGAAGCATCCAAATATGGGATTTGGCAAATATATGGAAAAAAAATTTATGAAATAAGATTTCAAAATACAAACTGTAGGTGTTCATTCATCAGTGAAAAAATCATAGTGGGCATAAGTAGACTGAAGAATGTATTTAAAAAAACAAATTCAACTTATGTGTTCATTTATTTGAAATTACAAATAGAGGTGTAAAAGATATCAGACACATATGTCTAGGCAAGATAGCAGGAGAATCATGAAGGAAAACTAAAAAATAACAGGTGAAGAACTTGTCAAATATTGAAAAATGAAAGGAAAAAAATTAATTCTGTCTCCAGGGCATGATGTTTGATCCTCTATGATAATTTATGGGAAGATATTGACAAGAATTGAACTATGAGAAGTGATGAATGGGTTATTACTCTTCTGTTACATAAGGCTACCAATGTTAACTAGGAGCCGACCTATTTTCCTAGCTTTCTTTCTGGAAGAAATTAGGGAGTATCCAGAAGCAATGGACTATTTTTTTTCTCCCCAAATGGACTGTTTTTTTTCTTTAAGGGAAGACCATGTTTTAACCATCTCTGCATCTTCCTGTGAGTGTAACTTAGGGTCTTTAAACATAACAAATACTGAATATGCACTTAATTAGTTGGATTCCCTTTTTTTAAAAAATGAACTTCGTGAGAGTCTGCATGGGGAAGAAAGGGATGGCAGGACCAAACTAATAGAAAATTATAAAGTAGGCAAAGTTGATCTTTCATAACATTAACCTCCCAATTACACTTTCCATCTCATTCCTGCCCCTATGGGTTCATTATACTCAGATTTTCTGTTGCTACTCCCTACCAAAATTTACTTCCACACCCTTAATAAACATTAAGGCTTAAATGGTTGAATAGCTGCTTATGGTGATATTCCTCCCGGGAGTACATAGACTTTAATAACCATCAAAGCACTAAAATCTAAAAAAATTAAAGATGATCAGTGGCTGAGAGAATCTCTTGGAAGCATGGTCCCCTCCAATATCCCTGGCCAAACCACGAAGGTATTCTGTTCTCATGTAAGAGAGGAAGTGGTATATGATAATTTAGGACAGTATCTATAAAAGGCATTTTCCCCTAAAAATCCTATTATCAAAACCCTAATTTTTTTTCTTTTTTTCTTCTTTAAAGAGCTACAAAAGATGTTAAAAGAAACAATGGGGGACTTGACAGGCATGAATAATTGATAGCCAATTAGGAAGCACAAATCAATAGCCTCCCATCTTCATAATTTTTCCCATACCAATAGACTGACTCTTTGTCTATACACAAGCCAGTTTGGGGGAAGAAAAAGCAAGATCTTCTGAATTAAGGCCAGATTTATCTGAGTAGATACAGCCTCAGAGGTCATAAGCATTTATCTGTATCAAAATCTAGGCAGAATGTTGGTTAGAAAAACATCAATAAGAAGAAATTAATTTATCCATATGGGGAAAGGCAGGAGATGTTTCTTTCTTTGCCTATGTCTAGATGTTATAGATAAGAGAATAAGGGCCAATCATTCAGAACTTTTCTTTCTTTCTTTTTTTTTTCTTTTTTTTTTAAGAAATAGAACACCAAAAATGCATTTACCCAAACTCTCTCACTCCAATTCTCCATGGAAAGAAAGTTGCACCAAAGGAAATGTTTTTAATCAAAACTTTTATTTGTGAACCAAAGCCAGACTTGGTGAACCATGAAGGAAGAAAATGTAATGGGAAGAATAGAAGAGGCTTTAGTGACTTTTGAAATGATTGCAAAGGCTCTATGAAAGCCTTTGGCCATTTTGTATCCCTGAGGGTCATTCTGGAGAAGCTTATATTCCTGACTGAGAATCCTACTGAAAATGGGAGAATTCACCAATGACCAGCACCAACTCTAGAATCCTTCTTTTATATCCCACTACCCTTGCAAGATAGTGTAATGTAGTGGAAAGAAGACAAGGCTCAAGATACCTGGGTTCAAAATTATCATCCTGGCAGGCAAGTCATATAATTTCTCTGGGTCTGAGTTTTCTAATATTCAAAAGGGATCATAATAGTACTTACAATATTTATGTAACAAGGCTAGTACAAGAAAATATTCTGTAAGACTTTTAAGATGTCTTGGCCATTACTCTTAGAGGAGATTTCATAAAAAATCAGGTATTATCTGTAAAGTCTATAGTTATTGGTCTTTTATTACAATTTACAAGAAGAAGCCAAAACAAAACCTTTGGGGGATGACTTCTTAAGATTGATGAAAGGATAAAATGATGGATTGATGAAAGAATAAAAAAAGCACTTTGAAAACCTTAAAGCACTGTATTAATGTTCTCTATTATTGAGATAGGTAAGTGGTACAATAGATGGAGAGCTGGATATGGACTCAAGAAGACATACATTCAAATCAGCCCCAGACACTTAGTAGCTATGCCACTTTGGGCAAATTACTTAACCTCTGTTTCCTCATAAATAAAATGGTTACAATGATAGCATTGTCACATTTGTAAAGCACTTTACAGACCTTAAAGTGCTATGTAAATACCAGCTATTATTATTATCATTATTAATATTATTATTATTATTAGAGAGAGTAGGGACAATAAAAGAGAATTTAAGACAAAGGACATAGACAGGTTTCAATTAGCAGGGAAATCCAGTGCTGGATATTTGGGTGGTCTAGACTTCAAGCTGAAGTAGGAAGAAGGAAGAGGGTCAGTACTCGCCTCTCTGTTGTGGTCATGGGTTTTTACAGAGGGAGAGAAACTAATCTTGAATCCCTCCTTGACTTTGAAATCACCAGCAGCAGAACTGGTCAGGAACCAAGAAATCTCCAGTTCCTATCTCTGATTTGAAAGCTAAAGGTCTGTTTCTAATAGACCACTACCAGTGGGATAATACAAGTGTTTAAATAGGACTATGGCTGCCTGGATGTTTACCTTAGGGACAACAGTCCAGAAAGTGGGTAGTGCCTAGTGTGTATATAATAACTAGCATCTGTGCCATATAACTCCCCAAGTCCTACCTTACTACAAAGTCAGAGGGGGGTCAAGGAAATTGCAGCTACATTAAAAAAAATGTTACACAAATGAGAGTTATGGTTATGTTATGAATATCTCTCTCTTCCTCCCTTTCTCTTCCTTTCTCCTTCCTTCCCCCCCTCTCTTCTCCCTCCCTCCCTCCTTCACTCCCTCCTGTCTCTCTTTCACTTTTTAGAAGTTCTACAACTATCTTCCTTATGCCTATTGGAGGTTTCCAGGAGAAAAGAGACTCAAGCTGCCACTCAGAATAACAGGAATAAAATATGTGGGTCAGACTTCTCTTGAGCCCTCAGCATGATGACATTCTCCTTGTACTAGGAAGAATGACAAATTAAGGAAAAATGTATTTGATATGGCTGAACGATTTCTTGAAAATTTGTAGCTATGAGGAACGTCATCTGGTCAATTTCTAGATGACGAAGAGGAAAATAAAGTTGAATTTGAATGCCTCTCTTCTGCGGGAGGAAACTGGGCCAGATAAGTGACTTCCCTAGGGTTCTTTACCATGGGAAAAAACCAACCAACCAACCCTACATACCAATAAAATAGGAATTTGACCAAACTTTCAGGAATTGATCCATTTTGGCTGAATGTTCACTCCTACTAAAGGAAAGACCTTCTCTTTTAGTATCATGATCTTCATAGTAAGTAATAAATGTAATAATAAATATAAGTATAAACAGAGAGTCAAAGGGAATGCAATTGACCTCTATCGTAATGATCAACATTTAAAAAATTGCATGCAAAGTATGTTGTAACACTTAAAGCATTAATCTTAGCTATTATTATACTCAACTTTGGTCCTGCTATGATTTGGTTTTTCTCCATGTTGTTCATGAAAAAAAATTATTTAAAAAAAATCACAGAGCATATTTCAGTCCAAACACACACACGCACATACACACATACACACAAATTATGCTATATGACATTTTTAGAAAATGGGCAGAAATGCCACAAATATTACAAAATGAAACACTTGAGTGTTAGCAACAGAGGGCGAGAGTCACAGGGTCTATGAGGCCAGGAATGAAGGGAGGCCGGCAAACACAATGTAATGAAGGCTCTACAATTAGGGGACTGGGGTTTGAAATCCCAACAATGAAATCGTGGGACTGTGGGCAAATCACTTAAGTTTCTCAGACTGTCTCTTCAACTGTAAAATGGAGAATGGTCAGATTGGACAAGATGGTCTTTAGAGAGTTTTATAACAGATCCTTGATCAAATGGCTTAAATAACTTTCTATTCATTCTACAAGCTTTAGGAATAAGGAAAAGACCACATATCTGATTTGTATAGCGTATTGGGTTGAAAGGCAGTACAAACTAGCAAATAAAGACTTGAACTTGGCATCAGGAAGGCATAGGTTCAAATCTTGCCATAGACACTTAGTAACTGTATGACCATGGGCAAATTAGACAAGTAAGTAGCTCAGTGGATAGAGCTGGAGCTGGAGTCCATAAGACCTAATTTCAAATTGTCCTCAGACACTTGTTAGCTGCATAACTCTGGGTAAGTCACTAAATCTCTGTCTGCATAAGGTTCCTCTACTGTAAAAGGGAGAAAATAATAGTACTATTTTCCAAGGCTCTTGGGAGAATAAAATAAGATAATCTTTTAAAAGTGTTTTGAAAACCTAAAAGCACAATAAAAATGTTATCCTTATATTTGTTTCCATTTTGTCTCCCCATTAGATTGCAGACTCCTTGAAGGAAGCGTCTGTCATCTGTCTCTCTTTGTATCCCCAGCATCTAACTCAGTGCCTGGCACACAGTAGGTGCTTATTAAATATTTATCAATCAGTTCACAACCTCTCTGTGACTATAATTTTTATGTAGGTTTATGATCTGATGTATATTTTATGTCATTTAATTCTCACAATGACACTGTACAGGAGGCAGGGTTACTACAATGATTTCCATTTTACATAGGATAACATAGAAACAGAGATTTACTAAGAGATATGTGGTATCGTTCATCTCATAACGGTCTGAGCTGGGGTTTAAATTCAGATAGCTACTGGAATTTAGTATGTTTCCCATCCCTCCTTGGGAATACCAACAGTTTCTTCATCAATCTCCAAAGTCAGTGCCTCATAGAGGAGTATTTGTCTGGAAATAAAGATATATTTCCCCACTGTCTAGCCTGCTCCTTTTGAGTAATATAAAATACTTTCGGTTTATGAAGGTAAGACAAAAATACTCTTATTTTTCAGCTATTGTCACCTTAGGCAAAAGTGAGAGAGGGCTTTTTGTTAAAAGGACAAGGAAAGGGAGAGGGGAGGAAGGAATTGGGAGGGAGGGAAGGAGAGGGAGAGAGAAAAAGAGAGAGGGAGGGAAGGAGAGAAAGAAAGAGGGGAGGATGGTTGAAGGGGAAGGAGAGGAGAGGGAGAGGGGGAGGGAGGTGAATATATAGCCAAGAATAATTCTGGACATTCTGAATCATGTTCACTGTGGAGCGAGATCAAACACTTATTCATCCATGGTGTTTCACTCAGATGTTGAAAAGTGCATATGCTTTAAAAATTCCTAAAAATGAACCTTCAAGTCTAGAAATGGTTTCTTGTAAAGCCACTGACAGACTGCTATCAAATGACCAATTCCTCAAAGGAGCACGTAGAATCAGGTCCTTCTCCAGTGTTCTTTGCTATTAAAACCTGAGACTTTGGGTAGCTACAAAGGGAATGGGAAACTCTGAAGTTATTTCTAAACTCCATAGCTAGTATTGTCTCCTTTCATTCTGTCTCCAGCTGTGTTAACATTGGAGCATGGATTTCTAGCTGGAGGCGCATTAAGGGTCATCTACTACAATCTCTTCGTCATACTTATTAATAGAGTAAGGCTCTGAGAGTTTACATGATGTACTACTTAACCATAGTTAATATATAGTAGAAATCAAACTTGAACTCAGATTGTCTGATACTCGATCCAAACTTGTTTTCTTGCTGTGGGCCTATGTGAGGCCAAAGATAATTCAATTTGGTCAATTCAGAGGAAAACAAAATACAATTTTGGCATTAGGATAAAACAAAACTGTTTGAACTTGATCCTTTGACACAAAATCTACTACCCCTTTTTTTAACTCTACCACACTGTCTCTATTTGTTTTTAATTATAGAGCATTCTGGCTGCCTTATAACCCCAGTTCCCTATGGTGGCAAATACTTTCTCTGTTAACATGCTTTGTTAATATGGTAGACATGTTGAGCATCAACCATCACTAAAGGAGGAGTTTCACAAGATGTCTACAACTTTCTTTTGTAATGTGGATAGTGAATAATTAGTATCTTTTAGAGGTGTCCTCAGCTCCTCCTAGGTTTGGTAATGTCCTACTTGGAAGTTCATATTCCCTAATTATTTGAATGGGATGATGATTTTCTACCCCATAAAACCCACCTAAATCCTGCTGATAAGAAACATTTCCCAAAAAGGCCATGGGATCGATAAGGTGGTTTTTCCGTGAATGTGGGATGCACTTTTGAATCATGTGGGGTCAGTCTCCACCATTCCCTGAAGGCTGGTCTTTCTTGCCTCACTTCAACTTACACCAATAAAATTCTCCATTTAGTCTGAGTGTTTTGTGGGCTGAACCCGGCAGATTTTACATCAGAAACTAAATGCTAGTTTGGGATAGGCACACATGGCTCACATTGATATGAACATAACATGCAGGCAGGTACCCAAATGCTCATTCTGGCCTTTAAATTTATTTAACAACATGTCATGGCAGAAATCCTGAGGTAAACAGGATGTACACGGGAAGCAGGGGAAGGATTGAGGTTTCATGCCAGAGTGCCTGTGATAGGCTTTTCATATTGTATCTCTAAAATGACTGCAAGAGAGTATAGGCTATAGGTTTTTTAAAGTAGGATGTATCCAGAAACTGCCCTCTTTGGGGGATTTTTCGGTGCTAAACTTGGCTAACTGCACATAAAGAAGAATCTTTTTTCTTTTGTAATAAGGGAGCTTACATTTTAGGAGGCAGCTAGGCTCAATGGACAGAACACTGGGTATGGAGTAAGGAAAACCCGAGTTCAAATCCAGCCTCAGATACTTCCTAGCTGTGTGACCATGTGTAAGTCACTTTACCTCTGTTTGCATTAATCCACTGGAGAAGGAAATGGTAAACCACTCCAATGTCTTTGCCAAGAAAACCCCACGGACAGCATGATTCACAGGGTCATGAAGCATCAGACATGATGAACAACAACAAAAGAATCAGGAAGTATATAAGTGTCTCTGCTGCACCTGGGAAGGAAACTGTATGCCAGGTAAGGCAACGAACATTAATCAAAGCAAATGTGAAGGGCTTTTGTGTTGTTTGTGATATTGCTGAATCCATTTTCAGAACTCAGAGAGAAATATCCTATGAAATCTAAAGGAAAAGCCTGAACTAAAAATATGATATGAGTTTAAGAAAGATACCCCAGGCTTCGGCATATCTGTGAGAAGAGAAGTTCACAAACATTGGTGACATTCAAAAAAAGTCATATGGGCTGAGCCAATGGTAGACTGTCAATTTGTGGTAGTTACTGATAATTCCTATTTCTCCTTATACCTCGGGTATTAATAGAACTTCTGAGAAGAGGGCAAATTCCCTGATTTCCACCAGCTACTAAATTTGTGGCCCCATCAAGTCTTTGGGGTTATAGAAATCTTGGGATCCTGACTACAGGGAAATTCTTAACTCACTTAAAGTGTAAACTGAAGGACCATGTACATGGACTATCAAGGAAATCTACCAGGTAACTTGACCACTGGCTTGGAGTCACGGAGATGCTAAGTATCTCTGTAACTCTTATCAATTCACAACTTCTCTCTTCCTCAGTTTTCTTATCTTAAAATAGGATCAAATGATAGATACAAAGGACTTGAAAACTTTAAAGCACTCTTTGAAACATTGGTGCAAAATCTTTCAAGTTCAGCCCATTAATCTCTTATAGTGAATGGAGAACTTTACTGGAGTAAGTTAAAGTAGGACAAGGAAATGAGATAAGTACTAATTATTATTAACACCATACAAATATTTCAATAATTAATTTTATACTATCAAATAGAATTCTTATTAAAAGTTTTAAAATGTGAAGAATCCAACCAGTCTTTTAAAGAGGATACTGGATGCCATCTTTTTTCTTTTTTTTAACATTTGTTTATTTTTAGTTTACATCATTCATTTCCATGAGATTTTGAGTTACAAATTTTCTCTCCCTCTTTCCCCTACCCACCACCCCAAAACAGCAATCCCACTGTATACCCCCTCCCCCAAGCAGCTCTCTCTTATATCCTCCCCAATCATCCCTCTGACTATTTGATAGGGCAAGATGGATCTCCCAACCCCAGTACCTGTATATTTCCCTCCTTCCTATTCCACCCCTCACTTGTTCTATTCTCTACTTTGTCCCTGTCCCTTTACAAAAGTACGTTCTTCTAACAACCCTCCCCCCCACCTGCCCTCCCCTCCATCATCCCACCTCTCATCCCCTTCCCCTCTACTCTCCTGTAGGGCAAGATACCCACTTTAGAGTG
>CM053583.1:38303214-38350253 GCA_028627135.1 Pseudochirops cupreus | reverse complement strand
AGATCCATCTTGCCCTACCAAAAAGTGACATAGGAGAGAATAGACTGGGGGAGGTGGGACACACTGCGATGGCTGTTTTGGGGCGGTGGGAGGGGGAAAGACGGGGAGAAAATATGTAACTCAAAATCTTGTGGAAATGAATGATGCAAACTATAATAAAATTTAAAAAAAAAAGAAAAAAAAGATGTACTCTTTGAGAAGGAAAAGATAAAATAAAGGAGCCCAAAGGAAAAAAAAAATTGGTAGGTATTCTCTGTCCAATTACATTTGTCCTTTTAGAATAATCCAATTTTTCTTCCCCAGCAGAATTATTTTTCTTTGGATTTTCATAGCCTCATTTTTTAAAAAATAGTTATATTTTACTATAAAATTCATTTTTAGGAGCAGCTAGGTGGTGCAGTGAATATAACACCAGACCTGGAGTCAGGACCTGAGTTGAAATCCAGCCTCAGATACTTAATGCTAGCCATGTGACCTTGGGCAAGTCCTGCCCTACCTCCTAGAAAAAGCAAAAAAAAAAAAAATTCATTTTTAAAAACTTTTGAGATCCCAATTCTCTTCTTATCTTCAACCACCTCCACACCCATCGAGAAGGCAAGTAATATGATACCAGTTATGCATGTGATGTCATGTAAAACATTTCCATAACAGCTGTGTTGCCAAAAAATTAAGAAAAATAAAATAAGTGAAAAATAGGCTTCAGTTTGCACTGAGAGTTCATCAATTTTCTCTCTGGAGGTGGATGACATTTTTTTTTCCCCACCAGTCCTTTGGAACTGCATTGGATCATTGTATTGATTACATTGGATAAGTCTTTCACACTTATCACTGTTAACAGTATTGTGTGCAACATTTTCCTGGTTCTGTTCATTTCATTTTATAAGAGTTTATGGAAGTCTTCCCAGGTTTTTCTGAAACCATCCCCATGTCTTTTTTTTTCTTTTTTTTTTTACAACACAACAATATTCCATCACAACCATATAGCACCGCTTGTTCAGCCATTCCCCAATTGAAAGACTTCTCTTAGATTTCTAATCCTTTGCCACGGCAAAAAGGACTTCTATAAATAATTTTTGTACTTGTGAGTCCTTTTCCTTTTTCAATGATCTCTTTGCAAAACAGACCTGGAAAAGGTATTGCTGAATCAAAGCTTATGCACAGTTTTAAGGACCTTTTCCATAGTTCCAATTGTTCTCTAGAATGGTTGGATCAGCTCACAACTCCTCTAACAGTGCACTAGTGTTCTTATTTTTCCATGTCCCCCCTAGTACTTGTCATTTTCCTTTTCTGTCATGATAATCAAATCTAATATGCACAAGGTAGCACCTCAAAGTTGTTTTCATTTTCATTTATCTGAGCAAAAGTGATTTACAACATTTTATAACAACATTGATAGCTTTGATTTCTTCTTCTGAAAATTGCCTCTTCATATCTTTTCACCATTTGTCAACTGGAAAATCAATCCTTTATACATTTTTTCTCATTTGCCCATATATTTGAAAAATGAGGAATTTGTTAGAGAAACTTACTGTATGGATTTTTTCCTAGTTTCCCACTTTCCTTCTAATTTTGGCTGCATTGGTTTTGCTTGAAAAAAAAAACCTTTAATTTCATGTAATCAAAATTTTAATTCCTGTGAATGTCTCTATCTTTTTAGTTATAAATTGTTCCCCTATTCATGGATCTAACAGGTACGTTTTTCCATGATACCTTCATTTGCTTCTGATATCACCCTTTATTTCTAAATCATATATACATTTTGACTTTATCTTGCTAAACAAAGTGAGATATTAGTCTACATTGAGATTCTACCAAAATGCTTTCCAATTTTCTAAGCAATTTTGGTCAAACAATGAGTTCTTATACCAAAAGGTTGGATTATTCTGGTCATTTACTACATTTAGATGTATTATATACCTAATCTATTCCACCACTCTATTTCTTAGCCAATACCAGATCATATTAACAATTACTGCTTTCTAATATAGTTTGAAATCTTGTACTGTTAGGTTGCCTTCCTTTCACCTTTTTCTCATTGATTCCTTCAATATTCTTGAAATTTTGTTCTTCCAGATGAATTTTTTCATTATCCACTTTTTTCTAGTTCTAAAAAATAATTCATGGGCAGTCAGGTGATGCAGAGCATAGAGTGCCAGGACTGCAGGAAGACTCATTTTTATGAGTCCAAATTTGACCTCAGACACAAATAGAGTCATGAAGATTTAAATATGACTAAAAAATGACTGAACAATAGTAACAAAAAATAATTCTTTGTTAGTTTGACTAGCATGACAGTGAATTAGTAAATTAATTTAGCTAGAACTCTCATTTTTATTATATTGGGTTAGCCCACCCAAAAACAATTAATATTTCTCTAATTATCTGGATGTCTTTATTTTTATTAAAAATGTTTTATAATTCACAGAGTTCCTGAGTTTGTCTTAGAAGGTAGACTCTCAAATATTTTATAGGTATTTCAAATGAAATTTCCCCATCTCTTCCTGCTAGATTTTGTTGGAAATATATAGAAATAATGAAGACTTATGTGGATTTATTTTATATCCTGCAACTTTCCTAAAGTTAATTGTTTCACCTAGTTTTTTAGGTAATTCTCTGAGGTTCTCTAAGCACACAACCCTAGTGACTGCAAAAAGCAATAGTTTTATTTCCTCAGTGCCTATTGGTATTCTTTCAATATTTTTCTTGACTTACTGCTATAACTGGCATTTCTAGTACCATATTGAATAATAGTGATGATAATAGACATCCTTGCTTCACTGCTGACCTAATAGGGAAAGTTCTAGTATATCCCTATTACATACAATCCTTGATCTTGGTTTTAGTTAGATAATACTAATCATTTTTTTAAAGGCCCCATTGATTCTCATAGGAATAGGTGTTGTATTTCACCAAACACTTTTTCTCCATCTATTGAGATATTCCTATGATTTCTGTTGGTTTTGTTATTGATATGGTCAATTATTCTGGTAGTTTTCACAACATTGAGCCAGTCTTGCATTCTTGGTATAAATTTCATCTGGTCATAGTACATATGCATATGTTTGAGGTGTGTTTCTTGTAAATAGCATATTGCTGGATTCTGGTTTCTATTCCGTTCTATTATCCGCCTCCATTTTATGGGTGAATTAATCCCATTCACATTCACTGTTATGATTATTAAATGTGTATTTTCTTCCATTATTTCATTCTTTAGAGCTTCCCATTCTTCCCAGCTTCTTTTGCCTGGTAGAATTTCAGTCTATGATACCATACAATGACTTCCTCTGAATCATTTGAAGTCTGCTCTCCTAAAATCTAGGGTACATAACAAACAATTTAACACAAAAATTGTTATTATATTCAATTTCAGCATAAATACTTGTATATGAAACTTTGAATCCCTATTCTATAAATCTTGAAAATTAAATAGATCTGGGAAAATTAGAAACCAGTATGGGAACAACTAAGTATAGACTAATAGCTCACACCATGTAACAAGATCATGTCAAAATGAGTACATGATTTAGATATAAGGGGTGATACCACAAACAAATTGGAAGACCATGGAATAATTTATCTGTCAGATTGGTGGACAAGGGAAGAATTTATGATCAAACAATAGATAGAGAACATTGCAAGATAAAATGAATAATTTTATTAAATTAAAAAGATTTTGCACAAACAAAACTAATGCAACCAAGATCAGATATAAAGCAGAAGCTGGAAAATAATTTTTATAGAAAGTGGCTCTGAGAAAGGCCTCCTTTCTCAAATATATAGAGAATTGCGTCAAATTTATAAGAATATAGTCATTCTTCAATTGATAAATGGTCAAAAGATGTGAATAGGCAATTTTCAGGTCAATTCAAAACTATTTATAGTCATATGAAAAATTGCTCCAAATAACTACTGATTAGATAAATACACATTGAAACAATATTGAGGTAGCACCTCTCACCTATCAGATTGGTTAATATGACAGAAAAAGAAAATGATAAATGCTGGAGGGGATGGGAAAATTGGGATACTCATGCCCTGTTGGTAGAGTTGTGAACTGGTCCAAAAATTTATCCTGTTTATAGCTTGCTTTGTATATATTTATTTGCATGCTGTTTCTCTCTGTTAGATGATAAGCACCTTAAGGGCAGAGTCTATCTTTTGCATCTTTTGGTATCCCTCACATTTAGCAGAGTATCTCACACATAGTAGATGCTTAATAAATATTTACTGATTAATTGATTATTGGCCTCTATGATAGTTTGTGTAAGAGGGAGGATTTCAAACCAGGTCTTCCTGACTTTAAGGTCAACTATCTAGCTATTTCATCACATTGCTTTTCTTGATTTAGTTAGGAAGAGGGGTGTCTTTTTCTGGGGCCAGACAAAGTAAAATGTGTAACTGAAGTTACAGGAACATTTTAAATAAAAGAAGAGGAAAGCCAAGGGAAATCATGGTGGGTAGTCACAATATACTGTTTGATATAGGAGACTAACCCATGTTCTGTAATTGCTGAAGCTAGGAATCACAGTTTAGGACTTGAGGAAAGAGGAGAAGAATTGGAATAATTGATATGGAAAATCATATAGGGAGTCAAGATGGATACAGTAAAAGAGTTGTTGATCAGCCACAAATACCCAGCTCAGATCATGTACCATAAATTTCTAATAAGTGAAATCAACTAATTTTATGCATTATTCAGAAATGCTCTCTAGCCTTAAATCAAGAGGGAAGAAATTGGATCTTATCACTTGCCCCAAAATAAGGATTCAGAGGCTGAGAATGATGGAGAGTTAGGCAATGGATTGTAGGTTACTGGCTTCTAAAACATTCAAGAGGTAATGGATGCGATTAAGGTGCTATCAAAATCCTCAAAGCAGGGCAAGTGATCTATGAAGCAGGAAAGCAGCAGCTGTTGCAAACAACCCTAATGAGGGTTGAGAGACAGTTTCTAAATGCAGAACTAGACCAGATTTTTGTGTTTGTGGTCCTAAACTGATCAATGCACTGTTCTGTTGACAAGGAAAACAAGACAATGAGCTGAGACCTCTATAGCAGAGAACAATTGTTAGAACAATAGAACAAAAGTTACCTGGGTGATGTCCCAGTATCTTTGCATTCATTCCCCTATATTGTGTCGAATTCCTGGCATAGTCTGGTGCCATGGACGGTACTACAAGATGTCTTAAGAAATAGCAATCAGATATAGGATTATAATGGAATATTACTGTGCTATAAGAAATAATGAGCAGGATGATTTCAGAAAAACCTGGAAAGATTTATACAAACTGATGCAAAGTGAAGTGAGTAAAACCAGGAGAACCTGTGCACAGTAACAGCAATATTGTATTATGAACAACTGTGAATGACTTAGCTATTCTCAGCCACAGAGTGATCCAAGATAATCTCAAAGGAATCATGATGAAAAATGCTATCCACCTCCAGGGAAAGAACTGATGGCATCTGAATAAAGATCAAAGCATACTATTTTTCATTTTCTCTTTTTTAGTTCAAATTTTCTACTACAAAATGACTAATAAGGAAATATGTTTTATGTGATTGCACATGTATAGCCTATATCAGATTGCTTATATCTCAGGTGACCAGGGAGAGGGGAGGGAAGAAAAGATAAAACTTGCAACTAGATTTTTTTAAAAACAACACAAATGAGTGTTAAAAATGTTTTATGTGTAATTGGGCAAAAAATAAAATAATATTTAAGCAAAAGTTTGTACTGTGCCAATATTATGTCCAAAAGTTAATGAAGTTAATGCACATACACATATACATATTATATATGTGTGTATGTAACTTCCGGGTTCTCCCAGTTTCCCTCATGTAAATATGTTTGAGAGGTAATGGAATATCTCTGGGATTCTATACATATGTCAGTTATGAGTGTGTCAGAAATAAGAGGATCATGACAGGAAGAAGGATACACAAGTGAAAAAAAGAGTACCAGTGATAGACTGGGAAAATAAGCATGAGATGAAAAGTCACACTAAGATTGAAGAATAGATTTATCATTCTCACTATGAATGATGATAGAAGGTACTCAAAGGAAAGAAAACCATGACCATTTGTGAAATTAGCCAATTCTGTGAGTCTAAATTTTATATAAAGATGTTGTAAGCCGAATTCTTGTTTAAATATCAGTTGGACAAGATAGCCAATGGGGGCCTTTCCAAATCTGAGATTCTGTCAAATCTTGGAAGTCATGCAGTTCTAAGAGAAACTAAGGTCTAAAGCTTAACCAAGCCAGTGTGTGACCTGTCAGGTTATGGGAGTTGACAAACCTAAAGAATTATGTACTCAAGTCATCAGAGGGATCATCAGTATGAATATCATGGTCCACCGAGGAAACAAAGAGTCAGATGCTGAAGTCAGTGAGGAAGATAGGAAGATGGCAATAGACAGAAGCAACAGGGACTGAGAAAGCATGGTATAAATGGATTGTGTGGTCTTCAAATAGTTCACATTCAAATGTCAATCAAAAAGCACGTATTAGGTGGCTCAATGGATAAAGTTCTGGGCCTGGGGTCAGAAAGGTTCATCTTCTTGAGTTTCAATCTGACCTCAGATACTTACTAGATGTTTGATCACAGGCAACTTAGACATAATCTCATTTGCCTCAGTTGTGTCATCTGTAAAATGAACTGGAGAAGGATATTGCAAACCACCAGGATCTCTGGCAAGGAAATCTTAAATGGGGCCATGGAAAATCAGTCAGAACTGAAAATTGACTTAAATAATGTGTTAGGCACTTTGTTAGACTCTGAGGATACAATGATAGAAACAAAAAAAGTCCATTTCTTTCATTCAAAAAGAGGTGTCAGGTAAATAAAGGGAATACTTAGAGCACTCCAATAGTTAGGTGTAACATAAAAGCATATTTAGAGGTAGCAAAGGGCAGTAGAAAGAAAGAAGACTAAGGACTGAAAGAGCAGGTTTCAAAGTTCTGCTGCATCCTGGCTGCATGACCCCCAGCAAGTAAATCACTTTACTTCTCAAAGTTTGAGGGAATGCTCTGACCCATCTTTATAGAGCGGATTTCCTTATGGAGGAGTTCTGTACTAGTGAAATAATAAGGCAGTCCTTGTTACCCAATAACTTATTTATCGAGAAACATTAGTGTCTGGTAGAGAAACAGGCAGCCTTGGACTCAGCAAGACTTGGGTTCAAGTTTCATCTCTGACCCCTTCTGGCTCAGTAACCCCAAAAGAGTCACTAAATTTCTGAGGGCTCAAGGAAACTATCTAAGATTATAAACTCCATAGTACTGATGAGAGGGAGATTCCTCACCAGGAGTCTTGATACCAAGGAAGCCACAGGTCTGATGTGAAAACAAAAACAATCTACGCCACACACACACACACACACACACACACACACACACACACACACACACACAGAATTTGTGGATCTGAAAAATTCTTCTCTTCAACCCCAACTACTTCCCCTTGCATACCTTCTATTGACTTAATGCCTTAATGTTTTGAAAACTAATAAATTATCTCACAGCAATCCTGTGAGGGAGATGCCATTATTTCCACTGTACAAAAGACTAATCAAAAAGGTGACATGACCATAGTTAGTCGGCATGTGAGGAAAGATTTGGACATAGGTCTCCCTGACACCCAATCCAGGTCTCTATTATGTCAATACTGACTTGCATAGAGTGTAGTTAAGTGTTATGACAGTTTATAGATTAGGAAATTGAGCATCCAAATGTTATTTTTTTACCTCAAGCCACACAAGTAGTAAGTCTCACATCAAGACTTAAACCAGGATCTTCACAATCAAGGGCAGTGCCTTCCATATGACCATGTGCTTCAGGCTTCCACCTAGGCCATGCCATTTTGTCCTTTTCAATGTGCATCCATAACATTTCCCCCATTTGTAGTTCTGTGTCACCTGAGTTCTTTTGTTTCACCTATAAACAAAGTTCAGGAGGATCCATTAACCAGATGAGGACTCTTGTATGTCACAGGATGGGTTAAATCAAAAGGAAAATAAAGCTGTCTTTGCATTTTCAAATGAGGCTGATGCATGTGAGGGACTGACCTCTGGGCTCAAACCAGAGAATAAAGCCAATGTTCTTCTCAGTTACTTGTCAATGAGTCAAAAAGCTTCAACACAAGCCATAACACAATTCGGTGTTTGGCTAATGGGTGCAATGTGGGGGGAGAGGGGAAAGGGAGGATGGACTCTGGTTGGTAACAGCCTGGTAAAATGTCCACCCTGACCTTTTGATTACTGTCCAATTCACTTCAGGTCTCTGTCACTTGGGAGAGTTATAAAGAAAATAGGTCTGTAAGGGGGAAAAATGTTTGTCATTTTGTTAGGAAAGCCTAAAGACATTAGGCCATTGGGGCTAGTTCCCCAACCTGCCCCAATCCCTCATTTATAAAATACTGGCAATCCCTAAACGTAATTTATGATATTTTTGGCCTCTCTGTACCATTTCTCTGTGATCTTAATGGGTTTAATCTTCTGTCAGGATTGGACCTTCCATCTTGAACTCAGTAATGCTGTTAAACTGAACCCTTTTACAGTTACCCTCAAGAATTATACATGATCAGCCTTATCTATAATTAACAAAGTAGCAGCATGGATTAAATAGAATATTGGCTTCTTATTTATTAGATTAGCCTTTCAAGTCTGTGTGGAATAAACTGACTCAAGTACCCCTGAAGGAAAGTGGATTTAAACCAGTTTCTCTCTTCTCACGTCTCCAAACTGGGATTCTCTATGGTATCTTGGTGTTTACTGGACCCTGGGGGAAGTCTGCTGAAAATCCAATTTTTTACAAAAATTCTAATTCTCATCAAGTTCAAAATCAGTTACAAAACAACTGTTTGCATGTTGGATGATGGATGGTAACTAAGCACAGTTTCCATGCCCTCCTCCATCCAGCAAATTAGAGTAATTAAAGCTGATATTTATATAGTCCTTTTAAGATTTGTGGAGTGACTGATAAATGGTATTTGATTCGATTCTCACAACAACTAAATGAGGCAAGTGCTAACAGGATTATTATTGCCTTCTTTCTTAGATGGAGAAAAGATATGCTTCAGGAGATTAAGGGACTTATTCAGGATCCCACAGCAAGCATGAGTCTTCCTAACTCCAGGTCCAATGTGTTATGCACCATACCACAAACAGATAGTATTTGATGAGAGTAAGTAAATAAGGAATATACTGTACCCTGGGAGGGGTGGGGGGGGGGGGTGTTAAATTTTTTGCCTATTGGCTACACCCAGCTCCTAGGCAACCAAGGAGTGATAATCTTAATCAACAATTCATGAGCCTCTTGTCCAAATGACTTTCCCTAATCAATTCAGAATAAAACGTGGTATCTTATAAAAGCAAAGGAATTTACTTAAACCAAATGCAAAATAAATATAACTTTCTGCTTCCTCTCTAAAGAACTCCTGCTTTTGAATTTCAGCTCAACTCCTGCCTTAACTCTGTTTCTTCATCTCATCAAATAATTGTATTTCTCAAAGATTCCAAAACATAGATTTGGGAATGAAGGACGGCAAGGTAACACCTTGTCTCCCTCATCATTTAAAATGCTAGAAAGTGAAATGCAAGATCAAGATAAAAACGAAAACCAAGGAAATATATCAAGAAACCAGCACTTTCCTCAGTTATTGGCCAACAGTATCTCTTCTCATACACCTAAGAAATGAAAGCTCTAAATCCTCTCCTCAACTCACCTCCTCTTTAACCTAAAGAAAGGGACATACACAGTGGCACTTATACATATGTCTAGTATCCACAGATGACTCCTTCCTATCTCTTCCTCCCTCCAATCTTTACTCCCTGCCATAGACTTTCAGTACAGCATTGAAAGATAAAGTATGGAATGGTGATTAAAGACTTTCCTGATGACCAAATGCTTCAGTAACTGGAGTTACTTCTTAGCATGAGAATGCAGAAATTTCAGTGTCTTAAAAGTCTTGAAAGACCAGTGGTGTCAAACATGCAGTGTGCAGGCCCAGACCACCACACTCTTTAGAGTTTGAACCAGATTGAAATGTAATTGAGAAATATTTAACAAAATAATTAAAGATAGAATACAACATAGACAATGTTAATTTGTGGTTTTCTAAGTTGATATACAATGCAAGGATCCATTTCTATTTGTTTGACACATTGTTGTAAATCAATAAAAGAAGTGTGGAGGACTTCAGAGAGCCTTGTTGTTTCTTCTTGCAGAATATAATAGAGAAAGGTAAGATTTCTACTGTCAGTCCTTTGATGGCATGGTCTAGAAGGAGTCCCGATATTTTTCTCCTTCTTTTGTTCCCCTTAGGGTTTGTATCACTGGAATCTAGCCCATGTCATTTTGTCAATCCTCTGTTATACTTTTTAAACCAGGGCAAAAAATAACTCAAAAAGTTTCACCAAAAGTATCCTCTTTATGATACCATCTTTACCCATTGAATGAATAAATGAGCTTCTGGAAGATAGAGTTTCCAAATAAACCATTGATCATACCTTGTTTATATGTACATAGAAAAATACATGCTGTAGCAATGTGACGTAATGGAAAAAGTAATGAGCCTTGTTTTGGGAGGTTTACAGGAGATTACTGGTCTTCCCTAATATTTAGTAGCAAATGCTTTCTAAATGTCATTTATTTTTAACTTTGCACTCAATCTTCCTAAGATTAAAGACTGGTTATTCACAAAACTTTTATATATGAATCCAAACCTATTGAGATAAAATCTTGTAGTTCAGACATTTATTGGCTCCATGAAAAGACTCAAGAACACAGTTACTGAAACAATGGGGTGCTTCAAGAAAAAAAAGTTATAAATAAAAGCCAGCCATCACTCTTGTTGACTCCAAGCTCATTACTGATCTCACCAGAGTAAATGCTAACAATGAGAAGTTGTTACCAAGAAATTGTAGGAACTTTTGACCCTTCCTTATATCTAGGAGAAAGCCAGCTTCTCCCATAGGCTGTGGAAATCCTTAAGATTTTCCAAGCTTCTTGGTCTTGCATTTTACTTTCTAGCATGTTAAATGATGGGGGTGTTGTCCTCCATTCCCATATCAATGTTTTAGAATCTTCGAAAAATACAACTATTTGATGAGATGAAGAAAGGGAATTAAGACAGAAGTTGATCTGAAATTCAAAAGAAGGAGTTCTCAAGGGAGGAAGCAGAAAGATATGCCATTTGAGACTGGAAAAACACAGAAAAGCAGGAAGAGAGGTTTTTCTTATTAATTTTTTAACCACACTTTTTGTAATATTGAATGTAAGGTTCATCTGCCAGAGTTGAGAATTTAATCATACAGAACAGTTTATATTAGGCATATTTAATCTTGAAACAGGGGTTTCCAAAATTTAGATGTCTCAGAATTATGCAATAGCCCAATAGACAAATACAGAAGGACTGGAAAAGGTTTCCATTAGAGTCTTGGACTTTAAGTTGTGTTCCAGATCTGATACTTATTTGGACTACAAGAGTGACAGCATAGTATGGTGGATGGGGCACTGAGATTGGTATTAAAAGAATTTAGGTTCAAATAACATCTCAGACACTAGTTTGGTGACCCTGAAAAAGTGTCTTAAGCTCTCTGTGACTCTCTGTGACCTTGTCTGTAATATAGAAGTATAGGTTACAATTACTGGCCTCTGTGGTCTCGTTAGCTCTAAATTTCTGATCCTGAGTAGTTAGTCTAACCTTTCTGAGCCTCAACTATAACTTGTAAAAGATGTGTCAAACATATTTCCTGACAGCCCCATGCACCCTGCAACACTCCTTTAGTAAAGACCAAAGCAGATTAAAATGTAATTGGGAAATATTTTCTTAAATAAATCAAATTACAATACAACATAAAGTTAATATGTAATTTTCTAAGTCAATACTTGGCCCACAGGGATATTTACATTCAGTTTCATGGGCCCTGTTTGTACTTGAGTTTGACATCAATATCTAGAACAGCAGTTCTCAACCTGTGGATCACAACCCCTTTGGAGGTCAAATGACCCTTTCATAGGGGTTGCCTAAGACCATCGGAAAACACATATTTCTGATGGTCTTAGTTACTGAGACACTTCTCCCCTATCCATCTGTAGGTGGGTCCGCCCACATGCAGAAACCCCCACATAGGAGTATTAAAGGGTTGCAGCATTAGGAAGGTTGAGAACCACTGGTCTAGTAAGTGAGAATAAGGACAAATCCAGTGTTGAGTTAATGAATATGAAACACTATAATAATGTGATTTAAAGGCACGCATGATCATATTAATGTGGGTACTCTTTCTACCAGGGCCAGTTACAACCCACTTCTGCCTTTTTTATCCTGTGCTATTTTTGTCCATCTTTCTGTGAATACTGTATATTAGATTTACCCAATATGCTGAAGGCTGTGCACTGCTTTTTGAATATTTCATGGACAGTGAAGCCTCAGGCTGTTCATATATTATCACCCTTCACTCTTTATTCATGATGATTTCATCTCATTTTCCAGTAAGATATATATGTTCCCGATGTTTTGTCTTCCATGTCATCTGAAAGGCTGCCTCTTGTTCTACTTCCTTCATCAAACCTTCCCTGACACCTTTAGGCTACACTGATAATTTTTGATGTTGATGTTCAGTCATGTCTGACTCTTCATGACCCCATTTGGGGTTCTCTTGGCAAAGACTGTGGGGTGGTTTGCCATTTCCTTCTCTAATCCATTTTACAGATAAAGAAACTGAGGAAAACAAGGTTAAGTGACTTGCCCAGAGTCAAACAGCTAGTAAATGTCTGAGGCTGGATTTTGACTCAGGTCTTCCTGATTCTTGTTTGCCTCTCTTTCTTCATCTGTAAAATGAATTGGAGAAAGAAATGGCAAAACACTTCAGTATCTTTGCCAAGAAAATCCCATGTGGAATCACCACCCCTAAGAGTTGGACATCACTGAAAAAATGACTTAGGAACAACTTCTTGATTCTAGGCCCACTACTTTATCCACTGTACTGTCTAGATGCCGCCCCATCCCCCATAATAGTAACAAAATTCTAGAAGGCTTCATGATTCACTAAGCACTCTGTTCACAACAAAGCTATAAATTAGACCACAGAAATATAATTATTCCTATTTTTCAGGTGAGGAAACAGAAGCTCAGAAAAATGAAGGGACTTTTATAAAATCACAACTGTTTTCAGAGTGATAAATTCAACCCAGGTTTCCTACCTTCGAATCCACTGATTTTTCCCTTCCTTGAATTTCTACCATGGAATAGCTCTTAAAGCAGATCTTCTCAAACCTTTTTGCAACATGAATCCCTTTCTTAGTTATGTGAAATCCTTCTCAGTAATAATGTATAAAATAAGATGCATAGGCCTACGATCTCCTGAAGAATCATCACTAGAAAGAATGACTCAGGTATTAATACTCTGCTGAGACCCTCAGTCTCTTCTCCCCTCTGAGTGGAAGGATAGAGGACAGCGCACTACCCTTCTCCCAAAGCCCTCCTCTACCAAGGGCTCACAAGCTTTCTGGTGCCTTTGTTTGCCATTAGCTGCTTTACTTGGCTTCACCCCACGGGATAATATGCCCCCTGTTACCTCCCCACTTTTTCAGCAACCTTTTTGTGTGTTATCTTCCACCATTAGATTGTAAGCTCCTTGAGGGCAGAGACTATCTCTTTCTCTTACTTGTATCCCTACCACTTAACACAGGGCCTGGTCCATAGTAGGTACCTAATAAATGCTTATTTATCATTGTGGAAAAACAGGAAAAACATTTTGTCATAATACTATGCATATATAATATTATTAATATATCATTATATATTATATTGATACATGATATATTATACAATATTAATAATTATTAATAATATAAATATTAATCTAATATTGTACATATATACATGCATATATATTTGTGTATATGTATATATGTGCATGTATGTATATATACACACATACACACATACATATTTAAAGCAAGTTCCCCCAGACCCAAGATTAAAAACCTCTGGTGTAGTCACTAAACTCTTAAAGATATACTATCTGCTTTTCTTACTGTTTCTTCTGTATAGAAATGAGTCTTGCCTCCCCAGTTAGATTTTCTTCTTCTCCAAAGATGTGATCCAATAAAAAATAAACTGGATTTTTTTGAAGTCAGAAGCTGAGCTCAATTCCACCTCTGCCTCTTATTACCTCAGTGATCCTGGATAAGTCATTCAACCTCCCTCAAATTCATACCCTCTTCTGGAAACTAAAAGGCTTTGATTAGGTAGGACCATAAGTTTAGAACTGGAAGGGCACTTAGACATCAGCTAGTCTGACACCCTCCTTTTTCATTGATGAGGAAGGTGAGACTTTATGATGCTATATCACAGGCCTAACCATGTCACCCATAGCCCCTCTCATCACTCAATACACCCTTATTACCTCCTTATTATTTATATTATTCCTTATTACTTCCAGGATCAAATCCAAAATCAATGTAAAGCCCTTCATTACCTGTCCCCTTTTCATCTTTCTAGTCTTCTCACCAGTTACTCTTGGAATTGTGCTGGGGCCCGCTCAAACCAACTCCTGGGTGCAAATTGTGAAATTTTCACAATGAGCTTTTATACCTTAGAAATAGGCAAATACTATAAATCAGGGCTTGATTTTCTTTTGATAATTGTTAGACTTAAGGTTTGATGTTATTAATGCCAATTAAGCTTAAAAGTATGTCTTGTCTACATTTTTCCCTTCAGAGAGCTGGTTATTAAATATTTACCATCCAACCCTTGCTTCCCTGTATGTACTGGCTGATTTAACTTCCTTGCTGTTTCTTTCACGAGACATTTTTTGCATCTTCACTGGCTTTCCTCCACGACAGGAATCATTTCCCTCCTCCTCTCTGCTTCCAGGCTTCCTTCAAGCTTCAACTAAAATCCCACCTTCTAGTTGTCCTTACTGTTAGTACCTTCCCTCTGAATTACCACTATATCCTGTATGAGTGTGAGTGTGTGTGTGTGTGTGTATACGTGTATATACATATATATATAATCTGTGTGTGTGTGTATATATACGTATTATGTATGCATATATGTATGTATACATGTATGTGCATATATGAATTGTATACATAATTTGCCTTTATGTCTATGTGTATATATGTATGTGTATATATGTGTGCATATATATATGTATATATATATGTGTGTGTGTGTGTGTGTGTGTGTGTGTGCGTAATTCATACACGGTTGTCTGCATGTTGTCTCCCTCCCTTAGTCTGTGAGTTTCTAGAGGGCAGGGGCTGCCTTTTACCTTTCTTTATATCTCTAGTTCTTAGCCCAGTACCTGGCCCATAGTAGGTCTTAATAAATTTGTCTTGGTGGATTTGTTTTGCTTTGTCCAAGGTCATAAAGGTAGTCGTGGCAGATCTGGAATGTACTCTTAAGTCGTCTCTGACTCCAGAGTCATGGCTCCCCCCACCTCACCTCCCAGGACCACCCCAGCTCTAACTGCTTGATCCAACCACCCTGGCAACATAGTGCCCCTGGGAGCGTGGCTCAGCAAAGGCTGACTGATAGGCCCTGAAAGGGTAAAGACAGGCAAAAGGGAAAGAGAGTGAGGTGAGGGAAAAGGAAGTCACTGGGAGAAAAGGCAAGGGGGTAGGTGGGAGCGAGAATGAGGCAATCTTCCCTGTTTTCTCCTCTCCTGTCTCTGCCTGTTAATTTCATTAACTCTCACTCAGGCAATGGATGGGGAGGGAAGTCAGAGAGCAGCTCAGTTCTCCTTGCTATCAGTGTTCACAGGAGCCCTCCCTTGGTTCTCCTCACCTACATCCAGCCACCCTGGGGCCCAGACATTTTCACGAGTTGTCAACAGTTTGTTAAATTGGTCCCAATCAGACCAGAGCTGAATTTCACACTGGCACTCTTGCCTGGGGGGAGAGCAAAGCCATGTGGTTGACAAGGAGCCAGCAGCAGAGGCGGCGTGTAGGCTGTCTCAGAGTAGCTCATTACCAGGAGTGGTACCCACCTGGCTCCATGGGAAGCATTCTGTTTGGGGAACTCAGGCACCTCTCTGGGAAATTGAAAGGGAAGGGAGGAGACCTGAGAGCCTTCTGGAGGATCATCCCAGAATCCAATGAAGCTCTCAGGCAGTAGACTTGAAAAGCTATGTGACTGCTAGTGTTAGGAAGGGAGGCTTTGTGCACAAGGGAGAGGGATGTGTTTCATGCAACAACAGGTCCTTGTCCTATCCTTTTTAATGAGAAGGCAGCCCATCAGTCACTTGAATTTCCAGTCAGTCCATCTGTCTGAACCGTAGCCACCTCATTTCATTCTCTGCATCCTTACTGTCAATCTTTCAAGGCCTTTTGATGTGTGTGCACGTGCACGTGTGTGTGTGTGTGTGTGTGTGTGTGTGTGTGTGTGTGTGTGTGTGTGTGTGTGTGTGTGTGTGTGTATGCTGGGGGCTCAGCTGGAAAAAGTCTGATCCTAATAAGGCCAAGGCATCTGATTTTAAAGGACATTAAGGACCAGTTACTTTCAAATGTAGAGATACCTCTGCTAAATGCATCCTGAGCCCAAGGTAACTGTTTCCCAAATGTGATTTCTCCTCCTTTTTCAGGTTGAAGGTTTGGGATTGGCTTAGAGTGACCTATTGCCATTGTCTGTAGGAAACACTAAAGACTACCATATGACAACAGCATGGAATAATGGAAAATGAATTGGACCTGTTTGAAATCTTGACTCTGATGCTTATTATCCAGGTGACCTTGCGTACATCTGTCTTAATCTTAATCTCTCTGGAATTTAATTGTCTCATTTATGAAATGATAGGTCTGGACTAGACTTCCAGAATCTCTTCGAGTTTTTAATCTTTTATCCTATTATCCCTATATAGCCCACTCTGCCTCCCACTGGGGTATCAGTTCCTTCAGAAACCCTGCTCACCAGTGTCTCAACCTTCATATCTCTTATTCCTTAGAGTTCCTAGCCTTTGTCTACCCCAGGTTCCATATCCTGTCAGTTCAGAAACCCCACATCTCCTGTTGTGAATAGAACTTAGAATTCCAAGAACACATCTCTCCCATGAGGATTGGTTGAGAAATTTTTCTTGTCCTCTTCTCTCCATGCCAGCTGGCTTTGAGAAGAATAATTCTAGATTAAATGGACTCAGGTGAGTTATTCTATTAACCCAGGCTTACCTTAAAGCATGGATTCTTTGAGAAAACCTTTCTAAGCTTCAAACCACTGGCTTACTCTTAAAACAAAGCTCATTCCTAAACTGAGGATTTGACTATACAGTAAGAAAACTCCTTCCTCGTTTGGCTTCCATTCAGTTGGCCCACAACAATACCCCAATTTCTGCATTATACAAGTAATTATTGATTTCCTTTCTTTGCCAGAACTATTATTTCACTGGGTTGGGTATTCCCAGTGAAGAAACCCACTCTACCAATCCAGATGGGCAAATATCATTCAGAACAGACCTTTAAGAGTTGTCTGAGGTCACTATGAGGTTAAATGTCTTGTCCAGGGTCATCCAGCTAGTGTGTGTTGAGATGGATGGTGAACCCAGGTTTCCCTGATTCATCCCTCTCCCTTGTGCACCTAGCTGCCCTGTCATTTTTGCTTTTTTAAGAATAAAGGAAAAAAAAACACCACCATGTCTCTTAAAAATGTATCTCTAGGGGTGGCTAGCTGGCACAGTGAATAGAGCACCAGCCCTGGAGTCAGGAGGACCTGAGTTCAAATCCACCCTCAAACACTTAACACTTACTAGCTGTGTGACTTGGGCAAGTCACTTAATCCTAATTTTTATGACCTTGGGCTGGTAACTTAACCCCAATTGCCCTGCCTTCCCCCCTCCAAAAAAAATTAATCTCTTATTTAATCTTTTAATTAACAAATATTTTATTCCCTTCTCTTTTCGTAGCATTGTGTAGAAAACAGCAAAGAAAGGAAAGACATATGGCCTACCCTTTTGTAATAGGAGCTAGTTGAGGAAAGAGGACCTACATTTGGATAACAGTTAAGTAACAGAGATATAAGGCAGAGAGTCTTTGAAAAAGAACGATAACATTCAGTTCTAAAAGAAAAGGAAGGTTGATACAAGCTATGAAGGTTAAGGAAGGTCTTGTGGTAGAGATGGATCTTGAGTTAGGCCTTAAAAGATGGATAGGATTTGGACAAAAGGGCAGATGGAACATTCTAGCTGGTGAAAAGAGAAGAGACAAAAGTTGGGAGTTGAGAATGGGTGAAAGGTATATGTGTGCACGTGGGGGGCATTAAAGGATTCTTCTGGCTGGAGGGGTGGATTTAGATGAGAAAGTTATCAGAATTAGAGAAAAAGACAAGTACATTATGGTGAGATTCCCAAAGGTCTTTAGAAGGGATGTGGTATCAGCCCTTGGTGACAGAAGTCCACGAGAGGCTATTGACATGTATTTGAAACTCAACCCAACTATATCCAAGCTTTGTAACCTTCAGTTAGTCACTTCAGATTCCTCGGTTTCAGATTTTTTTTCTCTGTAAAATGGGAATGATATCTTCCACCCATCTTACACAGTCAAGGTAAGATAAGAACTTTGTAAGACAAGTACTTATAATAATAAAAAACTCATTTTTAAAAAGCATTCATTAAATACTTACATGCCAAGTATTTGGGATAGAAATACAAAAGCAAAAGAGAATCCCTCCACCCAAAGAGCTTATATTGGAATAATGAGAGGTACAACACAGGGGAATGGTGACCACGGAGAGAGGTTTTGGTCTGGTCAGTGACAGGGATGGTGAGTGGAAGAAAGGAAAAGTAGATCCACAAAAGCTTTTAGGGAACATTGACAGAGTTGATTTGATTACAGTTCCAGGACAGGAAAGAAGTGGGCTGTGGGTACAGAGGGAGGGATCAGAGGTTAAGTAAATTCAACTGGTAAGGAGATGCCTGGGAAGTAAAGTGAAAAAGAGCTGGAGCCAAGTCTGCTTTAAGACTGACACTAACCACCATTCACAATAGCAGAGCTCCATGTCAGCAGTTCTAGTATGGAAAACACTGAGTCCTTCAGGGATTGGTTTCTGGCCCTGGCAGCAAGAGTAGCTGGCAAAGAAAGTGAAAAGTGTGGACTGCATCCTCTATACAGTGAAGCGCTAGGAAGCATTTTTGAGTGAAGGATAGACATAATGACCCTGGGAGGCTATCCAAATCATGCTTTGCAGCCTGTAGAAGAATAGTTATGGGAAGGTACAATTGATGTTGTGGATGTTAATTTCAAAAGTACATCACTCATCAAGAATCTAAGCCACTCTGAATGGCCTCTTAACGTTATATCAGACTTGTATTTTTATTAGATGCATCCTCAGAGTATATCAAATGATGGAAACTTTTTTTCAGGGAGGACCATTGGGATCAAAGACAGTTCCTGAAAGGCAAATTAGTTCTAATTGGTCTGAAATCAGTAACTATTAACACTCTGAACTTACAAAATAATTAGATCTTTTAAACTAATGTGCAGGCTGGAAAGAGGAAATTAAGGTATAAATGAATGTGTAAGCACTATGTTTGGTGTAGAATGAAATCATTCATATTGATAAAAAGCATAAGGTTTCCCATATGCTGTGGTTAAGGCTTCTCTTTCAAGGGAGAAAGAAAGGAAGACCTTACTGAGCTCTTTTGTTCAACTAGGTTTGCCCTACAACACATTTATCTAATCAACAAATGGATCTCTTGTTTGGAAAGAACACTAATGTAAGTGCTACAGAATTCACAAAGGCACAGAATTACAAAAACTCAGAACAATATGGGACCTCAGAGATCATTTCATCCAATTGGCCTTGATTGAGAATGCCCAGCTCCTTCAACATATCCTCATTTGATGCAGACTTATTTCTCCCCTACATCTTGGTGATCACCCCTGGAAGCTAGCCCTTTAAACCATCCTTCAGCAAAAAAGGGCACACAGAACCAATTAAGATGCTCCAGACATTGACTGAAGACAGCATAGCCTAGTAGCTCTCTCTTTCCTCTTTCAGGACAATATGGTTACCCAAAATCAAATCCTGTGACCATTGTGGGCTGCCACGTCCCTCTGTTGACTCATGATGAAACTGAAAAAGTCAACTAAAGTCTCAGGATCATTGTTACAGATATTATCTATCCATACTCTGCCCACTATGTACTTTCAATATTTATTGGGAGAGAAGCTGATATTTAGGACTTTCCATTAATCCCTATTAAATTTCATCTTATTCTCTTCAAGCTGTTGGTTAATCCAGCTTATCAAGAATTTCACGACTCCTGATTCTATCCTTAAATGTTTAAGCAACACCTTCAGATCTGTGTCATCTACACATTGTCTATTCCCTGATCTAAATCACTGTTTAAAAAAAAATATGGAAAATCTCCAGGGTCAGATGGATTTACTAGTGAATTCTATCAAACATTTAAAGAACAACTGATCTCAATACTTTACAAACTATTTGGGAAAATTGGAGGAGTCCTACCAAATTCTTTTTATGACACAAATATGGTACTGATACCTAAATCAAGAAGAGACAAAACAGAGAAAGAAAATTATAGACCAATTTCCCTCATGAATACAGATGCAAAAATTTTAAATAAAATATTAGCAAAAAGACTACAGCAACTTATTGTGAGAATAATACACTTTGATCAGGTAGGATTTATTCCAGGAATGCAAGGATGGTTCAATATTAGGAAAACTATCAGTATAATTGATCATATCAACAACAAAACTAGTAGAAACCATATGATTATCTCAACAGATGCAGAAAAGAGTTTTAACAAAATACAACACCTATTCTGATTAAAAAACACTAGAAAGTATTGGAATTTGAAAAAAAAAATATGGCCCAGCACAAATCTTATTCCTTGGGATACTCCACTAGATGCTTCTCTTCCAGATTATAGAATCAATAATCTCTAATTATCCAATAAGTTCTGAATGAACTTAACTATACTGCCAGTTATCTCATATCCCTCCTGCTTATCAATAATAACACAACAGAACTTGTCAAAGGTTTTCCTGAAATCCAAGTATGGGATATTTACAACATTCTCCTTATCTGCCACTTGAGACAGTCAAAAAGAAAAAAAAAAATAAATGAGGTTAGTTAGTTCAGTCTGACCTTTAAAAAAAAAATGAAACCATATTGTCAATCAACAATCACTGCTTCCCTTTTAAGTGCTCATAAACGACCCTATAAATAAAATAATCTATAATTTTTCCATTAATCAAATTCAAACTTATAGTTTAAATTAATCTCATTTTTGAAAAGAGGGACAACTATGCTTATGTTAAGGCATATGGTCATATGTTAACATCTTATTGCTAGGAGGAGTTATTTTCTTCCTTGAGATTTTGTTTCTCTTTTTCCCACTGGTAAACTTTCTTTTCAAAATAGTCTTGTCTTGATTTCACTTTTTCCCCTATTTTTCCTCAATTTCTCAAGGAAACATGGAAGTCATCAAGGCCAAACCCCGCATTTTACCATTGAGTCTCATGACATCAATCCTTTTCTTTTTACAAATAATGCTTCATAGGTGGCTCAAACAATCACATCTACCAGTTGTTTCATTACCTGATGCCTGCACATAGTAGGCACCTGATATATGATTATTGAGTCGAATTAGATTTTAATCCTCTGGAATGTGAAAGGATAACAATTTATTTTAAAAAAGACTCTAGTGGGAAGAAAGTTCATGATAGCGTCTCTGAATTCTTAGCTAGCTGGATCCCAATTGGAGTACTGTCTTCAGTACACATTCAGCCACATTTTAGAAATGACATTGATAAGTTGGAGAACATTTGGCGGAGGGTATCTAGGACATTAAAGGGAACAAAATTATACATCTGAGAATCACCAGAAGGAGATTGCCCCCTCAGTCTTTCCCACTCTCTCTCTCTTATCTTCACTCTCTCCCTGTTTACTGGCTGTTTTACTATTGCCGACAAATATGCCCATCTCTCCCCTACCCTGTCAAACTTACTTGGTCCATTTGCCCCCACTAGCCATTGTCCCATATCTCTCCTTCCTTTTATAGTTAAACTCCTTTAGTAGCCTTTCTACAACGGATGCTTCCATGGCCTTTCCACTCACTCTCTTCTTAACTCTCTACATTACAGTCTGGCTTCAGTTTTTGTCATTCAACTCAAATTTCTCTCTCCAAAGTTACTAATGAGTTTTTAATTGCCAGAGTCAATAGCCTTTTCTCAATCATCATCCTTATTGATTATTTTGGCAGCCTTTGACACTATTGATCACCCTCTTCTCCTCAATACTCTTATATATAGGTTTTGGGGCACCACTGTCTCCTTATTCCCCCTCCTAGCTTTTTGTCCACTCCCCAGTCGTCTTTGCTTGATCTTTGCATAGTGTCTGTCATATAGGAGGCATTTAATGAGAGTCTGTTGACTGAATGACAGAAGAGAAGACCTAGAGGGACGGGTTATGATAGTTGTCTTTAAATATTTAGGCTTAGTTTGAAGGAAAACTTCCTGAGATTTAACAGAGATTAATACCCTATGATTCCCTAACTTCCTGTGGTACAGAAGAAGCAGCAGAGTTGCTCAGTTTGCCCCCAAGGAGCTGAACTAGAAGCAAAGCACAAAAGTTCAAGAGCGAAAGATTTAGGCTTAATTTAAGGAAAACTTTCTGAGATTTAGCACTAACAAAAAATTAAATAGGCCACCTTTGTAGACAATGGATTGCCCCACCATGGAAGTCTCAAGCAAGGACTAAACGATGACCTTTTAGGTAAGTTGCAGAAACACTCTAACTAAAAATAATAGGCATTGGGACTAGATGTCTAAGACATGCTAACAGTGAGTTACATGAAACATCCCTTCAAATAAACTTTTAAAGTAAATCCATTTGACTGGTGTTCAGAACATAATAAGGAGGATTTGGGGCAGCTAGGTAGCAGACTAGATAGAGTGCCAGGCCTAGAGTCAGAAAGACTCATCTTCCTGTGTTCAAATTGACCACAGACACTAACAAGGTATGTGACTCTGAGCAAGTCACTTAACCCTGTTTGCCTCAGTTTTCTCACCTGTAAAATGATCTGGAGAAGGAAATGGACAAACACTCCAGCATCTATGCTGAGAGAATCCCAAATGGGATCATGAAGAGTTGGACAAGACTGAAAAATGACTAAAAACAAAAAATGAGGAGAACTTAGAACAACAGCTCTTGGATATTGCAAGGCTCCTGGTGAGGCCCTCTAGTGAGGAGAGTAGAAATGGGGCAGGGTCAGAGCAGGAGGAGATAGCTTGGGGTATATACATCCTAGGGAATCAGGATAGTTTCTTATTTTAATTAATTCTTACTATCTACTATTCTCAGTTGTTCTGTCCTGACAAAGGAGCCTTAGTCCTGGTGGTGCCCTCTATATACACAGCTCTTGTTGCCCTACCCTAGTTATGGCTTTCTGGAGTGGTATTCTTTTTCAGATATGAGTTGAACTAAATGACCTCTGAGGTCTCTTTCAGCCTAGATATTATGATTCTGTAACTTGAATATATTAAGGTCATATAGGTTCTTCCTTACCAGCTTATCACTTATCTTGTGTTTCAGCACAAGCCTCCGCTTAGCTTTCTTTTTCATCTTCCAGAGTCTGAAGCTCATTCCTCTTGGTAAGGCAAACAAAAGGCAAATAATGTTTGCTTATTGCAGCCATATCACCATTGTCCATTACTATTGCTTCATGCACCCCAAGCAGCCATCCTATCTCTTTTCTTTGATCTTCTTCTTGCCCTCAATATATCCAAAGAAGCCCTTTTATACCTTCCAGGGAGAAAACTATTGATGAAAATTGCTCATATAATATGTATAAGCCAGCACTGAAGGCAAAATTATTTTTTTTTCCAATAAGAAAATATTTCAAGTCACACATGAAATTCAAATGCATATGCCCTTTGGTGAATGAATGAAAATGAAACTCTATGTGGAAAATCAACAATTTGAAGCCATCATCTCTGTGACTTGGTCGTTCCAGCAGCAGAAACCTACTGCCATACCCTGAAGCCTGGCCCTTACCCCAAAGCTGTACCCACCTACAAGGCAGATGATCAAGGCTTTGACTTAACTAGGAAGTTCACTACAAAACAGAAGTGGGAGAAGGAAAGAGAATAAGAATTTATGTACTATTGACTATATGCCCGGCACAGTGTTAAGGACTTTACAACTATTATCTCATTTGATCTGCACAATAATCCCATATATTATTATGTTATTATTCCCATTTTGTGGTTGAGGATACTAAGCCAAACAGAGGTTAAGTGACTTGTCCAGGGTCACACAGCTAGTAAATATCTGGGACCAGATTTGAACTAAGGTTTTCTGACTCTAAAGTAATATGAGCTTGCATAGGAGCAATTCCATTGCCTTAGCCCCTGCTAACAATTTTCTGTTTGGTCATTTCATTCATATCTAACTCTTCATGACCTCATTTGGGATTTTCTTGGTAAAGATACTAGAGTGGTTCACCATTTACTTCTCCAGTTCATTTTATAACTGAGGCAAAAAAAGGGTAAAGTGACTTGCCCAGGGTAACACAGCTATTAAATGTCTGAGACTGGATTTAAACTCGGGAAGATGAGTTTTCCTGACTCCAGGCATGGCACTCTATTCACTGTGCCACCTAACTTTTTTCCCTTGATTTGGAGAAATCTATTTCCTTTCAGAATATATGTGCTGGTTCTTGTTTGAAGGAATCCATTTCACACCTTCACTGTGTCTCTCAAAGATGTAGGATCCATAGTAAATGTGTGCTAATAGTGCTATAACAAAAGCTTGGTCAGGTATGAACACACTAGTATATTTTTCTGTTATCTGATCTTTGGTCTCATCCCACATCTCAGCCCAAGGTATATTTCAGTGAAGGCAGAAAGCTTTGCTTTTCCAAAGAAAGAGAATCTATTTAAGAGCAGAAAGGGAATAGAGATCTAGAGGAAAATCACCTAAAGACAGGTTTATCTAAATGGCATGCATGGTCTTTCCCTGATCTTCAATTTTCCCATCTGTAAAAATGAGGTGAATGTCCCAAATTCAACAATCATTGTCGCTCATTCAAACACATTTATCAGATGTCATTGCTAACTCATCTCTGATGGGCTTAGCAGCATCAGACCCAAAATCTACAAATAGGTAGAGTGAAGATTCCTTTGATTTAGAGACTGTAGCTAGAATAGAATCTGACTCAAATTTCTAAGTATTTCTAGTTATTTTCTAGGACATTATCATTACCATGGCTCATCTTCCACATGTTCATAGACTTTAAGACTGAACAGCATCAGTTCAAACAGTCTTCTAAATCAGTTTTTCCCTGTTTCCTCACATTTAGTTTCCATATAGTTTCAGATATTTCCGGCCTTGGTAAAGTTCCTGGGACTGGGGCCTATTGTTACAGACTGGCCCTTGGACCCCTCTTGACTTGATAGTGGAATGCAAAAGACACACTCATGCCTAACATGAGAAGGAGCATAAACATTGCATAAAAATATGTTGAATATATGTTATTGTATAACTATCTAAACAATCATAGAATGAGCATAATTCTGCTGCAGGAAAATTTTAATTTTAAGTCTAGCTTTAAGCTGGGAAACAAAGTTCGTTTAAATACTAGCTGGTAGAAAATCAAATGAATAACCCAGTAACAAATGGGAAAGTGGACAAAAACAAGTTCACACATCTCTTTGAATGGGGGAAGCTGATGTTAACGTGACTTAAAGTTAGGAATATAATATGTAGTGCATGCGCACACCCACAGACACAATTAGTTGAAAGGAATGAAGTAAAGAAACATGCAGAATGTGCCTCCTATGAGATCAATACTATGCCACATGCTTTCCAAATTATTTCCTTCAGGCCTCAAAGAAACCTTAGGAGGGAGTTCCTGTTATACCCATTTTGTGGAAGAGATTGTAACTAGATAAAATTTCCACACTTAGCTGCCAAGATCTAGTTGGTTTTAATTTACTTTAAAAAAAGATATTTGCTGGATTTAATACATAATCATAGTTGTATACGACTACAACAGGAGAAACATCCATGAAAATCACTTTATCCCAGGGCAGATAGAAACTTTGCATTCCCATAACCTTAAGATGCAGTATGTTGGAGAAGAAAAGGCACAGCTCTGACAGAGGAGGACTGAGCTGATCCCAGAGGTACCACAAACTGTCTGGGTGACATTGGGCAAGTTCCTTCCCTTTTCAGGGTCTCATTGTCCCCACTACAATGAAGGAGGGCTTCCTGGATCCTAGTGTAGGAGGATTTTGCAAAAGACCCCCCTCTCCTGAATGGTCTCTTAAAATGTAAATGGAAACACGAAAGGTCAAACTACCTGAAAATATCATTATTTTCTTAATTAAAGCATTTACAGTAACAAGGAAAGTCTGAGAAGAGCGATGGCCCAGTGAAAACATTTTATGCATTAAAAGTAGCAAAGGCAAAACCACCAGAAGGCTGCTTGGTCCAGTTGAAAGAACACTGGACATTAAGTCAGAGCACATGGTTTTGAATCCGAATCTCTACTTGTGTGACCTTAGGCACATCATTTAGCCTCTCTTGACCTCAGTTATCCCATCTGTAAATGGGAGAACAAGTTGACCTCCAACTTCTCTTCCAGTTCTTAATCTATGATGTCATTTCCACCACCCCTCCAGGTCAATGTTCCCGAAAGTCCAAATCTACAAACGTCAATCAACACATAAAAGCCACAGCAAGAATTCCATCAGGACAAAACAAAACGCAAAATTAAGCAGGGAATTAGAAAAAGACGCATCAGAGACAGTGACACATGCATCCTTACCTACGTCAAATGATGGAGAGTAGAAAGATGTGACCCAGAAAAGGAAGACCAGTGATATTTGGAATGAAATAGTGGGTAGGAGGTTTTTCTTGTACAGAGAGAAGTTGGACCCGCAGAGAGAAGGAAGCAATTTCTAGAGCTATAAAGAATGATAGTGTGTAGTCACCATTGGGTCAGAAGCCATCCTATAATGTCTAGGGGAAAAAAGAAAGAATTCTGGTACTTAATTTTCCCAAGTGAGGGCTACTGGGATAGCAATTCTTTGACCTGACAGAAACAATATTGAGATCAAGTGTCTTGGGTGAAGGAGAATGAGATGGAGGGAAGGAAGGAGGGAGAGGGAATAGCTTGTTGTAAAGTGGACTAGATGCAGTTGGAAGACCTAGGAGAAAGTGGCTTTATCACTTTCTAGCTGTATAGTTTGGGTCAAGTCATTTATTGTCTTTGAGACTCATTTTCTTTTTCTGCAAAAGCATGCATTGCTTACTTAATCATAGGGTTGCTGTGGTGGCCAAAAAGAATCATGCATGTGATGTATGTAATGTCCAACTGCTTCCGTTTCAATTGTCACCACTCTTAAACTGAATGGTGTCCCTGAGGGAGCAAATGGAAAGGAACTTGGGGGTGCCAACATGCCATCTTTCATCAGGGCCACTTATAATAATGCCATTTGATTCCTGACAGAAATTCTTTAATATTTAAGAGAGATGATTAGAGAAAATGGGAGTTCTTTATTGAATGAGTGGGCAGTTACCAGATGGAGAAAAGATACTGACATTTGTCATCACCATAACTAACACCTTGGAGTTGGTGATAGGGATAGTTGAGGTTGGAAGAAAGAAAGAAAAAAAGAAAGGAAGGAAGAAAAGAAGGAAAGAAGGAAGGAAGGAAGGAAGAAAGGGAGAGAGGAAGGAAGAAAAGGAGGGAGGGAAGAAGGAGGGAAGGAAGGAAGAAGGGAAGAAAGGAAGGGAGGGAGGAAGGAAGGAAGGGAGAGAGGAAGGAAGAAAAGGAGGGAGGAAGGAAGGAAGGAAGGGAGAGAGGAAGGAAGAAAAGGAGGGAGGGAGGAAGGAAGGAAGGAAGGAAAGAAGGAAATAAAGGAGGAAAAATGGAAAGGAGGAAGGAAGGAAGGAAAGAAGGAAGAAAAGAAGGAAGGAAGGAAGGGAGAGAGGAAGAAAGAAAAGGAGAGAGGGAGGGAGGAAGAAGGAGGGAAGGAAGGAAGAAGAGAAGGAAGGAAGGGAGGGAGGGAGGGAGGAAGGAAGGGACAGAGGAAGGAAGAAAAGAAGGGAGGGAGGGAGGAAAGGAGGAAGGAAGGAAGGAAAGAGGGAAGGAAGGAAGGAAGGGAAAGAGAAAGGAAGAAAAGTGAGTAGTCCTTATTTTGTCTTGGCATTGATGGAACTATAATGTGGGGTTAACTGTGACAACAGGGAATGATCTGAAGGTCTCCTTCTCTGACTGGCTA
Organism: Pseudochirops cupreus; assembly: GCA_028627135.1. Classification (NCBI taxonomy): domain Eukaryota; kingdom Metazoa; phylum Chordata; class Mammalia; order Diprotodontia; family Pseudocheiridae; genus Pseudochirops; species Pseudochirops cupreus. The sequence continues at coordinate 38,322,001 of CM053583.1, read as the reverse complement.
GTTGTGTCCAACAACAAAGGAAGATGTGCCTTGTTGGGGATTTGGGGCCTTTCTGATGAGGTCCGGCAGTGTATCTTGGGAGCCATCTGGAAATGCAGGAGCATCTTCAGAGAGTAACGCCTGACCAAACCATCTAAAAGCATCAAGTAATCATGACAAGCCAAGTCAGGACATCTGCTAATAGCTGCGCAGAGCAACACAAGACTCCTTGGATCTATTAGGGAAAGAGAGCTACTTGTGGCAAACTGTCTTTAATAGATCTTTCTAGATTATTTTTAAACTATCTTTCTGCATTGGGAGTTTTTGTTAGCATGGTGTGGTGTCAGAGGTCCCCTGATTTTCTAATTGGTACTATAAGATGGAGTGTTGAAAAATCAGCTCGAGCCGGAGTCCCTTGTGTCGTGAAAACTTCTGAAGTGAAAGTTAAAGAAGTAAGTATTCTTATTCTTGAACATAAACCTTAGAATTCATTTATTCGCTTTTTAAAAAGTTATTGGGGAGTGGCTAGCTGGCTAGCTGGCTAGAGCACCAGCCCTGGAGTCAAGAGGACCTGAGCCCATATCCGGCCTCAGACACTTAACACATACTAGCCGTGTGACCGCGGGCAAGTCACTTAACCACAATTGCCCAGCCTTCCCCCCCTGGGGAAAAAAAATTTATTGACAAAGAGAAGCAGAATAAAACCTGGAAGTCAGAAATGTCTGCATTGAAATCCTGTCACTGATGTCATGTGACCCTGGACGTTTCACTTGATAAATCAATTGACAAGTTTCTCAATAGGCCAGGCAACTGTGAGGCTATAAACTGTAGAACAAAGGACAATCAGTACCTATAGCTGGACTTTATTCTTGGGCAGGTTCCTATACAAATGTATACAAAGGTCTAGTAAAAAAAAATGATGATATGTTTTGTTTTGATACAAAGGATACTTTCTAAGCAAATGCCCAAACACGATGAAGCAAATTCTGGGATACTCAAATGAACTTGTATCTTTTCTCTTTGGCAGGATGATGATAACAAGGACATCCAGGTGTCACAGTAGATAAAGTGCCAGGCCTTGGGTCGGTAAGACCCGATTTCAAATCTGTCTTGAAACACTCATTAGCTCTATGACCCTGGGCAAATCAGCTAACCCTGTTTGCCGCAGTTTCCTTATTTTAAATTGAGCTGGAGAAGGAAGTGACAAGTCACTCCAGTATCTTTGCCGAGAAACCTGGAATGACATCTCGAAGTCAGACATGACTGAAATGACTGAGCAAAAAACGGTCATAAGAATGACCATCATAGCCAGCATTATGTTGCCATCTATGATGACTTTACTTATATTGCTGTAGTCATTATTTTTTTTTCCTTTGAAACTTCTTGCTTCATTCGTTACTTATAGGATCATAGACATATGGCCAGAAGAGAACTCAGATACTACTGGCAGCCAGGTGGTGTGGTAGATAGAGCAATGGGTCTAGAGTCAGGAAGCCCTGAGTTCAAATATGACCTCACGCTCTTACTAGCTGTGTGACCCTGGACAAGTCACTTAAGTTCTGTTTGTCTCAATTTTCTCATCTTTAAAATGGGGATAATAATAGCAATCACTGCCTAGGGTTGTTGTGGGGATCCAGTGAGATATTTATAAACTGCTTAGCACAATGGCCAGCACATAGTAGGTTCTTAGGATTTCACCTGAGTTTCTCTGATGCCAGGGGCAGTCTTCCCATGTTTCTTGGGGGTTTTTATGCAATATTTGGTTGAGCAACATTCCATTAAATTCAGATAGTATCATTTGTTCAGTCATTCCCCAATCATTTTTACATATTTTTTGTTTCGTTTTCACAAATAATGATTCATTAAACTTTTTTGTATCTATGTATCTTTACTTTCTGTCACTGACCTCCTTGGTGCGTAATCCCAGTTGTGGACTCTCTGAGTCATTGGGCATAAAATTTTAGTACCTTTTCTTGCACAATTTTAAATGGTTTTCCAGAACTGGCCCTTTGACTCTAAAGCAGTGGTTCTCAACCTTCCTAATGCCGTGACCCTTTAATACTCATATGTGGGCATATCTGCATGTGGGTGGACCCGCCTGGAGATAGATAGAGGAGTGGTGTCTCGGTTCCTAAGGCCATTGGAAATATGTGTTTTCTGATGGTCTTAGGAGACCCCTGTAACCCCCGTGAAAGGGTCGTTGGACCTCCAAAGGAGTCACGACCCACAGGTTGAGAAGCGCCGCTCTAAAGGAACTCTTCCCAGGAGTATGCTGGGGTGAGGTGGTTAATGAAAAGCTATACTGCTCACTCTCCACTTGGTCTCTGCCTATGGTATATGCAGTCTGTTTAAATATGGATGGATGGCTGAGGTTTAGGGGAGGAGGGGCAGGGATGGAGTATTTTAAGATTCAGTTGTAAATTCACTGAAAAAAATAATTGAAGAAGTGTTTATGACGAGAAACTATAATTAGGAGTAATAGGATGGAATTAAGGAAAGGGAAATAACAAGTTTATAATAAGATTCCAGTATGAGGTATTCAAATTTAATTGTGTATTTTAAGTAATGCCGGGCTCCCAGATGCTGTTGCAATGAGGACTGGATACAAATAGGTTCATATAGATAGTACTTTAGACTCAACAAGCTCCAATTGGGGCACATTAGGCACCCAGATACTGTGTTTCAATTGTTCATCTGATATTGGTGTTTCAATATATAAGAATTCCATTGGACTAAGACTGTGAGATCGTCCCCCCCTTTCCCATAACTCACTAAGAAGAATGGAAAATTCCCCACAAAGACTAGCCTCCTCAGCATATTCAATTTGCATAGGAAGTGATCCATTTCAGAGTTGAAGCATCAAACCCTAGGAGGCTAATTTATCCAATAGAATGTTATAATCATCCGTATCAAATGCATTGCACAGATCTCCAAAGGAAGGGGTTTGGGGGAGGATGGGGAAACTCAGATTCATGCCATTTTTAATCTTGCTCCACTGCAAAAATGCTACTAATTCAGCTGTATAAGACACTGCAAGAAATGGTGAAATTTGGAAATAATGTGTGAATTTGGAGCTTCAGGGCTCTGTAGAAGCAAATTATTGAGAGCAATTTCACTTAAAATCATCTTCTTCTTGTGTGGACGAATGTATGGGGCAATAGCAAAGACCCCAGAGTTGGCTTCATGAAGCCTGAGTGTCAATCACAGTGCTGCTACTTATTCATTTAATCAATTCAATCACCATTTCTGAAGTTTTCAATTAATCACAAAGTACTTTGTTAGAGCACTGGGCATGGAAAGAAAAACTTAGATATCCCTTGCTCTCAAGGAGGTTATTCTACTGGGATTGAGGATGGAGTTACCTGTGTGACTTGACCAAGAAATTCTCCCATGTGATTTTGACTAAGCAATTCTTCCTCAGTAGGCCCAAGTATTCCTCTGTAAAAAGAAGAAGAGAAATTTTGGGAGGTAGAATTGATGTGATACTGAGCTTAGACTCAAGAAGATCTGAATCCAAAACCTGCCTTAGACACTTAATACCTTTCCAATCCTAAGTAAGCCACTTAACCTTTCTAGAAATCAGTTTCCTTGTTGATAAAAGAAGGGAAATTGGATCCTATGGCTTCTAAGTTTTCTTCTCATGCTAGATATTATAAAAAAAGATTATGTCTGAAACAGTATAGTCCTGTCATATTAATTTCAGTAGCTATTGGGAATGGTATAATGTAGGGGAGACCTCATAGTATAGTGAAAAGAGCTCAGGACTAGGAACTAAGAAATCTGGATATCCTAAGGCTCTGCCTATAACTAACTGTAAAAGTTCCATAAGACTCCAGAGTCCTTATTCCTTAAAATGAAGGGGCTATATTGGTGTAGGCTATATTGCTTACCTGTGCAGAAGATCTGGGTTAAAACATACATCTGACCCTGGGCAATTACAGTCTCTCAATATTCCTAGGCAGCTATAAATTAAAGAATGGTCCACTAAAGCGATTCTCCTAAATCACAAGTCTGATCATATCCCCCCCACACACCCAGTCTCTACTCAATAAACTCCAGTAATCCCTATTGTCTTTGGGATCAAGCACCAAATGCTTTGCTTGGCATCCAAAGCCCTACCTTTCCAGTCTTCTTTCACCATACTCCTCCACATTCCCAGTGACACTGACCCCCTCAGCATTCCACAAACCAATCACTTCATCTCATGGCTTTGGGGATTTCCTATGACTGTCAAACATGCCTGAAACATTCTCCTTCCTCTGCTCTCACTACTGACCTTTTGGCTTCCTTTAAGTCCAACTAAAATTTGACAGTACACTGGAAACCAACTCTTCTTCTAATTAATTATGTCCTTATGTCAAGGATTTTTGCCTCTTTTTGTATCTTCAGGACTTAGCACAGTGTCTGGCATATAGTAGGCATTTAATAAATGTTTACTGATTGATTGAGAAGTCAGTGATCTGCTTCACAAAGGGAGTTTACTATGTCTAGGATTCCCGAAACCATAGAAATCACAGGTCCTTGCTCCACCCCCAATGAGAAAAAATAAGGAACAGTACAATCAATTTGGAGAAATATGGTGGGAAGAAATGTATGAACTGATGCAGAGCCAAGTAAGCAGACCCGCAGAATAAGAAATAGAATAACTACAATAATGCAGATTAAAAGAACTATAAGTAGACATCCAATTCTGAGCAATTGTGACTAGAGAACAAAACTGCCTGAAGCAGTTATGGCTTGTTGTTTTTCCTTTTTGCAAAACAAGGAAGCTCAAGGCTTGATGGGATGAAGTTATGTATCTAGAAATAACTGATGTTTAAGTAAACTCTAAAATGCTTCAAGAATGCCAATAAATAATTTCTGTGGTGGCCACGGACTATATGCTAAGACTTTTTGTTCTTTAAATTTTAATTCCTCTACCTTTATGTATTTGGGGAAACTTTCTGCCTTAACGAAGAGAAAGCAGACTAGAGACCCAAATCAATATCATGTAGGTCCAAAGACTACACAAGACCTCTGTGTCAGGATGAATCTGTGTTGCTGTTAAACATTTAAGGACCTGAAAGATGAAAAATCTCAGCTTGGCCCTATATTTCAGTGTTACTGGAACACCGTGACTTTTGAGAGTAGGTTTCTATGGCAACAGTAAACCTGTCCAGGAGAATGATTTAGTACACGTGGATGCCAAAAGGATCTGCTCTCATTGTCTTCCAGCTGGTTGTCATGGAATCAAGCCTCAGCCCCCCCAAGCTCATGGACACCAGAGTGTGGCTTGTCTTCCTTTCTCATTCCTTTGACTTCATATGCACTTCCATACACCAACTGACTATAAGCTGATCATCTAACTTATCTGGTACTAGAGAGAAGAATCTTATACAACTGCATACATAGCAATAAAGACAAAATTCCAGTTCAGGTTAGAATTTTAGAGTCAGAATGACCAGCTCTCTAACTGACAGAGAATCTCTTTATGGAATCCCTGATAAGTTTCATCTAGTCACTAATCAATCTTCCATTGAGAAGGGAACCCACTAGCTACTCCCTTTAATTAGGAAGCTAAAATTCCAGGTTTATACTCTTGGACAGAGCAGAAGCAGTCTATTCCTTCTTCCACGTGACAACTTTTCAAATACTTGGAAAGCTATCATGCGCCCCTTTAAATCTTCAGCTTTTACAGTTCAACATCCTTAGTTCCTTCACACAATCTTCAGAACATGATTTCTAATTCCATCCTCATTCATATTATTCTCTGGACACACTCAATTTATCAATGCACTTTGTAAAATGTGGCAATTTGAACCAAACAGGATGCTTCAAATGCACTTTTTATAAGGAAAAGGAAATCTATGGATTCCAGGAGCATCCTAATAGAGCATCAATTCTTTAATAACTGAACTTTCAATCTAGGCCTTTAACAAATTCCAGAGACAACTAACTATATTGTTATCTCAAATCTCCATATGTTGTTCAAAAGAATAGCCAGAGAGACTTTGTCATATACTTTGCTAAAATCCAAGTATCCTATACCCATAACATTCTGTTAATCTACCAGGCTAGTAAGCCTGTCAAAAAAAAATAAGATTAGTTGTGCACAAGTAGGCTCATGAATAACTTGGTGAAGCCATGCGCTGACTTAGTAATCACTAGTTTCTTGTCTAAATGCTCACAAACAATCCTCTTTAATAGTATATTCTATAACTTTGTCAGGAATCAGAGTCAGGCTCCCTAGCCAAGTCTTTGAAACTTTATCCTCTTCCCTTTTCTAAAAATCAAGACTATATTTACCTGTTTCCAATATTGTCCCATTTGTACTATTTTCCCCAATTTTCGAAGAATAATTGGTTGAAATTGAGGAATCACATAGTGCGGACTTGTTTTATTTTTGTTGTTTTTACGTTTTTGATACCCTGGCTTATAATTCATCTATGTCTAATGATTTTAATTCACTGAAGACCAACTAAATTCTCAGTTGAGTTTAATAAATCAAAGCTCTTCACATAGAAGGTGAACTCCTAGAGGGCAGAGACTACATCACTTTTTTGTTATCTCTACTGCTTGGCATAATTCCTGGCTCATAGACAGTCTTTAGTACATGGTTGTTTAAAAAAAAAATCTTCTCACTTCTGAGTTTTCCCTTCTCTATGAGATTGCTTCACAATTTCCACCACATGTATTGTAAATGCACAGATATTTGTATGTTGTCTCTGCCATGAGAATGAGAGCTCCCTGAGGGCAGGCACTATGGTTTCACCTTCCTTTGTATCCTCAGCTCTTAGCACAGTGTCCAGCACAGATTTAACATTTGATAAACATTGTTATCTCATTGACTTTTTTGACCTGTTACTTACAGTTCAAAGAGTATTCCCCTTGCTACAGAAAGAAGTCATAAGCTAAGATTGTTAAATATTCCTTCCCATCTTTGTCTGTTACTATTATTCCAACTTTCCAGAAAACAAGATCTATCTCTTCTTTAATCTTTCTCTAACTCTCATGTTGGCCCTCCCCCTCCTTCTCTCCCTCTCTCCTTCTCTTTCTCCCTCTCTCCCTTCCATTCCCTGTCCCCTACCCCACCCTCCTCCTCCTCTTCCTTCTTTTCTTCTTCTTCTTCTTCTTCTTATCTCCCCCCCCACATATATACATTCATATATACATGTATACATTCATATATACATATATATATGTACATGTGTACATGTACAAAGCTATATATACGTATGTGCGTGTATTTGTTGATTTTAGCTTGCCTGATTTCAGCTCCCTGGAAGGAGATATCCCTCCCAGGATAGGCTCAGCACTTCTGAAATCACCACCATACTGCTTACTCCAACTTTGATTGATACCACCTCCCTCAGCCTCCTCTCCCCTCTGACTGGAAGAGGACCATGAAACTCCTCCCAGTGCCATCCTTTATAGAGGACGGAAATTGGACTCCACTCACTCCATTGTACATGTGATGCCCTACCTACTGTCAATTCCTTGTAACAAGATGGCTCCAGGTGCTCCCCTTCCTTGCCTCCTTTTGCATGCTGTCTCCTACCATCAGATTGCAAGCTTCTTGAGGTCAGGAATGCTCTTTCTTTTTGTTAGATATATCCCCAATGCTTAGAACAGGACCTGGAACAATGGTTGCTTAATAAATGTTTATTGTATTAGATTAAAATTAATGATTTATAAAGTGAGGACACAGCTAGAAACAAGTAAACAAGGTAGCTATTAATAATAATGATAATAATAATAATAATGAATCAACATAATGGGTTTGCAAGGCATTTTATGTATGGAATCTTATATGATCCTCAAAAGTACCTTGTGAGATAAGCGCTATTATTTTCCTCACTTGACATATGGGGAAACCAAGGCTGAAAGAGGTTAAGTGACCTGCCCAGTGTCACATTAGCATATGTTTGAGATAGTATTTGGACTCATATCTTTCTGACTCCAAGTTTTAGAGACCATTCCATTTAGCTTCCTCAGTTCAAACATAAACTAAACTAATTTGCTTATTGTTCTTCTCTATTGTGGATATTAGTGAACTTAGACTTTCAGTCTAAACATGCAGAACATTAAGCTAGAAAGAGGGGACACTTTGGGGACTACCTTGACCCAGAAGCCTTCTTCCCAGTCTATGAAAGGTCCAAAACCATTTATCAGATAATTCCTTTGCTACTTCTTCATGGTCTTTTGATAGTTAATTCACTATATTTTTCAAGAAAGAAACTTAGCCTGGGAGGCTTCCTATCAATCAAGCTGAAGGGCTTAATGCTCCATTCCCACTGAGATCACCTTGCTCTTCCGTATGGTGAATAGCTAGTTCTGCCTCTAAATTTCCAGCCTCCAACTTGCTGCTCCCTAGAACCAAGCTGTTGGCCGTGGGATTTAGAGAGCATTTGGTTAAAGACCCCTAAATCAATCTGGCTCTTTCAAAGAGGAGAATGCCTTTGGCAGCCTCACTCTAAGCATCTTGCTTGGCTGGAATCTTTAATTAACACTGCTAAATGCCTTGTAGTATCAGGCCAGGCCAGCAGGATCAAATTTACAAAGAGACAAAGGGAAAGATTTTGACAGGACTGAGGACATATACCAAATATAAGCACCTGGCCTTGGTAGAAGGGCAACCAGAACAACTTAAAACAATACTACCAGAGAGTATACTCACACTCTTGGGCATCCTGTTAATAACTTTCTATGATGCCAAATAAAAAAAAGAAACAGAGCTCCCTGTTCACATCCAGAGAGTGTATGTATGTGTGTGCTTACAAACACCTGACGAAAAGAAAATGGAGAAATGACTACCATTTTGCAACCTAGATCTTTGCTTATACTGAACTTGGTGTTAGAAGGCCTGGATTCTAGTTTTATCCTTTCCACTTAAGGGCTATCAGTCTCTTCTCACCCTGTCTTCAAGTGGGAAGAGGTCAAGTGGTCAACTCCTGATCCATCCCTATCTTAGTGACTTGTTATAAGGTTGAAACGAGATGATGCATGTAATGTACCTCCCTCAATATTATAAACTCCTTAAAGACAGGGACTGTTTCATTTTATTTTCCTTTGTGTTCCTAGGGTACAAGCACAATGTCTGGCACAAAGTAGAACCTTAATAAATATTTGTTGCATGATATATTGGTCAGTGTGCTATGTAAGTATTTGTAAAGTATGATATAAATATATACTTATATAGCAAAAAGACAGAGATGATAGAACCCCAGCCTCAAAAACTAAAAGATTTGGGTCCAAGACTCACCTCTGATGTACTGATCCTGTGACTATGGGTAAGTCACTTAACTTTTCAGTTCACCTACCCTCTGAGTCTATAAGTTGCAAAGGAGGGCATCTGAATGAGTAGAATGACATTTATACTCTTGAGAGTTCTCTGAACTAAGGAAATCAGAGGCTCATTTGTATATGTATATGTGCATAATGCACTATTGGGTTGGTGGAGTTGTGAACTGATCCAGACATTCTAGAGCGCAATTTGGAACTATGCCCAAAGGGTTATTTAATGGTATATGCCTTTTGGCTCATTAATAATGCTCCTAGGTCTGTATCTCAAAGAGATTAAAGAAAAATGAAAAGTGTTTATATGCACACAAATATTTGAAGCAGCTCTTTTTGTGGTGGCAAAGAATTGGAAATTGAGGGTATGCCCATTGATTGGGGAAATGGCTGAACAAGTTGTGGTATATAATTGTGATGATGGAATACTATTGTAGTATAAGAAATGAGGGGGATAGTTTCAGCAAAAACCTGGAAAGATTTACATGAGCTGATGCAAAGTGAAGTGAGCAGAACCAGAAGAGCATTGCACCAATAGCAGTAATATTGTAAAATGATTAACTGTAAATGATTTATTCTCAGCAATACAATAATCAGAGATAATTCCAAGGAACTTATGATGAAAAAAAAATGATATCCACCTCCAGAGAAAGAACTGATGAAGTCGGAATGCAGATTAAAACATATTACTTTCTTATTATTGATGGAGTTTTTTTTTTTGGTCTGTGTTTTCTTTTGCAACTTAGCTAATGTGGAAATGTTTTAATGACTGCACATGTATAATCTATATCAAATTTCTTGCCTTCTGAAGAAGTGGGAAATGGAGGAAAGAAGGAAGATAATTTGGAACTCAAAATTTTTTAAAGAGAATATTAAAAATGTTTATTGATAAATGTTAAATTGAGAATGTCGTTGAGAATGTTAAAAATGTAATTGAGAAAGAAATTTTAAAAAGAGAAGGAAAAATGTATACTTATACATATAGGTATAAGTTTAGATATGTATGTGTATTTATAGATGTGTGTAGATATCTAGATAGCTATAAAAAGGCATAGAGATGGGAGACTGAATGACATGTATAAAGAACCACAACAAGGTGAGTTTGGCTGTACCATAGTGTGCTAGAAGGTCAATAACTTATTATAAGGTTGGAAAGGTAAAGTAGCTTGGGACATGGCACCCATAAGCACGGGATCTTTCAGGATACCTAATTTAGTTAGGAAACTTAGCAATTTTCTTTTGCTTTCATCAGAAGACAAACTCAGAGATTACTCCAGATGGCAAAGAAGTCATCTCAGTCTTCCAAATACCCCTCACAATCCTACCATATAGAGAGAAACAAGCTCCCTGCTGTACCAAACACTTCATGTTTAATTCTACTTGAAGGGAAGGCTGTTTTTCACTTGCTCCTTTCAAATGGGAATAGTTCTTCAACTGACTGCTTTGAAACAATGCTAGTGTTGAAGAATAAAGAGGAAATAAATTCTCAATTAACCATAATTAAACTCCCAGGATCCCTCAGTTAATTGGAATTTGCAGTTGTAAGGAAAGAGAAACAAATTTTTTTAGGAAGACAAACACAGTATCTGGGCTTTAGGTTTAAAAAAATGATGATGATGATGATGATGATGATGATGATGGTGATGATGATGGTGGTGATGATGATGATGATAGCCGACACTGACACAGAAGTTTAAAGTGAGCAGAGCATTGACAGTCCTCACAAGAACTCAGTGATGTGAGTAGTATTATTATCTTAATTTTACAGATAGGGAAACTGAGGCAGAGAGAGGTTAAACTACTTGCCCATGGTCAGGTAGCTAGTGTCTGAAAGCAGATTTGAATTCAGATCTTCCTAATTCCAAGTTGAGAACTTCTACTCAGCTGCTTAAAAAGCATCATTCTTTCCTTGAGTTGGCAAATGGTAAACCTACAATATCCTTTATCTTAGGTAGAGGGTCTTTTGAAAGTATTCATTTCACTTTTCTTAACCTCAGTACCCTCATCTTAGAAATGAGGGAGCTGAAATTGATAGCTGATCTCAAACACCCTTCAAGTTCACTGATTTGGGGCTTTGTCACAACAATTAAGGTACCATTTGTGTAAAATTCTTCCACATAGCTCTGTTTTAACTGTGAAGTCAATCCAATAAAAAAAAGCATGTATTAATCACCTACAAGATTATATATAATTCCACTGTCTCTGCAATATGGATTTAAAGGAAAATGATAAGCCATTCCTGTCTTGAAAATGCTTACATTCAACTGAGAGGATGTAGCTTGTAACTATTTAAGATAATAGAAGGGGAGGGAGAACAAACCAATATTTGAAGAAATCAGAAAAGATTTCCTGTAAAAGAGGTGATATAGAATTTGAAACCTTGAAGGAAGCTTGGAATTCAAAGATGTAGAATGTACATTGGGACCTGGAATGGACCTCAGCCAGCCATTGATCTAACTCCCTCATTTTATAGAGGAATTTTAATGACTTGGGAAATTTAATGACTTGTTCAAGGTTACCCAGCTGTCAAAGGCAGGGCTTAGGTGAAAACCAAAGTTCTATAACTTCTAAAACAAGCCAGCATTCTTTCCTCCATATCACACTGTTTCCCTATCAAGTAAGGGGGTAAGGCATATATTACATATATGGATCACAATTGGTTCAAAGACACAAAGGAAGAAGATGGAACACCAAGTTTGGAGAATATGGAGGGTGTGAGGAGAGTGAGGCTGTAATTGTAGATGTAGACTGTAGATAAACTTGGAAAAACTCAAAATGTCAAGCTTGGAGTGTTTGTATTTTGTTATAGACATAACAGTGAGGTACTGAAGGTGTTTGATGAGGGGAGTGGCAGGCTCAGATTTGTTTTTTAAGACAATATGAGCATCTGAGTCAAGGATGAATTGGAGAGGGGAAAAGAAAAGGAAACCTGAGTTCAATTCATAAGCTGTTAAGATATTGTAAAGGAGGGAAGAGAAAATGATTCATGATCTTGACCTAAGACATCCACTCCCTTGTGTGGAGAGATAGGGCTGTTATAAGTTTTCAAAAGATTTTTCAGTGACAAGGTTTGAAACAAAAACAAACCTCAGGTAACCAATAGACTCAATTAATCAGAATAGCTCCTTCTCTAAGCACTCTGGCCATTGGAGTTTGTACTGTATGTGACAAAGAGGAAGCTCAGACAACAACAACCAAAAAAAAAAAAGAGCAGAATTGATAGGAATCATTACAAAGATCTGTGACAGTAATTCTGATTGTTCTGGTAATGGAACAAAGTCCACTGAACTGAACCCAGGGAGAAAAATGGAGATTGTCTGCTCCTAAAGGGCAGGGAATAAGTCTTGTAAAGCATTTAGCTGTGTCTGTGGCTGCTTAATAACAACTTGTCTGTAGTCTGTAGTGAGGAGAATGTGTTTGGTTATTGAATTCTAAAAACCATGGTCAAAAAAGATTTTGCTATACAAAATAGATTAGAAGTTAACTTTTGGCCATCTGGTGAAACCTATGGACCCCTCCTCAGAATAATATTTCTAAACACATAAAATTATTTTGTTCAGTCATTTTTTCAGTCATGTCTGATATTTCATGACCCCATTTGGGGTTTTCTTGGCAAAAATACTGGAGTGGTTTGCCATTTCCTACTCTCACGCATATTATAGATGAGGAAACTGAGGCAAATAGGCCTCAGTGACTTGCCCAGGGTCACACAGCTAGTTAAGTGTCTGAGGATGGATTTGATCTCATGGAAAATGAGTCTTCCTGACTCCAGACCCAGCACTCTGGCCACTGCACCAACTAGCTGCCCATTAAAATTAAATATATACAATTACAAATGAAACTAATTATTTTGCAGGTCATTAAAATGTTTTTTTTTATTTCATACACCTCAGGTTAAGACTGCATTAGAATGATAAAGTATGCATCCTTCAGTGCTATCCCTAGCCCCCACCACCATTTTCACATATCTTCTTTCTCTAATATAATCCATTCTACTATTGTATACTATCTACACCATTCCATTGAGCTCTCTACTCCAGTATATGACACTTTACAAACTTCAAAATATCCTATTATTTCCAATTATTATTAATTATTGTTATTATTACCAACATAACCTAGGCTGGATACATACAAGGTGGGAATTGTATTTTGAAAGCTCCCTTGCAAGGGGAGTGGGTGGGAAGAAACCATACCCAACAAAGCCAATAAGACAGGAAGGGACCATGGAGCATCCAGTATAACCCTTTCAATTTGCAGATGAGGAAACTGAGTCCCAGAGATGTTAGATCCCCTGCTTCATCATACCCTTAAACTTTGCATGGGGATTAGATGGAGTGGTGATGGTGGCAACAATTCTACCATTTAGGTTAGACCAATCATGCCATGGTAGGGAGAGGATAAGGAGCCCTAGGTCAGTAACTGGCACACTTAGCACCAAGTTCATCTTGCTGATGAATGGCTAGTAAAAGTCAGGAAAGGACCCTAAATTGGATCCTGGTCTTCTAGATTCATATATAGTGACCCTTTCTGATATCTTGCTGCCTCATTTTAGCAAGCAAATGACAGAGAGGGAAAGGGGGAGAGAACTATAAGAAAAAAAAATTGAATAAGGGACATTTTGTCTCCCACCCTCCACAGCCAAAATCAGTGTTAGGATGCCACATTTCATGATTGTCCCGATTAATAATTGATGTCTTGATACCTTAAGGCGCTATGTGACATGCTGGGGGTCACTTAGCAACTACCTCCTAGGACTGTTGTAAGAATAAAATGAGGTAACATTTTAAAAAATACTTTACAAATTTTAAAGCACTATATGAATGTCCATTATTATTATTTGGTGATCAAAATAGCTAATAGCATATCTTTATTCAGTTTCCTGAAATGATAGTATGTTAGCTCTGGAAGGTTCCTTGCTGAGTATTGGCTTTTTGGGGTTTTTTCCCTTGCATTATGGACCCCTCTGATGAAATCTCTGAACTCCTCAGAATAATGTTCTCAAATGCAGAAAATAAAACACATAGGACTGCAAAGGAAAACAGTTATACTGAAATACATGTGTCACATTATTTTTTTTTTTAAGTTCACAGATTCCAGGTTAAGAACCATTGTTCCTTGTTCAAGAATATTAAAGACAGGAAACTGAGGGACAAAAAGATGAACTGACTTGTCTAAGGTTACTTGGAGATGCAATCTAGTGGTAGGGATTCTTGTCTCTTCATTTTCAGTCCAACTCTTTCCACCATGATACACTGATGAGATGATGTGACCTGCCTAAAGGTCTAAAGAGAAACATCATGATCAGTCATGAAGCACGCATAACATTTGATTTAGCTTTAGCACAAAGCTACACAGGAATGAAAAGGTCACAGTGAATTGCATATTTATTAAATTCAATAAAATCTTCATTAACCAGAATGTTGAATTCTGAGGGATGCTGGTTAATGGAGTTTTATGATTCTCCAAAGAACATCCTGAAAATGTTTTTAGCTTTATTCCTTGTTGAAAATATTTCAAAATTACTGAGTTGTCCTCCCTGCTTTAGTAAGGAGATGGGAACAAACATAATTGAATCTTGTTTCATAAGAGATACTCTTTTGGGGATTCAGAGTTGTCACTGCAAGGTTTATTTCTCTTCATCAAGGGATGTAGATGTATAAGATATAGAAGATTGGGAAAGTGTCTTCTGACTCCAGATCACACCAAGAAAACTGGGTAAACCACTGATATCAGATTTGTGTTTCATCTCTCACTCTTTTAAGTTTATCAAAAAGGAAGAAAAAAGACCAACCATGACAAAGATTGCAACTAATTGGTGTCTTGTCTGTTGTTGTTGACCAAAGTGCCAGGATAAGATTTTTGAAAGAAAATCAAGTGTTTTCTTCACCTTAATCCTCAGCTACCAACCCCCAAATATTTCCACTGGTCAAAATTTGGAAGCTTCTAATGTAGACTCATTCAGGATTGGTTTTTACCAAGGTAAAAAGAATATAAAAACAGCAAATAGTGGCTAGTTAATAGTGTTCTCAGGGGCAGGAGGAAATAGGTTCAATGCTTGCCTCTGAAAAGGACTAGCTTATACAAAATCTTGGAAAAGGTAGTTTCCAGCGTGGCTAGGTAGTTCAGTGAATAGAGCATGAGCCCTGGAGTCAGGAGGACCTGAGTTCAAATCCATCCTCAGACACTTAACACTTACTAGCCGAGTGACCTAGCCCAAGTCACTTAACACCAATTTCCCAGCCTTCCCTCCTCCAAAGAGAAAAAAAAAAGGTAGTTTCTACCATGGGAAATGCCTAAACCAATGAAATCATAGGAATTCAAGAAAAAAAATAGCTGAGGATGAGCAAATTTCTTCAGTATCCAGGTCCAACCTTGTGCTAGAAAGGAAATCATTTAACAAGCATTTATTAAGTATTTACCATGTGCCAGATACTTTTTTTAAGTTCTGGGGATAAATACATACATCAAATAACTTACATTTATTGAGAAACTACAGTACGTTAATAACTATTTACATGTGAAAAACAGACACTTTTGAGAGGGACAGGATGAAAGGTGTTAGAGAATAGAATAAATGGGGGGATAAGATGGAGGAAATACAGTTAGTAAATGTGAAAAAAAATTGAAAAAGTTTCTCGATAAAGGCCTAATTTCTCAAACATAAGAACTATGTCCAATGTATAAATATAAGAGCCATTCCCCAATTGATAAATGATCAAAAGATACAATCGGTTTTCAGATGAAGTAAATAAAGCTATCTATAGTCATATGAAAAAATATTCTAACTCACTATTGATTGTAGAAATGTGAATTAAAACAATTTTGAGGTACTACTTCATACCTATTAGATTGACTAATAGGACAGAAAAGATAAATGACAAATGTTTAGGGGACGTGGGAAAAATGAGACATTAATGTAGTGTTGGTGGAGTTGTGAACTCATTCGCTTATTCTATGGAGCAAATTGGAACTATGCCCAACCATGGATACCCTTTAACCTAGCAATACCACTACTAGGTATGTATCCCAAAAGAGACAAAAAACAAAAAGGAAAAGGATCTATATGTGTAAAAATATTTATAACAGTTCTTTTCTGGGGGGGTAAAGAATTAGAAATTAAGGGAATGAGTATCAATTGAGGAATGGCTGAACAAATTGTGGTATGTAATTATGATGGAATACTATACTGCTATAAGAAATGATGTAAAGGATGCTCTCAGAAAAACCTGGAAATACTTGCATGAGTTGATGCAAAGTGAAATGTACTGGTTACAAAGTAACAGCAATGCTGTAAGATGATCATCTGTGAATGCCATAGCTGTTCTCACAATACAGCAATCCAAGACAACTCTGAAGGACTTATGATGAAAAATTCTGTCCACCTCCAGATGGAACTGATGGTGTCTAAATACAGACTGAAGCATACTTTTTAAACTTATTTTTGAGGGTTTTTGTCTATCTTTTTTGACAACATGACTATTATGGATGTGTTTTTCATGACTACACATATATAACTCATATGGAATTGCTTGCCTTCTCAATGATGTAGAGTGGGGAGGAAGGAAGGGAGAGACTTTGGAACTCAAAGTTTTAAAAACAAATGTTAAAAACTGTTTTTACATGTAACTATGGAAAAATTAAATACTTAATAAATACAAAAAAATGAAAATAAAATAAAATTTTAAAAAACCATAGTCCCTGCCCTCAAGGATATTACAGTCGCATGGAGAAGACAGCATGCAAGCAATTTTATACAAAACAATTGCATAGAGGATTAATAGGAAATAATTAACAGAGTATGTAGTGAGAAGTAAGTTATAAGAAGTTTTGAAAGGTAGGAGGGGGCTAGGTTATGAAGAGCTTCAAATGCCAAACAGAGCATTTTTGTATTTGATCCTAGAAATGATAGGGAACCACTGGAGTTTATTGAGTAGGAGGGTAATAAGGTTATACCTACACTTTAGGAACATCATTTTTATAGGTGAATGGAGGATAGATTGGAGATTAAGGCAGGCAGAGCTACCAGCAGTTACTGCCAATAGTTCAGTTGTGAGGTGATGAGGGATGTCACCATAGGAGTGGCAGTGACAGGAGATGGGTCATATCTGAGAGATGTTGCAATGGTAAAAAGGATAGGCCTTGGTAACAGATTGGATACAGGGATGGGGGAGGTGAGGAGTCAAGGAAAACTCCTAGACTGTGAAACTGAAGGATTGGGAGGATAGTGGTGCACACTACAGCAATAGGAAAGACAGGAGTAGGGGAGGGTGATGGAGAAAAAGTGAGTTCTGTTCTGGATATCTCTGTTTAAGATGTCTACTGGATATTCAATTTGAGATGTCTAAAAGTCAGTTTGAAAGGTGAGATTGGAGAGGTTGGAGCAGGATGAGAATCATCAGTCAACACAGAAATGGTAGAATTGATAAGATCACCAAGTAAAGTAGTATGGAGGGAGAAGAAGGCCCCCCACAGAACCCTGAGCAACACCTACAGTTAGACAGGAAGCTTCTACCTTCCCCAGCAATCTCATCTGCTCTTACTCATTGAAATATAATTTTATAGAAATGATCCCATGATTTATATACCAAGCCCTGGTCTCTCTTCTAACCTACAGTCACCCATCTCTAACTGCTCTCTTGGAAATATCAAATTGGACATCCCATAGCCATCTCAGACCCATCATTTCCAAAACAGAGTTCATTATCTTTCCTTTCTTCCTTGTCAACTTTCTTTTTACTGCTACAGGTACCATGAGACTCTCAGTCATATAGGTTTGCAAATTTAGCATCATCCTCATTCTCTCATCCCACATATTCGATCCATTGAAAAAACATTTCTACCTTCACATTACCTCTAATACATATCCCATTTTCTCTAATTTCGTAGGTACTGCCATGGTATAGACCTTTGTCTAGATTATTGTAATAGCTTTATAAGTGGTTCCCTAGTTTCAATCCCTCACCACTCCAATGGGGGCTCCACTCAGTTACCAAAGTGATTTTCCGAAAGTGTAGATCTAGTCTTGTTACCCTCATGTTCAAGTAGTTTTAGTGACTCAGTGCTCCAGTGCTTAGCACAGCTTCTGGTACAGGGTGGGTATTTAAGAAATG
The DNA here is from genome assembly GCA_028627135.1 of Pseudochirops cupreus. Classification (NCBI taxonomy): domain Eukaryota; kingdom Metazoa; phylum Chordata; class Mammalia; order Diprotodontia; family Pseudocheiridae; genus Pseudochirops; species Pseudochirops cupreus. The sequence continues at coordinate 38,303,636 of CM053583.1, read as the reverse complement.
TTCCTTGATTGATTGACTCCCTATCACCTCCAGGATCAAATAGAAAATCATGGGTTTAAAGCTCCATCACCTGGCACCTTCATACCTGGCCAGTCTTCTGATATTTTACTTCTGTTCACACATTCCAACTACACTAGCCTGCTGTTTCTCATACACGACATTCCATATCCTGTTTATCTCTATGCTTTTTCACTGGCTGTCCACCTATCCTGGAGTGATCTGCCTCCCTTGTTCCAAGTTCTCAATTTCCTTGACTTCCTTCAAGACTCAAAACCCACCTTTTGTAGGAACACAGTTTCCCCTGACTTTAGGAAAGCCTTCCTGACTTTCATAGCACATAGTCAATGCAAATTATGTATTTACTTAGTTGTTTACGCCTTGTCTCCTTCTTCAAAATGATTCTCCTTGAGAGCAAGGGATGT
>CM053583.1:38284721-38302714 GCA_028627135.1 Pseudochirops cupreus | reverse complement strand
GAATGGAAGCATGTGTTTTATCTTCTGTTTTTTGGAACCAAGATAGTTTGGTGCAGCTAATCAAAATTCATACGCCACTGAATTTGAAGATTAGAAGGAAATACAGAAAAAATAACGGTAAATTATCATAGCTGTCATTTATATACTACTACCAGGTTAATAAAGTTCTTTACAAGGTCTATCATTCAATCGTCATAACAAGCATGTAAAGTGTCGTTACTGTACCCATTTTCTATCTGAGGAAACTGAGGCTGAGAGAGATTAAATTATTTGCCCAAGGTTAAATGTCTGTGGCAGGATTCAGATTCAAGTCTTCCTAACTATAGGTCCAGCACTCTACCCAGAGCTACCTGACTGGCCAAAAGCTCTTTAGAGCAGTGTGTCTGACTCAAACAGAAATGGAAGGTGCGTGTGGTTCACATGTTGACTTAGAAAACCACATCAATATTACCTTTGTTCTGTGATATTTTTATTTAGTTCGCTAAATATTTCCAAATTACATTATAATCTGATTTGCGCCACTCTGGGAGGGAATGTACATTTGACATCTCTGCTTTACGCATTCTATCTTAATTGGTCCTAACAAAAAGACTAGGTAGGAAGTACGTGTTATTATCATTTCTGTTTTACATACAAGTTTAGTGATTTACCATGAGTTACACTGCTAGTATGTCTGAGGTAGGATTTGAACCTAGGTCTTGCTGGCAAGTCTGACACTCTATACACTATGCTACTTACCTGCTAAAAAAAGGGGATAAATCTAAAAAAAGAAAAGAAAAAACAAGTCTTAAAGTAAAGTTGTAGATCAGTCCTTTGCAACTCTTTGTGACCCCTTTTGGGGTTTTCTTGGCAAAGGTACTAGAGTGCTTTGCCATTTCCTTCTCCAGCTCATTTTACAGATGAGGAAACAGAAGCAAACAGGGTTAAATGACTTGCCCAGGGTCACACAAATAGTAAATGTGTGAGACTGCATTTGAACTCAGGAAGATGAGTCTTCCTGCTTATACGCCCTGTGCTCTATCCACTATGCCACCTAGCAATCCAAAATAAAGCTATATACATATACAGAGATAGAAAGATAAATAGGTAATATCAAGGTAAGATCATGAAAGAATGAATAAAAATATTTATTAAATGCTTATATATTTTTATTATTATAATATGTAAATAATGTAATTATTACAAAATATTATAATATAAATTATGTTATCATATATTTATTATTAATGATATTTAATTATTGTATATGTGCCAGGCAATGTAAATATATGTACATACATATGTATCTGTATAAATGCATATATACATACTTGCTAACAACCATTAATTTTTGCTTCTTACTGAGAATTTACCCTTAGCATTGCAGAAAATAAAGTGATCCCTTGTCTATTATGAGAACAGAACCAAAATGACCTTTTCCTCAAGCAATTGTCTTAGAAGAGAAGAAAAAGAGGCTAAAAATTTAATATATGAAAAAAGAATTTGATGAGCTTCCCTTCAGATGATTGCCTTATATAAATAAAAACAATTGAAAGTCCCTCCCTCAGATAACTCTCCTAGTGGGGAGAAAAGTAGCTTATAATTTAATATGAGAAAACGGGAAAAAATGGTTTGGAAATACTGGTTCATTTGTTCAAATGTTTCAATAGTTAGGTTAATTGAAGGGAACAATGTGTAGAAATAAATGTCAGGCACAACATAGGCTTTTCACTGCTGCTTTTAAGAAAAGGAATGATTATAATAGGAAGAGCCAGTATGTGCGGTGAGAGGGCTGTTTTCGGAGATCTAATAGCCTGCAGCTGGAAAAATCAAATTAAACTGCAACTTTTAAAATGTCTGTCTGTCTATCTATGTATCTATCATCTATCTATCTATCTATCTATCTATCTATCTATCTATCTAATCTATCCATCTTATCTATTCATCTATCCATCTATTATATATTTATCCATCTAGCTATCCATCCATCCATCCATCCATCCATCCATCTATCCATCCATTCATCTATGTATATATCTATCCATCTATCCACTTATCTATCCATTTATCTATGCATTTATCTATCCATCCATCTATTTCACTTATCTATTCATCCATTCATCTAACCATACATCTTGTATTTAGCTATCTCTCCATTATTTCTCTACTTATCTATCCTTCAATACATCCATCCATGTATTTGTGTGTCATCTAACTTAGTTGTTTCTGTCTCTCTGTCTCTGTTTCTGTCTCTCTCCTACCTATTTGTTACCAAAAAACACCTCAAGGTTTAGCCTCCTGACCTCGGGTGCTGTTTCCCATCCTAAGAATTTAAAAATGCGACAAAAATTTATATTAGTGGTAAATATATTGGAGGTATCATTCATCTTTGAGACAGAAAGCGTAACAAGCTAAAAAGACTCTGGCCATAAATCAGGTGTAGGCAGCTCTTTAAGTCTTTTATTCTTAATCCTATCCCATTTGGTCTTCTTAAATAAAGCTTGGTGGCATTTTACTATTAAGTAACCTAGAGTAAGTGTAGACCTACATTCAACTCTAGCCTCAGACAATACCCGGCTGTGTGGTCCTGGGTAAGTTATTTCTGCTTCAGGTTCCTAAACTGTAAAAGAAAAGAATAAGAATAACACTGACTCCCCAGGTTTGTTGTGATGGTCAGTTGGGTTTACAAATGAAAGATCCATTCCAAACCTCAAAATTGCTATCTGCTATTATTACTTCTACATTCAAAGGTATGTACAAGAAAAGAGCATTACTGTAGACAAATCAAATTCTGATTTAGTAAGACTCCCTTGGGGTGGCTAGGTGGTGCAGTGAGTAGAGCACCAGCCCTGGGGTCAGGAGGACCTGAGTTCAAAATGTGGTCTCAGAAACTTAACACAAAAACTAGCCGTGTGACCTTGGGTGAGTCACTTAACCCCAAACTGCCCTCCAAAAAGCAAAAAATAAAAAATAAAAACAAAAAAAAGACTCCTTTAATAATATTATTGCTTTTAATCTCACATGCCTAACACTGGGATAAATTACAACACTTCCTAATTATAGAAACATAATTATATTTCATCTGTTATATATAACATATAGATTATGGGACTTCATGTAATAATTACATAATTTTCACAGTTACAAGATTTAGGTTAAGGTTATGGTTAAATGTCCTATATTCAGATTCATACCTGGAAAGGGATCTTCATTCTAATGCCTTGGAAAAAAAATAGTCATTTAGTTTTTGCTTCAAGACCTCCAACAAGGGAGGAAAGGAACTTCCCATTGTCTCCAATGGCAGTCTGTTCTCAAGCATAAATTTCTTCCTTTTTGATGCTTCATATTAAACCAAATTCTTTACTCTTGAAACCAAAAAGAACAAGTTCAATCATTCTTGATTATCATAACCTTTCAAATACTTCAGAACAGCTATCCTATTTCCCTCAGTCTTCACTTCTTCAGATTTAAACTCTTCAACTAATCCTCAAGTTATATGGACATAAAATCTTTCCCTCCTGGTTTCTTTTCTTTGGACTTTCTCCAACTTATCAACAGCCTTCCTGAAATGTGGTACCAAGAAAAAATTGATATAGTGCAATCTGAATGGAATTGAGTCACCTCCTCAATCCTCTATACTACGCCTCTGTTAGAAGATTCCATTACTATTTGGTCTGCAATCACACCATGCTCTAAACGCTCCTTATCAGGTTTTTTTTTTTTTCAGGAAAAACTTCCATCTCACCTGCTGTCTCCATCTTTTGAAGTAGATATTTTGAACCCAGGTGTTATATTTGGATTCATTTATCCATATTAAACTTCATTTTATTTGATGTAGCCCAGTTTCTATCTAGCCAAGATTATTTTGGCTCCTGATTCTGTCATTCAATGAGCCTTTTTATCATCTGCAGATTTGATAAGAATGCTATGACTTTTTCAAAGCATTAATAAAATTGTTAAATAGCACATATTCCTGTGTCTCAATCACATACATTTTCCCAAGTTGACATTGAACTATTAAAGTCTAACCTTTGAGTCACTCAGCCGATTCTGTATCAAATCTAATTGTATTATCATCTATTGAACAAGCCTTTATCTTTTCCAAAAGAAGTCTATGCAGAGTGTATTTCAGAGGGAGCTGATAGAGAAGACATCAATACATCCATCAAGTATTCACTGAGCACCTTCTATGAAATGATTTCCGAAAATCGAGATAAACTAAATCTATAGCATTTACTTAGTCTATAATTTTAGTAACCTTGTAAAAAATGAAATAAGATTAGCTTTATGCATTCTTGATGAAAAGAATATGTTTCTTTATAAATCCCTTTCTTTCTTTCTTGAATGTTCACTAACCATTTCTTCAATCATATTTCTAGTACTTTGCTAGTAATGTAATTCAAACTCCCTGAAATGTACTTTATACATTCTATTCCCTTTTTTTTTAAATTGGAATAATATTTGCCCTTATCCAATTTTGCAATACCTCTCTCTTTCCCCATGATTTTAAAAAATCATTGACAGTGGATTTGGAATCACATTTGCCATTTCTTTCTGTAGGATGTAGCTTAACTGGATCTGGTGACTTGAAGTCATTAATTCAATTCACAAACGTTCATGGAATATCTATATATCAAGCACTCTTCTAAGTGCTTTGTTGTGGATGTTGTTGCTGTTGTTCAGTCCTGTCTGATTCTTTGTGACTTCATTTGGGTTTTCTTGCCAAGGATGCCAGGGTGGTTTGCCATTTCCTTCTCCAGCTTATTTTACAGATGGGGAAACTGAGGCAAACAGTATGTGATGACTTACTTAATCAGCAAGATAGTAAGTATTAGGAAAGGACAAAACAAAACCCTGCCCATCACATGAATTGTAATTACAAGTTGCGTATTGGGTGGATATCTTATTTGTGGCCAAGATTCATTGACCAAGGCAAACACAATTAGGAGTCAAATGATAGATCATATCTAAAGAGATTAAAAGCTGTGGTTGGAAAGGCATAGAGAGATGTTTTGTGTACTGGTTAAGAATAATAAGTATTTTATGGAAGCATTAATAAAAAGACTGATAATATCCATGAAAACAACATCTTCATAAAAATGCCCATTTGAACTAATACAGCATCTGTAATTGATAGTCATTGGAGCCAATTAATGTTGTGGACTTGGTATTTTACTAGTATGGAGAAACCCACATATTCAGAAATCACAGCAGAAATTAAGAAATGAATGTCATCTTCAATATGTGGGTCTTTCTATGTAGAAGGATAGATAAAATTAAGAATTTTCCAGTTATTAAGCATATGAAAACACAAACACACGTTCCTTATATATTTACGTCTTTAAGATATATACATTTTCATGGCAAGGGTCCTACAAAATGCTTTTTGATTTACCAAAAAAAAAAAAAAAAAAGGGAGGGGGGAAGGAGTAGAGGACAGAATAAGGGACTTTGCACTTTTTTCATGAGCCACAGCATATAAAGAATTACTAAGGCAAAGCTCTGAAAGTAGATACCCATAGATAAAAAGAGCAAGAATTTAATTGGTGTTCATAATGATAAATTGTGTTTGGAGATAAAGGAAAGTAATAAGGAAGCTTTCTTTATCACTATAAAAAAAAGAAAACGTTGACCACCTGCTCCTGGAAAGTCTGGATAGGGCCAAATTGCCTTTTATACAATTCTGAAAAAGCATCCTAAAATTCAAATGGAATTTGAATTCATCTGGGGAACTCATTGCCATAATTTCAATTCTAACTTATAGAATTGATTTTCAGAAATTATATTCAAATCACCCAGGATGAGGATTCACAGCCAGAAGAGGAACTAGACACCATGTAGGATGGTAACTTACACTCATTATGCCTAAAATGCAGAACTGCTTAAAGTCAAGATCAGCCTAAGATGGTAAGTAGCTAAAAACTATATAAAATGTTAAGGAAGTTCCTATCCTGTACATTATTTGCCCATTAACAACATAACCATTACCTAATTAATCTAATTACACAAACATAAGCTTTCTAACTTCTCAAACACATGAGATAGCAACTGTCCCTAATATTGAGACTAGCTGGTTAAGATCCAAAAATAACTCACTATAACATTAGAGGCTTGCTAGACTCAGTTGTGACATATATTATGTAGCAATATATAAAGTTTATTGACTAAAACCATAGACATTATGCATTATTAACTGGGGAGGTAATGCCATGTAATAATGATATCTGATATTTATGATGGTGTAATGTTTGCAAAACTCTTTACATGCATTATCTTCCTTGAGCCTCACAGCATCATTTCGAGGAGCTTACTATTGGTCTTATCACCTCTATTTTACAGAAGAGGAAACTCAGGTTCTTAGAATACTTTCTTTGCCTAAAGTTACATAACAGTTAGAAGCAGTATACAAAACCAAGCCTTCTTGACTCATGTCACAATGGCATTCTAAGAGATACTAGAGGTGGACACAGAAGATTTTGTATAGTGTCAGTATCCAGTTCTTTTTGAGGAGATATACGGTCAACTCCCTTTGTCTATGTTCAGGTCAGGTTACCTTTCTTGGTCCCATTTTCCTCATACATGAAAGAAGGGGATTGGACTAGGACAATCTTGGAGGTTTCCTCATAGATATTTGATGATTTTATTAATTATTGCATTTGCAATGCATTGTCCTTTAAAGATCTGTTGATAAGTTATGTCAACCCCAGGAAACTCTGAAACCCTATCCTGCTCTGATTAGCAGTTTCTAACTGCCCCTAAGAACTACCCTTCTGACCAATACCTCAAGCAGTTTTTAACTGTGCCTTTTCCTGGACAGAGATAGTTTCAAAGGCTACAAATTCGTTCCTTAATCTCTTAACAACACTCTATTCCTCCAGTTAGGCCATTCTGTTCATCCTACAGGTGACTCCAGCTTTGACCTGCTGTTCCATCTACCTATCCTACCTAGCTCTCTCAAGTGTATATAAATTATTATTAAACTCCCCTCCTTAGACATCCCTCTCTGAAAAGACAGCATGTTGCCCTGAATTGCAATTCCTTGACCTTGAATAAATGCCTCACTTTATTTAACAATCACCTAGTTGGTCTGTGGGGTTTTTTAGGTTGATAGTTGTCACCTCAGAGTTCTAAGACAAATAATAACTGAAGCAGAACTGAATCAGCTAAGCCTGAAGTTGGAAATAAGATTGAAGAGAAAGACTAGCTAAGCAAAGGAACAGTTTGGAAATAGAACACCAGAAAAGTCCTTCAGCAAGCCATCCAATCTATCTGAAATATTTTGCCCAATGAGGCACTAATCAAGCATTGTGTAGGATAAATGAAAAGTGGAAACATTTATTCAAAACAAAAGGAAATTCATCAAGGAACTTTTATGGAAAAAGAAACGGACACTGATATTTACATTCAAGAGTTGTGAATTAGGGAGCCAAGATGGTAGAGAAAAGGCAGGGACTTGTCTGAGCTCTTCCAAATTTCCCTCCATACAATTTTAAATAATAATTCAAAATGAATTCTGGTGTTGCAAAACCCACAAAAGGATGAGGTGAAACAATTTCCCAGCCCAAGACAACGTAAAAGGTTGACAGGATAGGTCTGTTGCACCAGGGTGAACATAGAGTACAGTTGGCAGAAGTCCTTAGGGACAACTGAATTGGCAGCACCTTCCAGAGTGCTTAGCTCATAGATATTAAGGAGGTCAGACAACTGGTCAGAAGGAGATTACAGAGGGCCCTTTGCTGGCACTGGGAGTAGGACTCTGTTGCATCACTTATATGTATATCCAGATTGCAGTCCCAGGGTGAAGAGGAGCAGTAGTATACCAGAGCTTATAGTGACAGGGGAGCAGAGATCCTGGTCACACTTCTAGGGTCAAAAATAGTATTTGTGATTGATCAAAGACCAAAGAATGAACAAGGAGAATAAGTAAACATGTCTCTCCTTAGATTATACAAACCTGGAAGAAATGAAAACTTGCAGATGCCCAGAATTAGCTCTGAAAACAACTGTACATGCGTGCACACATGCAAACACACACACACACACACACACACACACACACACAGAGCTTGGGACAGTGGCCCTTCCACACTGGGAACAGAGCCAAACTTTGACAGAAAGTTAAAAGCCAAGAAATAGTCTACAAAAAAGCAAACAGCTAAAAATGAACTTGATCATAGAAAGATACTAAGGAGAGAGGTAAGATCAAAACACAATCTCAGATGAAGCTAACAAAGTCAAAACTGCTGCATCTAAAGCCTCAAAGAAAAATGTGAAATTGTCTAAAGCCTAAAAAATAATTCCTGGAAAATATCAAAAAGAATTTGAAACATCAAAGGAGAGGGAAAATTTAGAAAAGAAATTATGATGATGAAAGAAAATCATGAAAAAAAAGAGTACCAGCTTGGGAAAGGAGGCAGACAAAATACTGACAAAGATAATACCTTGAAAAACAGAATAGACCAAATGGTAAAAGAGGCACAAAAATCTAATGGAGAGAAGAATGTTTTAAAAAGCAGAACTGACCAAATGAAAAAGTAGGTGCAAAAATTCAGTGAAAAAAAGAACTCTTTGAAAAGTAGAATTTGTTAAATGGAAAAAGGGAGTACAAAAACTCACAGGAGAAAATAATCCTTTAAACATCAGAATTGGAAAGGTGAAAGATGATATCTCCATGAGACATCAAGAAGCAATAAAACAAAAATCAAAAGAATGAAAAAAAGAAGAAAATATGAAATATCTCACTGGGAAAAACAAATAACCCAAAAACAGATCAAAGGGAGATAATTCAAGAATTATTGGACTAACTGAAAGTCATAATAAAAAAGGCATAGACATTATCTTTTAGAAATTATCTAAAGGATTTTGGGAAGATGGTGGAGTAAGAAAATGCCAACTTCTCAAGATTTTCCCCCACAAAAGAGATAAAACAGCACCTCAGGGTAAATAAACTATGGGTAAAAATAAATAAGAATAGGGGCAAACCAGGGGTCCTCCTGGGACAATCTGAGATCAGGAAAAAGCCCCTGGATGTTTGGTTCCTGAGAAGAGTAAACACCTCTAGGCTAGGGTCCTATTAACAACAAGCTGCAAGGGGTTAGCTAGTTTAGGAGGCTGGCTCAGCCCCAGCCACCAGAACTTTTGGCCCCAGATAGTGAGGGGAGTTAGGCATCGGAGATGGGGAAGATCAAAGGAACCTCTGCTGACAAGGAATGCCAGGCCCAGATGTGCTGCAAAGAGCCATGGGGGCGAGAAGCAACAAGCACACACCCAATGAGTACAGAAGCAGTGGGGAGGAATATCTCTGACTATGGGCACTTACACCAGGCTAGAGGTTTAGCTTTGGTTCCAGGTAGAAGGGAGAACTGAAGATGTGGGGCAAGAGGCACCATGCCCCACACCTCAGGACGAGACGTGATTATAAAAACTAAACTATTACCAAAAAATGCACAGGCAAAGGAGAAAGAATTCAACATTAGAGAATTTTTATGGGAATAGAGAAGCCTTCAGAGGAGGCTACTGAAGCAAAGAAACTCTCTTCTGTCCCAAAGAGTAACATCAAATGGTCACCTGCCTGAAAAGAATTTATAGAAGAACTTAAAGAAGACTTCAAAAAATCAAATGAGAGAGATGGAGTAAAAACTTAAAAAAAAAATCCAAGAAAATCAAGAAGATTATGAAAAGTCAGTTAGTTAGAAAAGGAGATTCAGGGGAGCCAAGATGGTGGCATAAAATCAGGAAGATTCTGGGAGCTCCCCCTATAACCACCTCAAATACCTATAAAATATGACTCTAAACAAATTTTAGAGCTACAGAACCCACAAAGTGACAGAGAGAAACAAATCTCCTGCTGAAGGCAGCTCTACAGAGGACAGGAAGGGCCCACTGCTGGGTGCCAGGAGTCCAAGCCCAGCCCCATGTGAGCCTGCAGTTTTAACCCCAGGCGGCCCCAACCAGCAGCTGCAGTGGACTTAAGGAGAGTGGATCACCAGCAGTTGTGGTGGTTTCCAGAATTATCAACCCATAAATGCCAAAGAAAAAGTGATAGGTCAGTGTAGAACTCTTTTGGAACTGGGGGAGGGGGAGCAATGGAGTCAGTCTTGCCCCATGCCCCGAAAGATAGAAGTGGAGGAGGTGTGGCAGCCCTGCAGCCACCTCCACATGGCTGCATCAGAGCTCCTGGCCTGCAGATTGTAGAGGGGCCAAGCTACCATTCAGAGGGTAATCCCTCCTGCTTTAACCTGCCTGGATCTGGATCGTGGTCTTGCATGGTGGTCCTGAGGTGTGTGATCAGTGAACCAGAGCTTGTGGAGGCAGCAGAGAGGGCACCCAACTAATAGCTCCAGCAGCTGCAAAACCCCCAGCAATTTGAGACAAAGCTCTCCTCTTTGGAAGCAGAGTTCTACTGTGGCAAAGAACTCAAAGTCAAGTAATTGAATGGCAACATGAGCAGGCAAAGGAAGCAAAGCAAGCACAGCAATCAAACCTTAGATTCCTTTTTGGGGAATAAAAAGGATCAAAGCATGGAACAGGAGGAAAACAATGAAGTCAGAACTCCAGCACCAAAAACTTCTAAGAAAAATATGAATTGGTTACAGGCCATGGAGGAGTTCAAGAAGGATTCTGAAAATCAAGTAAGAGAAGTGGAGGAAAAATTGGGAAGAGAAATGAGAATGATGCAAGAAAATCATGAAAAGAGAGTCAATAACCTGACTGAAGAAAATAACACCTTAAAAAATAGATTAATTCAAATGGCAAAAGAGGCCCAAAAAGCCAATGAGGAGAAGAATGCCATAAAAAGCCAAATTTGCCAGATGGAAAAAGAATTTCAAAAGCTCACTGAAGAGAATAATTCCTTCAGAATTAGATTGGAGCAAATGGAAGCTAATGGCTTTAGGAGAAATCAAGGTACTATTAAACATATCCAAACAAATGAAAAATAGAAGGCAATGTGAAAAACCTCTTTGGAAAAACCAATGACCTGGAAAATAGATCCAGGAGAGACAATTTTAAAATTATTGGACTACCGGAAAGCCATGACAAAAAAAAAAAAAGAACCTAGAAATCATCCCTCAAGAAATTATCATGGAAAATTGCCCTGATATTTTAGAACCAGAGGGCAAGATAGAAATTGAAAGAATTCACCAATCACCTCTTGAAAAAGATCCCAAAAAGAAAACTCCTAGGAATATTATAGCCAGGTTCCAGAGTTCCCAGATCAAGGAGAAAAATACTACAAGCAGCCAAGAAGAAACAATTTGAACATTGTGGAAACACAATCAGGATAATACAAGATCTAGCAGCTTCTACATTAAGGGATCAAAGGGCTTAGAATATAATATTCTGGAGATCAAAGGAGCTAGGATTAAAACCAAGAATGACCTACCCAGCAAAATTGAGTATAATGTTTCAGGGGAAAATACGGTCATTCAATGAGGTAGAAGACTTTCAAGCATTCTTGAAGAAAAAACCAGAGTTGAATAGAAAATTTGACATTCAAATACAAGAAGCAAAAAAGCATGAGAAGATAAACAGGGAAAAGGAATCATAAGTAACTTATCAAAGTTGAACTACTTACATGCCTACATGGAAAAATAATAATTGTAACTTATGTCCTCAGTACATATGTGTGCATATATATATATATATATATATATATATATATATATATACACATACATACATATATATACACATATATATATACATGTATGTCTATATAGGAGGGTATATGTGAGTATGAATACATATGTGAGTGTGTGTATATATGTGTACAGGTATACGTAGACAGAGGACGCAGGATCAATTGAATAGGAAAGGATGATATTTAAAAGGTTAAATTGAGAGGTGAGAGAAGAATATAATGAGAGGAAATGGGGAGAGACAGAATGGGGTAAATCATCTCATACAGAAGAGGCAAAGGATAACTGTTACAATGGAGGGGAAGAACAGGAAGGCAAAAGGGAACGGGTCAACGTTACTCTCATTGAATTTGACTTAGGGAAGGAATGACATACACTCTGAATTGGTTATTTTGCCCTACAAGAGAGTAGTGGGGAAGGGGATGAGAGGACGGAAGATGGAGGGAGGGCAGGTTGGGGAGAGGGTAATGAGAAGCACACGCTTTTGTAAAGGGACTGAGGCAAAGTAGAGAATAGAACAAGTGGGGGGCAGGATAGGATAGAGGGAAATATAGTCAGTCTTTCACAATATATCCATTATGGAAATGTTTTGAGTACCTACACATGTACAACCTATATTGATTTGCTTATCTTCCCAGTAAGGGTGTATGATGAGGGAGGAAGGGAAAGAATCTGGAATTCAAAGTTTTAAAATAAATTTTTTAAAAAATTATTATTATTATTACTGTTATTATTATTATTATTTACATGCAACTGGGAAATAAGATATACAGGCCCTGGGGTATGGAGATCCATCTTACCCTATTGGAAAGTCAAAGGGGAGATGGGGGAAGATATAGGAGAGAGCAGATTGGGGCACGGGGTATTCAGAAGGATTGCTGTTTTAGGGTGGTGGGTAGGGGAAAGATGGGGAGAAAATTTGTAACTCAAAATCTTGTGGAAATGAATGTTGTAAACTAAAAATGAACAAAAGTTAATTTAAAAAATAAAAAAAAATTTTAAAAGATTGGATTAGCAAGTTAAAAAAGAATACAAGTCATTCTCTGATTGACAAATGGTCAAAGTATACAAATAGGCAGTTTTCAGACAAAGTAATCAAACCTATCCATAATCATATGAAAAATTGCTCTTATTTACTATTGATTAGAAAAATACAAATTTAAACAGCTCTGAGATACCATACTCACCTACCAAATTGGTCAATATTGCAGAAAAGGAAAATGACAAATGTTGGGGGGATGTGAGGAAATTGAGACACTAAAACAGTCTTGTTTGAGTTGTGAACTTATTCAATCGATCTGGAGAAGAATTTGGAACTGTGCCCAAGAGGTTATAAAAACTGTGCATACCCTTTGGCCTAGCAGTATCACTATTAGGTTTGTATCCCAAAGAGATTTAAGAAAAAAAGGGAAAAAAAAAAACTATACATACAAAAATATTTACAACAGCTCCTTTAGTGGCACAAAGAATTAGAAACTGAGGGGATGCCTGTAAGGGGAATGACTGACCAAGTTTTGGTATAGGATTGTGATGGAAAACCATTATGCTATTTTAAGACATGATGAGCAGGATGCTCTCAGAAAAAGCGAGATGAACTTACATGAATTGATACAAAGGAAAGTAAGCAAAACTAGGAGAACAGCGTACACAGCAATACTGTATGATGATCAGCTATGAGTGACTTAGCTATTCAGAGCAATGCAAAGATCCAAGACAACTTCAAGGATTTATAATGAAAAAATGATATCCATTTCCAGAGAAAGAACTAGAGGAGTCTCAATACAGATAGAAGCATTTTCTTTTTACAGTATGGCTATTAAGGAAATATATTTTGCATGACTGAACAGGAATAACATAGCAAATTGTTTGCCTTCTCAATGAGGGGGAAAGGAAGAGATAGAAAAAGAGAATCTGGAACTCAAAACTAAAAGTAAATGTTAAAATTGTTTTTACATGCAACTGGGGAAAAAATATAAAATAATTTTTTTTAAAAAATAAATAATTAGTAAGATGGTTTCAGAAAAGCCTGGAAAGACTTGTGTGAACTGATGCAAAGTGAAGTGAGTGGAACCAGGAGAAGAAGGTAAACATTAACAGCAATATTGTATGATGATTAACTATGAGCTACTTAGCTATTCTCAGCAATACAGTGACCCAAGTGAATTTGAAAGGACTTAGGGGTGAAAAATGCTATCCATTTCCAGAAAAAGAACTGATGTTCTTTTTCTGAATGCAGATCAAAACATACTTTTTTTTAAACTTCATTTTTCTTGGTGATTTTTTTGGGTCTGTGTTTTCTTTCACAATATGACTTGTTCTTATTCAGTTGCTTTCAGTTGGGTCAAGCTCTTCATGAACCTGTTTAATGAGTTTTCTTGGCAAAGATACTGGATTGCTTTACTTTTTCCTTCTCCAGCTCCTTTTATAGATGAGGAAACTGAGACAAGTAGGGTAAAGTAACTTGCCCAGGGTCACATAGGTAGTATCTGAGGCTAGATTTGAACTCAGGTCTTCCTGACTTCAGGCCTGGTACTCTCTTGACTGTGCCATCTAGCTCCCCTAATAGGTTTTGCATGACTGCACTTGTATAACCTATACCAAATTGCTGACTTCTAAATGAGGGCAGAGGGAAAGAAAGGAAAGAATTTGGAACTTAATTTTTTTTTAAAAGTCAAAATTGTTTTTACAATGTATTTACGAAAAAAAATAATTTTTTTTTAAAGTTGTGAATTAGCCTGAGAACATGGAATTGCTTCACATTTTGCCACTTTTGCAGGCTTCTAAACATTAGTGTCTAGTCTCCTCCAAAAATACTGAGTATATTGACGGCAGAGTATGATTGCAATTTGTGCATAAATTCTGATTCATTATTCATACTTTGCTCTACTATGTGGGTACTTGTGTTGATACTATGCTTTATTGTTAAGTAATTAATTATGTTTAATATCTAAAGGTTTCATTATTTGGTGTGGCATTACTAGGAGATCCAAGAGCTAGAGTGAGGAGAGGAAGGGTATTCTATCTCCCTGGACAGGGCTGTCCCTAAGAAACTGAGAGAATCTGATGGTAACTAGAGTTTGTGGACTTTCTCTAGTCATTCTCTAGAGCAGGGCTTCTTAACCTTGTTCCACTTGGGACCCTCTTTTCCTGTTTGGGCAGCAATTCTTGATGTTGCATAGCCTGAGGGCATGAATGATGCAAAGTGCCCATGCTGTGCATTCAGAACCAAGGCTGCAGGGAAGTTGTGTAGTGCCAACATGGGCAACTTAGATTCATTATGCATTTGATTTTGAATTAATTTTGGTCACTGCCCAATCAGAAATCTTTCACCATTGCCAAATGACACCTTATAGGGTCTCAACCCCACAGTTTAAGAAGCTCTGCTCTAGACCAACCACTGTGAGAGCAAGATGAGATCAGTAAGACAGGGGAGATGGTAAAACAGTAAGATAGGTGTCCACATGCCCAGGTGAGACTGTGACATCCAAGAGAATGGAGAGATCACCACAAACACTCATTACACATTGATCATCTCATTGTCCATCGTGAAATCTAAACACCAATAGGATAAAGTTCAAATTGTATCCTCTACTGATAAAGATGCATAGAAATATATCTTGAATCAAGATTATTAAAAAAAAATTCTTGACTTTTCCTAGGCATTTTGGACAAATCTCTTCCCTCTGGGTTTTAGTTTCCTCATCTTTAAAAATAAGAAAGATGCGTGATATCCAAGGTTCCTCCTAGCTCTAAATTTATAATCCTAAAAACAGTGCCTCCTTGATCCCAGTTTGATAACCTCTAGTACGGTGGTTCTCAACCTTTCTAATGCCATGACCCTTTAATACAGTTCCTCATATTGTGGTGACCCCCAATCATAAAATTATTTTCATTGCTACTTCATAACTGCAATTTTGCTACTGTTATAAATCGTAATGTAAATATCTGATATGGAGGATGCATTTTCATTGTTACAAATTGAACATAACGCACAGGTTGAGAACCGCTGCCCTAGTACAACAAAGGGCTAGGTGACTACTTATAACAGTTTCCCCACACAGGACACGTACAACACTGTGGCATTAAAAAAAAAAAAAAGACCCTGTAATACCTGAACAACACATCTTCCCAGGAAACCTTTCCTGTTTTGTTTTTTCCAAACATAATTGTATTGTGTCTTGTCCACATGGTACATGCCCAGTATCAGATTTTAATTGCAATAAATGTTCTTTGGAAAAATATAAATTAAAAATGAATAAATACATAAAGACCCAACCCAGCAGAGTCAACATTCACATGTGTAGCTAAAACATGATGTGTACTTTGCACCGAATTAGGTTTATTCTCTAAGTTGTAATCAGAATTATTTCACAGATTTTGACTTCCAACATGGCAAAGAAGGAATAAAGTAGGGGTGCACAGAGACCACTCTGCCAGAGATGTAGGGGGAGAGACTCCTACCCTGGTCAGGTGGTTGGGATGGTAGTCTCTAGGACTTTTTTTTTGTTTAAGATTATACAATTATATAATTATAAGATTATACAATTATACGATACAATTACATATATATGTATATATTATATATATTATATATATTACATATATATAATTGCATATATATATTTACATATAAATTATATATATATAATTATATTCTTAGTCTAAGATTATACAATTCTAAGACTATAGTGGTGTATGGAGTTTCATTTATTCAGCAATGAAAAACTGCTTTCTTTTCAAAAGCAAAACAGATGCACATCTAAATCAATTGTAGCCATAAGGCAAAATCTACCTTTTGTTAAATGGATTTTCCACACTTTTTTTAATGCCTTTTAAGAAAATTCAGTCATTTCTGGATATGTTGCCCTCCCCTCACCCCCAACCCCATTAAACCTTCCCTTGTCAGAAAGGAAAATGGCTTTAGCAAAGTCAGCCAACAATGTAAACACTTATGACTGGTTTACAACATTATGCACATAGAATAGCCTGCCTCTACTGAACAAAGGGAACATGTGTTTCATCGTCTGTTCCCTGGGACTGTGATTATTGACTATAATTAATTTGATTCCAGCTTCCTCTGAGTTTTGTTTGATTTACATTGTGTATATCATTCCCAGAAAAAAATATGTCCATGTTTCTCAGAATTCCGCACAATCATTATTTATTGTGGTAAATAACCTATTAAATTCACATACTAAAACTTGTTCAACTATTCCACAATCACTGGGCACACATTTTGTTTTCATTGCTCATGGGAGTGGTGCCATGAGTGCTCATATGACTATTTTGCTATGTATGGGAGAATTTTTTTTAAAATGAAACATATTCATGACCGTATCTGAAACTAACACTAAAGAGAGCAAATTACAATCAGAAAAAAATGCATTTTTCCTCCATAGTCAAAAGGAAGAGGGATGGGTGACTGTTTTTTTTTCCTTGTACATTTTATTTGCAGTGAGATATTTAAGGTTATCTGTTAGCAATTTACACTCCACAGTCAGTACAGATCCCTAGGGATCTGATTTTTTAATGCTCACAAATGGAATTATGTATAGCAATACACATCTAGCATTTGGCAGGTAGAAAATACTTAAGTCAAATAATCTTCTCATAGTCAGGTGGGGTCCAATGGTATAGTGGATCTCTCTGTCTTTTCATAATCTTAAATAAATCACAGAATTGTGTACCTAGCAACAAGCAATAGGAGAGGACTTCAGGTAACTCTGAAGAATGTGATGGTCTGTGCAATTTCCTGTTCATTATTTCCACTGCTGTCTTTTTATTTGTCAGGTTGGATGAAGCATGGCAAAACCGGAGCGTTAACAATCTTGGGTTTTTTTGGTATGGCTACCTTCCAGGACCCTATCACATGCCCCTTCCAGGCATGCACACACATTCACACAGATATTTTATAACATCACTCTAAGCTGTCACACTGCCCTGACACTTAATCACATATGAGATTGGTCTCCTCGGTAAATCCCCACTCATTTATTCAAGACTGAATGTGTGTCACTTCCCAGAAGTATTTGCACGTTGAAAAAGGAGCACTAACAGGGTAATGTTAACCACAAACAATTAGGCTTCAGCTATTGAAAACTAGTAATATGTCCATAGAACCGCTAGGTGGTGCAGTGGATAGAGCTTGGAATCATCTTCATGAATTCAAATCTAGATTCAGATACTTACTTGCCCAGACTCCAGACAAGTCACTTAACTCCTTTTTGCCTCAGTTTCCTGATATATTAAAATGAGCTGGAGAAGGAAATGGCATACCATTATAGTATCTTTGCCAAGAAAACCCCAAGTAGAGTTGTGAAGAGACAGACATGACTGAAATGACTGAACAATAACAATATATCAATTGGAAAAATA
>CM053583.1:38263523-38284621 GCA_028627135.1 Pseudochirops cupreus | reverse complement strand
ACCCCTAGACAGTACATTCATTTAGTCAGTCAAAGTCTCTTCTCAAATGGAGATTAATCTCCAGCCATAAACCAAGTACATTCATTTGGTCAACCACAGAACACAAAAAACTCAAAGGCTTCCCAGCCCTGAATCTCAAAAGGGGCAGGAGAACACAAAAGGCCATCTGTCCTTAAGTTACAACAAGGTTAAGATATCATCCCAGCATTGTAAGGGCCTTCTTTCATATTTACTCCAGGCAAGCCCTCAGCAATCTCAGTTCCTGGGGAGACAAGGCTCAACAAAGCCATAGCCAGTGTCCTCATCAAGTCACTTTCTGCCTGTAGAACAGTCCCAGAACCCCTGAAATCATGAGCAAGGCCCTCTTCCACGATTTCTGTGCAGGTACCACAAGAAAATCCTCCTTCAGGGCTTCTGAACCAACAGCCAGGTTCCAGGACCTCTACAGCAGCAGCATTGTCCTTCACCATCAGGTGAATCTGGCAAAACAACATCAAAACAGACAAAATACCAGTATCACAGCCATGCCTCCTCAGTTCTTGGCAGTTCTGGGTGGCAGTTCTCGAAAGTCCTGGGCAGTTCCACTGGGCTCTCAGCAGTCTTCCTCTCAGCAACTCAGGCTCCACGATACTGGATACTGCTCTTCTAGGCTTGGGCCTCTCTCCCAATTCACAGCTCTTCCCAGTTAAGCCCTTTCTCTTCATGTCAACAAGTCCATCCCACAAGTGAGGTTCACAAGCTCTGGGTTTTAACACTCAGCCCAAAAGTCAAGCCAATACAGGGGCATCTCCAAATTCCATTACCAATACAGACCCCAGGTGAGCTCCTTCTTAGGGCCCCTTAATATTAACAGTAACCTCCCTAGCAGTGGTCTCATGGTATCCCAGGGTCTCTAAGAACCTTCAAATTAATTGTTCCTGATACCAAAATTGCTGTTATATCTCTGCAGGGGCCCCACTAATTATATCACATTAGAGAAGGTCTATTCTTCCTGCTTTAGCAATGTTTAAGGGCAGCTCTGCTGTGAGAGCTTAAAATTTGGCTGCTAAGAGAAATGTCTTTCATTTTCATTTGCGTTACAAGCAAAGAAGTTGGTAGGGCTGGGAAATTGATTTATATACTCATAGAATCCCAGGAAAGACCTCAGAAGAAGTCATCTAATCAAGGGCTTTATAATTCTGTGTGTGTGTGTGTGTGTGTGTGTGTGTGTGCGTGCGTGTATGTGTGTGTATACTCTCACCAATCTTCAACCATTCCCTATATACTGTCTACAAACCGTATCACCCCCATCCTAAAAAAAATAAAACAAACAAACAAATAAAAACAACTTTAATTTGGGCCATCCATCCCCACTAATTTATTCCATATCTCCCCTATTTTTGTGCGCAAATTTCTTGTGAGTGAGACCTTTAATAGGTCCCTCACTTCCTTTCTTCTCACTAAACTCTTCGCACTCTGGCTTTCGATGTCATACTTCACCTGAAACGACTCTTTCCAAAGTTAGTAATAACCTCCTACCTGCGAAATGTAATGATCTTTTCTCAAGTCTCAACCTTCTTGACCTTTTTACAGCCTTTTAATGACCCTTTGTTACTTGATACTCTTTTCTCCCTAGGTTTAATGATACTGATCTTTCCTGGTTCTCCTCCTACCTGTCTGACTATGCTTCCTCAGACTACCTTGCTGGATTTCCATCCAGATCAGGCTTGATAACTGCTAAGCCTCTTCTCTAGACATCCTTCTTTGCTCTCTCCATATTATTATATTTTTGGATCTTATCAGTTCTCAAGAGTTTGATTTTCATCTCTATGAAGATGAATCTAAAACCTATTTAACCATCAACTTCTCTGAACCTTTGTTTTCCTTCTCTGGACAAAGGACAATGAACTAAACAAGCTTTGAGTTCCCTTCCAGCTTTAAATCATATGACCCTGAAATTCTGTAATTGCCTGAAAGATCTTGCTTCTTTTGCACCAAAACCTCTTGCCCTTTAACCTTATGGTTTGCCACATTTACCATTATGTAGAAAGTATCTTACCAGTTTCTCACATTCAATATTTAACGACCATCTACTAAGCTCGTAGCACTTTCTGGTCATTGTTCCAAAACCTAGAGATACATAGACCAAAATGAAGGAGACTGCTTCCAAGGACCTGACATTCTCTTGTGGCCAATAATATGTGCACACATAAGTAAACACAAAGTAGCTAGGAGGGGATAATGTACTAACACCTGGGGAGGGGGAGGTTGGAAAAAGTCTTATCAGAAAGTAGCACATGAACTTAACCTTTGAGAAACTAGAGCTTCTAGGAGACAGAGAGAAGTGAGAATATTCCAAGCCTAGGAGACAACCTGTCCAAAGGGGGAGGGATGAGAGAAGGCACAATTGTTATTGTTACCTGCTGTTATCCGTGTTTTCAAGGAATAGCTAGTGGCTAAGTCTGGCTGTAATGTAAAGTTCATAAAAGGGAATACTACGTAATAAGCTTGAAGCCAGATGGTGAAGGGCTTTAAATGCCAGGGAGAGGCATTTGATTTTATCCTAGAGACAACAGGGTGCCATTGGAACTTTTCAAATGGACAGTAACACAATTAGATCCGTGCTTTAAGAATAGCACTTTGGCAGCTCTGGGGAGAGTAGATTAGAAAGGGGAGAGGCTTGAAGCAGGGAGACCACAAGACAGCCCTTAGACTTCTTATGGGAGCGAAGTAACACAGAGTCAAATTAATGGGAGCTTACAGTTTTCAGGCCTCTGTTCCTAGAAATCAGTGAAAAGAGAAAAGGACTCTGAAAGAAGAAAATGTCAGCATAACAACTGATGGTTGTGTACCCTCCTTAGAGCAGTGGTTCTCAACCTTCCTAATGCTGCGACCCTTTAGTACTCATATGTGAGTGTATCTGCACATGGGTGAACCCTCCTGGAGACAGATAGCGGAGCAGTGTCTCAGTTCCTAAGGCCACAGGAAATATGTGTTTTCTGATGGTCTTAGGTGACCCCTGTGAAAGAGTCATTCGACCCCCAAAGGGGTTGCGACCCACAGGTTTCTGCCTTAGAAGTTTGTAGTGGGTTTCAGAATTATAGACACTAGGGGATTGGAAGGACAGCATATCAAATATGACTCTCTAATTTTACAGAGGAAAAAAAGAGTGAGGTATAAAGGGAAATGTTGTGATAAAAATGGTCTTGCTGATGGCTACAACTTAAAACTAATGGGAATTTGGGCAACTTGTTGGTACAGTGAAAAGATAGCCGAGTCTGAAGTCTGGAAGATGTATCTTCCTGAATTTAAAGCCAGCCTCAGGCACTTACTGGCTGTGTGATCCTGGGTAAATCCCTTACCCCTGCTTGCCTCAGTTTCCTTATCTGTAAAATGAGCTAGAGAAGGAAATAGCAAATCACTGCAATATTTTTTGCCAAGAAAATACCATGTGGAATCAGCATTAAGCGTTGGACAGGCTGAACAGCAACAATGGGTGTTTATTGAACTTCTATGCTTAGGTATGTTCAAGGACAGCATAGATAAAAAAAACCCATCTAATACACCATTGACCCTGGACTCCACTCTGGTCCTGTGGGGCCATAAGATCATTTGCTAGGACTGATTACATAATGATGAGTGTTTAGATTTAACTCAATTCAACCAGCATTTGTTAGGTGCTTAAGCTAGAGCACCTGGGTGGTACAGTGCTGGGCTTGGAGTCAGAAAGAATCATCTTCCTGAGTTCAAATCTGGCCTCAGACATTTACTAGCTGTGTGACCCAGGGAAAGTCACCTACCCCACAGTTTGCCTCAGTTCTTCATTTGTAAAATAAACTGGAGAAGGAAATGGCAAATCACTTCTGTCTCTCCACCAAGAACACCCCAAATGGTGGCACAAAGAGTTGGATATGACTATACAACAACTACAGAAGTCCAGGAATACAAATAGAATCCAAAGCAAGACAGATCTCTGCTCTCAAAGAGCTTACATTATTATGGGGGGGGGGGGGGGAGAAACACCACATACAAGATAGCTGAAAAAATGGTTGGGGGGAAGAGAAAGGTAGACAAAGTATGGAGAGGATGGTAGAGTAAATCCAGAAAATACAATCTAAACTTTTTTGCTCTCCCCACATTTAACATTTTTCATTTAGAAAGTCCAGTTAAATAAAAATTTCAGTTAAAATGTGGGGAATGTTTTACTGTTCTTAGAATCTTTGGTAATTCATTCCTGAGAGAACATAGATGAAAAGAGAAAACCGAGAGGGGCAAAAGTCACTAGCAAGAAGAACAACATGTAAGCTATCAAAGAGTCTCATCATACTGGAAAGAGATGTCCCTTGATTTATGAAATAGCTATGTGCCAACAAAGTTGACTATAAAAATACGTAAAATGAATTCCATTTTCAAAATGATTACTAATATAAGACAGTATATAGGTTTCCAAATCATAAATCTCTGATTGGTAACTTTTTCTCTCTCCACTTATGACTATGTGACCCGTAGCAAATAAATTCCTCTCTCTTGGGTTTATTTTCTCTATGTATAAAATGAAAGAGCTTGACTACATTAAATAATCATTAAGGTCCCTTCCAGTCCTACATTTTGTGTACCTATGATCCAATGTAAGATGCTAGAATGCAAAAACAACTTTTTGGAAAAGGGAATGTTAGACCTAAAAGGAATTTTAGATTTCACTAAGCCCAGCTTTTCAGTTTGACAAATGAAGAAACTGAAGCTGAATGGGGGAAACAGATGGCTGAAATTAATGGAAGAGCCAAAACTAGAACTGAAAGTCTTATGGTTCCTAACCAAGAACACTTGGCCTCTATCTCATAGAAAACAGGATAAGCAGAACTGCTAAATGAAGAAAATATCTGCACAGAAAGTAAAGGGGCCTCATCTGTATAGAGTTATAACATGCTTCTGATCAGGGGCAGAATATTTCTTTAATTGACTTCATGTGTGTTTTCATTCAATTCCATGTTCTTCCTATTTAACAGTCAGTTGGGTTACATTAATAGCTTTAACCCAGAAGAGTGAGTAATATGCTTATGCATAATGTTAAAATTAAAAAAAATATTTTCACTTTTAGCCCTCTCAGATTAGAGGCAAGTAATAATGATTCCTTTAAAGATTTCCCTAGGGAAATACTTCTTTTGGAATACTATAGAATATTGGTGTCAAATTCAAATTGAAATAAATCCCTGCCAGAAGCATATTGACTTAGAAAACCACAAATTAACATTATCCATGTTCCACTTTGTTCAATATTTCCCAGTTACATTTTTACCTGGTTCTGACAACATTCCAAAGTACTGTGGTTTTCCCATGGGTGTCCTTTGACTCCTCTGCTGTAGAGCATTTCCAGTGATGTGTTCCAACTTTATAAAAGATGGTAGAATCAAAGACTTTGGGAAATGGTAAAAAGGAAGTGCTTAAAGGTTATCTTTTCCTACCTCCCATCCCATGTTTAAATCCTCTCTACAATATTCCTAAACAATGGTCTTCCAGCCTTTGTATAATTCCTGTGGTAGGGAGCATATTCCTTCTCAATTCCAGCTAAACTTTTTCTTAGACAGGTCTATTAGAGAGTCTTACCTTTTATCAAATCTGAACCTGCCTCCTGACCAGCGAGCTCATCATAGAATCACAGAATTTAGAACTAGAAGAACATTATAAGTCAGTTCTCTAACTGTAGAAATGAGGATGCTGAGACCAGAGAGGTTGAGTGATTTGCCGAGGGTAGAAGGCTAAGTGCCTAAGGTATGACTTGAAGTCAAATCTTTCTATCCAGGTCTTTTCCCACTCTACTACACTGCTTCATCACACTCACATTTCATCTTCATCAAGAATGAAGACATTTATTCGAGTCATCCCTTGGACATTTTCCCTTTCATTGTTTCTTGTTCAAAACCTAGTCTCCAGATACATTCAGTGTTTCTTCCCTTTCTTGGCTGATAGAATAACTTGCAAAGCTGTCTTGATGAAGATACTAGACCCATCAAAAGAAAAGAAGAGATCAAACCAATACAGTGTCTGACAGACTAGAATGCTCTGTTCATGGGGAGGGGCGGGGGTTCTCAAGCCAAAAAATGGGATCTTGGCCTAGAGTAGCCATGCTCTCTTATGGAGTTTTCTTTTTCCCAACTTTGAGCATTCTAATCTCTGCAGGGAGAAAAAAAAAGCACCAACAAAGAGCATTACAGAGGGATGAGCTTAATAAAAATCATTAATATTTTTTCCCTTTCTGAAATAAGGGTCAGGAAACAATTTACTCTAGTGGCCTTCCAATTGCACTTGATTGTTTGACATTCAGTCCCCTGTTTGAAATGATAATGGAGAATGTATTTGCACAAAGGAAATTGCACTGACCTTTTGAGCCCTGACCCTCTTACTGAGAATAGATATAATCAGAGATCAGAAAAAGACAAAATCAAAGACCAATTGCCCCCTCAGACTTTTCTTAAGATGGAGAGGTAATAGACTAAAGGCATGGTAAGCAAGGGAGTAGAGATTACTCTGGAATGGTGTGTAAATCACTCTCTGCCCAGAACACAGAAGTTGTAGTTAAGTATAATGAAAAGTTCTAATCCTGAGAACAGGTATGGGAAGATGTGGATTCTAATTTTAGCTCTTCTACTTTGTACAGTAATGCTACCATTCTGAAGTTCTTATATAAAATGGAAGTAATCAGCTCTTCCCTTAGAAGCCCAGTGGACAGAATGTTAGACATGAAATCATGAAGATCTGAGTTCAAGTCCGTCCTCAGGCACTCACTAGGTATGTGGCCCTGGACAAATCTCATAACCTCTCTGCCTCAGTTTCTTCATCTGTAAAATGCAGGTAACAGCATCTACCTTACAGAGCTGGTAGGATGATCAAACCAAATCAGGTAAGCCCCTTTTTAAACCACTACATAATTGCTAGCTATTATTATCATCCCTCATTATAACTATTATTCCAACCTGAGAAAGAGAATAACAATTGGGAACATGATAGCTGCATCTAAGTATTTGTAAAGTTGGCATGTGAAACAAGGATCAGACTTGTTCTATTTGGCACTAGAGGGCAGAACCAGAACCAAGGGCAGAAGTTTCCCAAAGACAAATTTAAGCTTGATATCATCACAAACTCCTAACAATTGGAGCTATCCAGAAGTGGAATGGGCTAGCTAAGGAGGTACTAGTTTCCCCCACCGTGGAAGATTTCAACAGAAGCTAGAAGGCCACTTGTCAAGTATGTGATAGTAGTCATTCCTTTCATGTATAGATTGAACCAGATGGCTACCTAGGTCCCTTCCAACTCTTCAATTCTAAGATGTTATGACAGTAATAATTCTCAAAGTTGAGACTAAAGAGCTGGAACATTTAGAAAAATGTAAAATGTAGTACAAATGTAATTCACGTGCCAGTTGCTCCATGATCTCATTGGTTTGGGTTCAACCTTCAAAGATACAGATCTCATATATGGTCCACATATTCTCTTTAAAAAAAATATTTCTAGTTTGTAACATTCACTTTTATAAGATTTTGAGTTCTAAATTCCCCCCCTTTCCCCTCCCCCTTCCTCAAGAGAAGCCTGCTATATGACATAGGTTATGCATTATAATTATATTACACATATTTCCACATTAACTGTATTGTAAAAGGAGAATTAGAACAAAAGGTAAAAACCACAAGAAAGAAAAAACAACAACAACAAAAAGAGAGAAATCACTTTCCTTTGATCTGCATTCAAACTCCATACTTCTTTCTCTAGATGTGGAGAGTATTTTCCACCATGAGTCTTTGGGAATTGTCTTAGATCATTCATTGCATTGGTGAGGAGAGCTAAGTCTATCAAAGTTGGTCATTGTCTAATGTTGCTGTTACTGTGTACAATCTTCTCCTGGTTCTGTTCTTTTCTCTCAGCATCAGTTCATGTAAATCTTTCCAGGTTTTTCTGAAATCTGCCAGCTCATCATTTTTTATGGAACAATAGCATTCCATTAAATTTGTATACTACAACTTGTTCAGCCATTCCCCAATTGATGGGCATTCCCTCAATTTCCTCTTCTTTGCCTTTACAAAAAGAGCTGCTATAAATATTTTTTGTACATGTGGGTCCTTTTCCTTTTCTTGTGACCTCTTTGGGATACGTGGTTCACATATTCTTAAACCCTTGTACTAAAGCCCTTCTTTAATGTTTTGTAAAAAAAAAGATCTACCCTACACACAAGAAGCTTTTCCCTGGTTCTTTTAATACATTATTACAATGTATAACGCATAATAAAGGCCTCAGAAATGCCTTTTCATTCATGCATTCATTCATTTTGTGGATACTAGTGTAATCTTTCAGGCTGTCTTTTGCTATTCCTAACTCTTGATATATAACCAATCCATCTTATTTTCTTTGCCACGAAAGATAGGAAAATGAAAGTAACTATGGCCGACAATCTCCTAAATGTTGACATCCATGGAAACACAAGACAGAGAAATATTCTCAGGAAAAACATTGGTATATATGTTGAAGGATGTCCAATGGAAAAACTGCCAATTTCAACGTTCTCCAGATACTCCAGTTTGCAGATGACATTTTGCTCACAAGATTATAGCATGATATATCTACATTTGTAGGAGCCCTTTGGGGTCAACAGCTCCATTTTATAGATAAGAAAAATGAGGCACAGGAAGATTAAATGACTTATTCAAGGTCACACAGCTATTAAGAATCAGAGATGAGACTTGAATCTAGGTCCTCTAATTCTGGTGCAATGAAGTCACAGAATACACAGGATTTCCCAATAAGATACATGTGTACTCACAAGAAATTTGCCTAAGTAGATAAAAATACATGTTGGACAGATATTCATGGAACTGAATGGGCAGTCCATTGAGTTAGTCCATCTATTAAAATACACAGTATCCCAAAAATCTTAGAGCAGTTTTAATTTTAAAGCTACTTAAGACATCGGGGATGCCCCTTAATTTAAACAGATGTTGGATGTAATCACCAAGTCTCAGAATTTAGAAAAAGAATTGAGTAGATTTGGATATGGGGATCCACAAGACTCTAAATGTTCCTGTGTGAGATGAAAGAGTTCAGAGTCTGAATCTAAGGTCAGAAAAGGTCTTTATTCTCTCTCATGAGAAAGGACTCTGCCCCTGTCACCCGCATGGCGGCAGGGAGAGAGTGACAGGTAGAAGCCAGCCCATGGTTATATAATCTTCTAATGCAGAAACCCAACCCCCTCAACTGGCCTTCACTCTTATTAGTAAGGAGGCTGGCCTACAACCTAAGCGTGGGACACAAAGGACCCAGAAACATGTGGGTGTCCAATGAAAGCAATCTTAACCTTATTTGGCATATCTTCTGCTGAGTTGGCACTAGAGGAGGGTCTCCATTGCTCTAAGCCCCAGATTTATAGGAGGTCAGGTGACTTCTAAACAGGTCTAGAGAATACCATAGCCATTCTAGATTTGATTTTTCAGAATAGGGAAACTTCACTATAAATTATCCCTCACATTCCTAATTTGCTCACTGCCCAGAAAGGCTATCAGTAACTTCCCCATGTTACCATATGGTTGTTGATCCTGGCACAGCATAAAGCAGGTTTTCAGGTGATCCAAAAGGTGGTGAAAATAAGGTAATTATAAGTAGGATATACAAATATAATGGTAAAGAACTCTGCCCTTCATCTGTCTTTTGGGGACTCCTTGAACTTGGAAGTAAGAGAGAAGTTAATACAAGATCCTGTGATGCATTTCTATTCTCATTTCCTATGTACCTATAGTTATTGTTCCCTCTCAAACAATGGAATTAAGTATGGTAGGCATTCAGTGATCCTTATGAAACACCTGTGTAAAGTATTTGAGATCAAGCAATACTTTTTGAATCTATGATTTCAACGCTATGGATTATATTCACAAACCTTCTACAACTTAGTAAAAGATCTCCAAAAGTTGCCATAAGCCAAAAACCAAAATGCTCTAGTGGTGAATCTATCCAAACCTAGCAAGATGAGTTCTTGAATGACATGCATATAGTATTTTCCTGAGACCTTACTGGCAGCTTTTCAAATTTCGTAGAATCTGCCAGATGCTATAATCCACTTGAGTAGCCTTCACAAACTATACATGGAAATCTTGGGAGATGATTTTAAGAGATTTTAGAGATTTGAAAGAGTAGTCTTTTTGTTCCAAATGAGAATTCGTATTTGTAGGACTTTATAAATTTATGGAAACCTGGAAATTACTTAGCTGCCTACTGTACATTTTTTATCATATCAAACAGATATGATTCTTCTCCACTGTGATGTTTTCCTAGGCTGCATCCTTTTTAGTATCCTGAAACAGCTTTGTTTTTTTTTCCTGCAGAACTGCCTCCTTCCCTGCCTTCACGTCTTTGCTCACACCATTTTCCCCACCCGAAATGATCTCTCCCTCTCACTGCTTCTCTAATACCCAACTATACTTCAAGAACCTGTTTGTTTCTCATGTCCTACATTAAACCTTCTCTGACCACCCCTTTATCATACCCCTTCCCCAAAGGGGAAGGCTGCTTAAGAAGCAAAGCAATTGGCTAATGGAGATCAAAGTCGATGACCAAAGATACACATTTTTCCCTAGCAACATTCTAGGAGTGTAGGTCATGTGATGCTACAGGCATAAGGACGACCCAGAGTCTTTTTTTGCTGACTCTGAAACAATTTGCCTAAACTTATAAAGTTTATGAGTGGCAGAAATAGGATGAAACAGAATCCTTGTTTCCCAAACTCTTATTTTCAATTTCATTGTGAGAGTATTGTGTTCATGAGCACATTTATTTGGGCTCTATTGTTTCCCCAACTCTCTAAATAGTAAAGAGGAAGAAGAGAGAGAGATAGGAAAAGAGGTAAAAGAGTTGGTGATGTGAAATGGGAGAGAAGGAGAAAGAGATAGAGGGCAGAGGGAGGTGAATGAGCCAGAGGCAGAAGAGGAGGGAAAGGGAAGGAAGGGAGCAGGAGTCAATGATAACCCCTGAAGTTTATAGTACAAACAAGCATTCACTGTTCATAGGGATAAAATGCTTAATAATGTTGCAAGAAGTACAAGTAGAACTACTATTCTCTTTCTCATAATCTCTGAGCTGATGGGCATATCCTTCCTTGACAACTTGAAAAAGACTGAGAAGGAGGAAGAAGAGAAGAATGGGATACAAGGTTTGTCAGAAACCTCATCTCCAAGAAAGCTTTGTCCAGGTGACAGCATATGTCCTGATGTGTCTAGTGCTTGATAGAGTGAGAAAGAACAGATAATACCAAGTGACCCTGAACAGTAGCATGCATTAGGCAGACTGTTGATGGATTCCAGCATAAATTGGGTGGTGTGAAGTGGCCGTGATTGAAACCACAGCACAGTGTCTCTGAAGGGCTTTCCAGCAAAATTAAACGTGGAGAGAGAGCTGGGGTGGACAGCATGTAATACATGCTTTTTTTGTCATCTTTATTTCCTCTGAAAAGGGAGCAGAGAATGAAAGCAAAAGCAGATTTCTCTAAAGCCTGGAGTTCATTCTTCTCTCTCTGTCTCTGTGGTACTCTTTATGCATTTAATATAAATTACAACTTTAATGAGAGAATGATTTTATTGGAATGTAGAGTCTATTTTATTTTTCATTCTTCACTTGCTGTATCTTATGAAAGTGAAGGCTAACAAAATGTGGAACCAAGGTTCCCAAGACTTGATTTTCCAAGCCATGCGTGTATTATTGTTAAAGGTACTTAGTACTTGATAACTCTCAGAAAGTCGTGTAAAATTAAGCCCCTGGAAGGCAGTCATACACATACAGTAGAATTTATAATTTTTTATTTTAATAAAATTGTAACACTTTTTTCCATCTCCTGAATTCCAACTAATGATTATGAGAGAGGTAAGGATAGCTTAGTTTTATAAGTTCGTAGCATACATAGTGTCTTTCCCTCTAAGGTTACCTTATATCTCCTTTGTAGCTTATAATTACATGTGCATTACATTCCCTATTAGAATAAGAGCTCCTTGAGGGAAGGGACTCTTTTTGTTTTTTCCTTTGTGTTACAGTACTTGGTTGCCAATCCCAATTCTTTAGACATATTAAGTTTTTAATAAATACTTATTGAATAATTTACTAAGAGATCATTTTGCTGCTGAAAGAAGTTTATGTTCTCACAAAATGGGTAGGTTTCTTCTTTCATTTCTAAGTGGGGGACATGTCCTTGCTCTGGATAGAATTGGTAGCCTGTATCAGTGTGGCACACAGATTTGAGAATTCATTATAAAGGAGATTAAACAAACACTTAGAAAACAAGCCCTGGGCAAGGAAAAGAAAAAAAGGGCATCTAATCACATAGATATATATAATTTAGGTGGTAATTGACCAACAAATCGCATACATGACTGTTTTAGGCCAATTACAGAAGGCATTTGTAGGGTAGGTAAAGAGTTAGATTCATCATTTGCCAAGATGAGCCATAAATAGTACTTTAAGAGTCTGCTTCCAACACAATACCAATAGGCAGAGTGCTTATGAGATTCACCTAAAGAGAGTTTCCCCTAGACCATGTTACAGACTAATTGAATTATCCCAGTTGGCTAGGGTGGCTTTCCTTGATCCTGTTATTGCTAGTCAGTGACATTTACTAATCACCTCCTACTACAAGATTCTACCAGAAACAAATGCCTATTCTTTTTTAATTACAATATTCTTCTTGTGATGCCACAGATTATTATGGTCTTTGTAATACTGAAGTTAAAGATTACCCAAAGGGTGATGGAGAAGCATATGATGGATATGAGTAGATTGAAATGCATTAGAAATGGAGAACTAGACAGAAGAAGCAGGGCAAAATATGTCAGCAGAGAAATGCAGGATCAGAAAAAAAAAGAGATAGGCTCATCCTATTAAAAAAAAGCAAAGGATAATCAACCGACAATTTGTGTGCTCCACTGTGATCTGTGAGAAAAGGAGAAATTAAGCAAGTATTTATTTAGTGCCTATTAGGTGCTAGGCACTGTGCTAAGCATTTTACAAATATCTCATATGGTTTTCACTACTCTGAGAGATAAGCTAGTATTAACAGCATTTTAGAGTTGAGGAAACTAAGGCAAACAGAGGTCAAGTGACTTGCCCAAGGCCATACAACTAGGAAATATCTTGAGGCCAGATATGAACTTAGTTTGAACTTCAAAACCAGTGTTCTATCCATTGAATTACCTGTCAAGAAATGGAAAAGGTCCCAGAATATTAGGATACCTTGGATTAGATGTATAGGATAATGTGGGCAAATATTCCATGCTATGTACAGGTAAATGCATCATTAGAGAGTGTCCTTATCAAGGAGATCACATGTTCATTGGAGCAGAAGTATAAAAAGTTACAAACAAACAAACAAAAATATACTAAGAATTAGGGACTGAAGAGGAGAGAGATAAGGAAGTAAGAAGCAGCAAAAGGGGGATACCATGCTTACCCTCAAAGAGGGCTGACCTGGAATTATGGTATAATGCAAATAGCCCTGGACCATGAATAACAAGTATCAGCTTATCCCATTTGTGTAGATAGCATTCAGAGAGCTGTCCTTGGAGGCAGGAAGTTCAAATTTGACCTAAGACAATGTTGTCTCTGTGTCTCTAGGCATTCCTTGACTCACTTCTTAATGAAGCCTATTCACTGAATGGGTGTTGCCTCACTCAAAGTGGAAACTTGAAAAGATCATAGTTTAAAAAAGGCAAGGTTTCCCACTGCATCCTGGACCATCTCCAGTCATCCTGATTGATATCTTATCACAGGACCCAGATGTATCTGGAGGAGAGAGTGAGGCTGGTAACTTTGTGCAGTCCTCTCTCAAATCAAATTCAATTGCAAGTCATGTCATGATCTCCCTGATGTCATGGTCCTTTTTGAGAACCAACCCACAACACGTGCCCCTAGGCAAGTAACTTAACTTCTTTGTGCTCCAGGCAACTCAAGGAAAGAGTACACTGGGCCAGAAGTTGTCATATCAATTACATCACAGCTCCAGTCCCTAGCCCTACTAAGTGTGTGACCCTTGGCAAGTCTCTTCACCTTTTGGAGCTTCAGTTTTCTCCTGTGAAAAGTAGGTCAGGTTGGATTAGATATAGATCCATCACTGCATGAAGTGTGCTTAGTACAATGGGAAGAACACTAAACTTGTAGTGAAATGATGGAAATTTGAATCCTGGCTCAGTCAATCATACTGTGTGGAATCTTGGGCAACTCTAGCTCTCTGGGTCTCGGTTATCTCATTTGTGAAATCAGAGTTTTACATTAGATGAACTTCAGTTCTACATCTACCATCTTATGTACATTCCCCTCCAGGCTGCTTTCTAGATTTTTCTACCACATCCCAGAAACATCTTCAATCTGGAAGTACATTCTAGCCTTTGAATTCACATATTCAGAGTACCATCCTCTCCATGTGATCCCTCCTTCTGATGGGATGGTACTTTCCTGAACCTTTATTATTAAAGAGAGACCCAAGACAGTTGTGTCTTCATTCTTCTCCAGGCTATACTCTGGACTTTCCTCCCATAATCCTCTGTCACCTCCTCACCACTTTTTCAACTGACTTCTATTTGTTGTCTTCCCCCATTAGAAAATAAGCTCCTTGAAGGCAAAGGCTCTCTGTTTTTATTTCTATTCCCAACATTTAGCACAGTGTATAGCACATAATTGCTGTTGTTGCTGTTCATCATCCTTCATTTTCAAAGAGGACCAGTGATACCAGTGTCACAGGGTAATGTCTTAACTTGCGGGTGAATTGGATTTAAATGAGGCAGAATTGCACAAAGTCATCAACTTCACTCTCTTTCCCAAAGTAATCAAAATCCAGTGGCAAGACAAAAATCAGTACCACTGGTGATGGCCTGGAATGACCTTGAAGCAGTGGATGACCTTGGCCTCTTCCATGTCTGATCAAATTCTAAGCACTCCACAGCACCTGCTTCAGTCACCTTCACGTCCATTGGAACAAGTTGTTTTCATCCACTCTTTCTGCTGGGAAAGTCTTCACATAATGGGGGTATACATTCCCTAACTCACCAATAGGTCTGAGACCTGTTGGTTATCCTCAACCTGTTTTAGCCCATCTACCAGGGTGTGGCCACTTGGTGTGCTACAGCTTCTTGGAGCCATGGGTGAGAGTTGGGTGATAGATTAGACACCAAAGGTAGAGGAACAGTCTTTTAAAAAGCCCAGCAAGTCCTCACAGCAGGTCCTGCCTTAACTTTCTATACACCCAAGGCACACAGTAAACACTTAATGAATGGTTATGTGCTGACTGTAATTATATAACTATATAATAAAGAGAGAGGAATATGTACACATGAATTCTTTCAAAGACATGCCCAAAGTAACCAGTAGAAAAATGGACAAACTCAGTCAGACAGATAATTAGGTACTTAAACCAGAATGTCTTCTTTGAATTCACTCAGATAGATCACTAAATAAATACTGGCAAATTGGTATGAAAATGTTTATTTTTTACCACACAAATCCAAATGAGACATAGATATGAAGAATGAGAAGTATAAAATGACCTCAATCAGGGAAGGTTCCTTGAAGGAGGTGACCTATGAATAAAATTCTGAGAAGTAAAGAAGGATGTGAAGGGTCACAGGATGTGGATGGTTTGAACATTCTAAGGTGGGAAGGAAGGTTATTGAACATCCCAAAGGATCCTTGTGAGAAGTGAGTGCAGAGGCTACTCAGTTCTATATAGAAAGCCAGACAAAGGAATTGGGAGAAGGTTTTCTCACTAAATAAAGCTCTAATGCTGCAGAACAGTAGTAAAATGAGTCACTAGAAATCTCCTTGACATCTGATCAACTGGTCTGTAATTGAAGTAGTATTTCTTAATTGACAAATTGACTTTTCCCTTAGAAAGATCTTGTCTTCCTTTACTTTTTTCTAGAGTCCACAATTCACATTGTTGTTCAGCCATTCAGCTGTGTTCCATTTTTCATGATTCCATGCACCATACTGTCCATGGGGCATTTTTTTTTTGGCAAGCATACTAGAATGGTTGATCATTTCTTTCTTAATGAGCATATCCAAAAGTCACTGTCTTTCACCCAAAATCTTCCCTTGCTCCTGACTCCCTTTTTTCTAAAAAATGGCCCCAGAATTCTTCAAGTCTCCCAAGCCACAAAAACTTGAGAGTTTATACATGCCTTCTTTCTCCCCATCAGTCTCACATTCAATCAGTCACGAAGCTCTGTTAATTGTGCTTCTTATATCTGTCAATCAATCAACAACTTATTAAATTCCTACTTTTTTCCAGGTTGCAATGTCCTTTTTCTCTTCAGCTCTATCTCTCAAATCCATGGTTTCCTTTAAAACACAGTTCAAGTATAATTTCCTATATGAGATCCTTCCTTTCCCTTCCAATTATTAATACTTGCTCTACCTCACAACTGCTATTTATTTTGAATGTATTTATTATTAAACTCAGACAGTTCATAATGCTTCTTGAGATTGTCTCACTTGGTATTTGTGTTGCCTGGAACATACGAGGTACAATATGTTAGCTATTTATTATTTCTCTAGACGGAGTTACTTTTAAAAACCCTGCCTAACTCACCATCCTTTCAGTATGAAAGATGAGGAAAGGGAATGAAGAGAGTAGAAGTCATTTTGTCAACTGGATTATGCTAGAAAAGGTCAGGCTTATGTGTAAGTTGGATAGGATATAATTTGAGAAGGTTTAAAAAAAAATTCCTGGTCAACAAAGTATCAGTCCTCCCTCCTGTCATTTTTCCCATTATAGCTTTGTTTCTTTAAGTTGAGGAAGTTTTTAATCTTTATAACTCTCCTATGAAATGTAAATACCTCCAAGAATGTTAAATTCTTTTAGCTTTAATAAATTAATGACTTCATTTTTAGTGAAACCCTTAGTAAGAATGATAAAAATAGCTGATATTCAAATAATACCGCAGTTTTACTTTTACAATGGTTTTCATGTACACGCACTTTCTCATTGGATCTTTAGGACCTCCTTATAAATTAGATGTGTGTCCTAAGCATTTTATGAATATTATTTCATATGATCCACATAGCATCCCTAGCAGGTAAGCACTATTATTATTTCCATTTTACAGATGAGAAAACTGAGGTAAACAGAGGTTAAGTGACTTACCTGAGGTCACATAGCTAAGAATTATCTAGAGCCAGATTTGAACTCACATTTTAGTGATTCCAGGTCCAGCATTCTAGCCACTACATTACCTAGATATTTCATAATACTAAGCATGATGGCAGTTTCCAAAGGTACAGTCAAAGAATGAGACTAGGAAGAGACCTTAGAACACAAAATGTTAGGACACAAACAACAGAATGTTAAATATAGAAGAGACCTTCAAACATAGAGTAAGATCTTCAAGGGACCACAGGACCTAAAGTAATAGAATATAAAATAAAGAATATTACAGCTGGAAAGGACCTTAGAGCACAATGTTAGAACCTTAACACCTCTTTTTTTCCCCATTCTTCTAAGTACTGGAAGAAATTTGGATGTTATTTCTACTGGCCATTGGCTAACCTTCAGAAATCAGGGTATTTTTCTCAAAGCATCTATTACATATGAGTACAAATCCAGCAACAAGTTTTAAGGTAAAAAATATATATATTTCTTCTTGCTCTTTGAAGGGCTGAAATAACACTGAAAATGTAATAGGTTTTGGAAACTGACAACTAATTATCCCGAAGCAAAAGGCATGTTGGGCATTTAGATAATGAAATGTCAATCAGTATAATCGAAGTGTCATTTGATACTTCTTAGGTTCTGAAAGAACTGTGCACTCTTTTAAGACACATCTATGTGTCCATAGTCATAAACACATGAGACACACATATGGTAAGATTCCCTTTATGCACATGTATAAGGAAGAAGAAAAAGAGATTAAATCTGTATTTTGGTCACAGATAATAAAACAGAGAACTACTTAGGATGTGTTTG
Organism: Pseudochirops cupreus; assembly: GCA_028627135.1. Lineage (NCBI taxonomy): Eukaryota > Metazoa > Chordata > Mammalia > Diprotodontia > Pseudocheiridae > Pseudochirops > Pseudochirops cupreus. Next base: position 38,266,668 of record CM053583.1, on the reverse strand, counting down.
CATGTGTATGTACATGCTGCCTGTCAACATCCCCATTTCTGTGACCTGGGTGCACTGGAATTCTATAGTAGGGAAGCCCAAGATTCCAGCTGCATTTCTGCACATAGCCATGAAGGTTCATTCACAGCTAACACCAACACCCTTGACAATGAGCAGAGCTAGAAATCAAACTCCAAACGAAGTAAGGATTCCAAATGAGCAACAGAAACCATTTTCTGTGAATATTTATGGCAAGGCCTATTCACTGTGAGTAAAAATGGTGAGGATGATAATCAAGTTGTGGTACGATTTTTTTTTTTTTACAAAATAATTGAGAAATGCTGGCATTATGATTAAATCCAGATGTTGCGTCAAATTATGTGCTGCTTTTGCTTCAACACAATCCTATTCTTCCCTTGTATGAAGACCTAGTTTTGCCCCCTTGTTGAATGGCAGTGTTCACAGCTCCAATGGCCACAGGAAAGACAAATACAGCTCCTTTATAGAAACATGACATTTGGAAGTGGCTATCTAACAATTCAGTCCAATGCTCTGTACACAGTAAGGATTAACTTAGTCTTCTGTGGTATCATCAGAAATCTTGCCTCTAAACCTTTCATTCCCATTATCAAAGAGGGGAATGACCAATTGATAACATAGTCATTGAAGAGAGAAGCATCAGGCAAAAAATGTCAACACGCTCACCTTTTTATGGACTATGGGGATTCAGTGGTGAAATGTCCAATAATTAAGAAGACCAAACTGACAGAAGAAAGCACGTCTCAAGTTAAACAGAATTTGAGTCTCTCTTAAAACCATTCAGGATGTCAGTCAAAATTATAGACCTTTAACTGGAGGGATAGAGGAAAAATACAAAAAGGAAGAAAAAAAACAACCCAGAATTGACTCCTAGGCCCTTAGTACTAATAATAATGTTGTATATCCCTTAAGTTAATATAGTATGTTATAATTTATGAAGCAATTTAGTCCCATTATTGTATTTAATTCACAATGCTGATAAAGAACTTTACGGATGAGGAAGTTTAGACTAGGAGAGTATGTGAATGGCCCAAGATTGAACAGGTAGTATATGGCAGAGTCAGGACCAGAACTCAGAGTTCTTTGTCTCAGAGAGGGTAAGGAAAGTCTCACATAAAAAATATGTAAGGACACACAGAATTATGGAATCTCAGAGTTCGAAAAGACTTCTTCAGCTGTCTAGTCCAACTTAGACTAAACAGAAATAACTTTTACACCAGAGATGTCAGCCCACATTGCTCACAAGAGTGTGGCCTGAACTAGATTAATATGTAATTAGGAAATATGTAATGAAACAAATGTACAATACAATATACATAATTTAATATACATTTTTCTAAGTGGCTATGTGATGGATCTTCATGTGCAGTTTAGTGGTCTTTTATTTCTGATTTTGACAGCACTGCTCTACAATATCCCTGATAGATAGAGTCAAGTGACCTGGTTTCAAATATTTCTTCCTTAGAATCTTGGACTAGTCTCTTCTCTTTTCTTCTGGTTCTTCATCTGTTCTAAACTAGAGAACTTCTAAAATATCTTTCAGTTAAGAATCTGTGATCCTAAGTCACTATCAAAGTCTTTTTTTGGGGGGGGGGGAGGAGAGGAAATCAGGGTTAAGTGACTTGCCCAGGGTCACAGAGCTAGTAGGTATCTGAGGTTGGATTTGAACTCAGGTCTTCCAGACTGCAGGGCCAGCGCCCTATGCACTGTACTACCTAGCCATACTCATCCAATCTCTGTTTAAACAATCCCAAAGAAAGCAAATTCCCTACCTTCTGAGGCACTCCATTCCAGTGGGACAATTAATGAGATGATTTCTAAGTCCCCTTAATGTCTTCTCTCCTAGTGTTCCCTTTAGAGACCTCCAGAATGTTTTATCCCCTTTTCACTTGGCAGTTTTTTAAACACCTGAGAGGAGTTCTCATATCTCTCACAAGACTTTTTTCGAGGCTCAATATTTTCCATTCCTTTAGATGTTTCTGCTATGGCATATGAAACTTTTTGGCTAGTATTTGCATTTCTTCAAAAGAAATTTTACAAAATTCTAGTATTTGAAACCTCCCCTAGAAAAGTACTCAATGACCTTACTTCCAGGGATGTGACTTCTGAAAGATACACTTTATGCTCACTGGTTTTCAATGTGTACCAAGACTAAGTTCTATCTCTCCAAGGAGAGCTAGAGGAGGCAACACTATGACAAGATGGTACACATGGGTAAGTATGCAAATAAGTGGTAGGAGGCAGAGAGAGAGAGAGAAAGGGAGACAAAGATGGAGACATAGAGATAGATAAATGATAGAGATAGATGATAGATGACAGAGCTAGATGGATGGATACATACATACATACATGTATACAAACATACATGTGGTATTTTTACACTTAACTATATGCAAGTATTGAGAATACAAAGACAAACAAAAAAAGACAACCCCTAACTTCAGGAAGCTTACTTATTGTGGAATACAACATAAAAGGAAGCTGCAAAGAGGCAGATGGTGATCCTGGGCAATATTTCACCCATTGGAGGATGGAGAGCAGGGAGAGAGAAGTAAATATGGATAGCATAGGCATGCATTTAAATGGTGTTCCTGTAAGTAATTCATCATTTGGAGAAAGTGGCAGAAGGGGCAGAGGCATCCCCAGGGTGAGACGGCTTCTGAGGCAATAGTGGAGAATCAGGAGAGTCAGGAGTGGATCCAATACAAAATTGAGCATGGATGACCTTAGGACTTATTTCATGGTGGTCTAAAGAGAGACACAGCAGTTAAGAATTAATGCACTAATGATGAAGATGGGATCTGAGCTCCCCAAATGAAAAGACCATGTCTTTGGGATTGGGACCCCAAAAAGGAAAAAACCCCGGACTTCCCACATGGTTCAGATCTCTGGTGTTCACCTGGGGCAATCAGCCTTTTGCAGTTAATTAACTGTCCTTTCATTTTCTGCACCTTCCCTGCCCTGGACCACCACGCCCTTATAATTCCATCTAGACCACATCATTGTTCCCACAGTCTTCTGTATGAAAACTCCATCTTGCCTCTACAAAAATGCTCAGATTGTTTAAGAGATAGCCAATGCTGAGATTCCTTAAGAGTCTGGCCAATATGGTGAATCTTTTTTTTTT
>CM053583.1:38242351-38263023 GCA_028627135.1 Pseudochirops cupreus | reverse complement strand
ATTCTATCTTTCTAAGACCAACATTCTTTCCATTGAATCATTCTGCCCTCATCTATAGATACAGGCCTTTAATCAATCAATAATCTACAGGTGAGGATTAATGAAGAGGATGTGATCAGAAGTTAATAACTGAGTTCCTTTCTTTAGTGTATTTTTTTCAGTCTGCAAAAATCAGTTTCCTCCCCTAAATTGAGAATGGAAGAAAAACAAAACCCTAGTTACAAAGATGTATAATCAAATAAACGAATTTTCATATTGACCAGGTTAAAAAAAAGCCTCATTCTTCACTCTGAATCCCTCATCTCTCTGCCCTGAGGTGAACAGCACATTTCGTCATTTGCCCATAGGTGTTCTAGAAATATGGTGGGTTAGTCATTATGCTGATCAGAGTTTCTAATTCTTCCAGAGTTTTTGTCTTTTCCATATTGTTGTCATTGTATTAATGGTTCTGGCTCTGTTCATTTCACTTTGCATTAGTTCATGTAAGTTTTCCTAGGTTTCTTTGAAACTGTACTCTTCATCATTTCTATAGCACAATAGTACTCCATCACATTGACATACTATAACATGTTCAGTCATTTCTTGATTGATGGACATCCCCCCAATTTCCGTTCTTTACCACCTCAAAAAGAGCTATACATATTTTTGTACATCCTCAGTTTTCTACACATAGGTGAGAGATCTCAAGCGTATCATTACGAGCACAATTTCACTACACACTATGTAAGGAGGCCCCATTGCAACATACTTATTTTGTTATATTGTGGGGGCACTGGACAAGACTAAATACCCCACTGCCTTTGTTACATAAAGGAAAAAAAACAAAACTAGCACTTGCCATCCAGCACCTTACATTCTGATGGGGGAGGAAATGTGTATAGAAATAGTTGTATACCAGATACATACACTCAGATGGAAAGTAGCCCTTTAGGGGAAGATTGGACAAACCAAGAAAGGCCTCTATTTGAGATAAGTCCTGAAGGAAGCCAAGGATTCCTTAAACCTTAGGGATATTGCTTGGAAAAATTCCTAATCTTTATGAGAAGGGCCAAGATAAGAGCTTCTATGAAGGCCATGAAGGTCCAGTGAATAAGTTTAGCATAGGAAATGTGTAACAAACTTCAAGGCACTATCCCAGAAAGCAAATCCACGAGCAATTAAAAGTCTAAAAGCCCAAGGCAGAGATCAAGAAATAGGAAGAAGAGATATCACCTCTTCTCTTCACTAATTAAAATGCTAAAAAGCCAAAAGCCGAGACTGGGAAGTTCAGGGTAGAGAGAAGTATGGGGAAAAAAAAGTTTAGCAAATAAATTCTTCTGTCTCTGCCCAGACATCATGCTATATGACAGCATGCAACTGTGTGAAATGCTGACAGTTTGGTTTCCACAGGTTCTCTGGGAAAAATAAGTATTTCAAAAACAAATCCTTACTAAAGAGAAAATGGGGGAACTGTGAGAGATGCTGATAGTTTGGTTCCCACGAGGTTCTATAGGAACAATGGACATTGAACAGGGTGCACAGGAAAACATATATCAGGATAAGAAAGGAGGGGTAGAACCCCCCATCCAATCATATAGCTGGAGGAAATCTCTAAAGGAGCCTGACTTAAGCTGGCTCAGACTGACTGGGGTTGGGGGATGGTCACCAACTTTTCATTAACACACATACTTAATAGGTAGGGAAAGTTGAAACCCAGAACAGCTGGAACCAATCCCACCTCTGAAGGCAGGAACAAAGCAAGAAATTCAAGTAGAAACAGCATAAAAGGGCTTACCTTTTGTAGTCTTTTTTGGGAGACTGATCTTTTGTAGTCTTTTTTGGGAGACTACCCATTTATTCATTACAGAATAAATGTAATGAAAACCTTCCTGGATATCCAACAAGCTTTGTTTATTCCTAGACAGAGCACAGAGCATGTTTATAACACAACCACACTGGCCTGGTAGATGTTGCTCCCCACCCCCCTCCACCACCAATAAACACATGTAACTGAATGAGTATACATCAGGGGTCCAGAAAAGGACATATCTTGCTTTTTCTAGGACTAGGCAACTGTAGAACATGTATGCTTGTATCACCAAATAAAAGTGTAGTGAAACATATGTGTAAGGGTGTCATATCCAGGCTAAGGGGACAGCAGTATCTTGCTACTGAGCTGCTCTTCCAGATGGGTAGGACTGATCATCCTGTTCAGTTGGGTGGGCCTTGATGACTCATTGCTTGCCTCTCACACAGGGGCTATGAAATAGAACAGGACCGCACAACATGTAATCCGCCAAAGGATTTTGAGCAGTCGCAAAAAAATGTAGGGTTTCCACTGTACACTCTCCTCTTTGTCGTGTTACCCTATCTTTGTCAGTCTGTCTCTGGTCTAATCAATTAGCGTGGTCTGAAAAAGTTTAACCTATTTTAGTTTTGACCTCTACCTACTACCAAGTTGTGCAACACTGAACTAGAATTTTCCTACTCCAAAAAAAACTTTTTGGGGGGCGTGAGATTTAAGGAATGTCAATCCCCCAATCCTTGGTATGATTTCACCAACATCTGCAGCAACATAACATGACTTCTATATTGAGGACAAAAGTTGAAAGAACTTTTATCATGCCCTGTCCTTGATGAAGAGTTCCCAGTAGATTCCTATTTTCTTTTGAAGAGGTCAACAAACTCAATTCACTTCATGAAACATTTACTAAGTATATACTTTGGGCAATCAATGGAGAGTATGAACAAAAGTTCAGTAAATAAAGGGTAGATGTGAGTATCAAAAAACCTGTGCTCAGGTCCTGTCTCTGACATACACTAGCTGTGTATAATTCTCTTAACCTCTCAGTAGCCCTCTCAAGACTCAGAGTAAAAGAACAACCACAACCCCCCCCTACCCTCACCCCAAAACAGAGCAGGGTTGTCTCTGTGATATAATAAGAAGAGAAAGGGATTTGGAGGTGGCACACCAGAGTTTAAATACCCATTCTGTCTCTTAATACTTTGTGACCTTAGGCAAAACACTTAACCTCTTTAAACCTCAATTTCTTAAATCAGGAAAATGAGTGTGTTGGGCTAGAGAGTTTCTTCCCTCTTTTTTTAGTGTTTTATTTTTCCCTAGTTACAGGTAAAAATAATTTTTAATATTTGTTTTTTTAAAACTTTGAGTTCCTAATTTTCTCCCTTCCTCCCTCTTCCCCTACCTCCCTCAATGAGAAGGCAAACAAATCAATATAGGTTATACGTGTGTAGTAATGTGAAACATTTCTACATTAGTCATTTTTTGAAAGAAAACAGAGCAAAAAAAATTAAGAAAAATAAAGAAAAAAAAAGCACGCTTCAATCTGTATTCAGACACCATCAGTTCTTTCTCTGGGGATGGAGAGAATTTTTCACCAAAAGTCCTTCAGAGTTGTCTTGGATTATTGTATTGCTGAGAATAGCCAAGTCATTCACAGTTGATCATCTGACAATACTACTGTTCCTTTGTACCCAGTATATTTCACTTTACACCAACTCCTCTAAGTCATTCCAGTGTTTTTCTGAGAGCATCATACTCAACCTTTCACAGTGGTATTCCATCATAATCACATATCACAATTTGTTTAGTCATTCCCCAATTGAAGGGCATTCCCTCAATTTCTAATTCTTTGCCCCCAGAAAAGAGCTACTATAAATATTTTTGTATACACAGGTCCCTTTTCTTTTTCTTTTGTATCTTTTCCATGATACAGACCTAGTAGCGGCATTATTAGGTCAAAGGGCATGCTTGGTTTTATAGCCCTCTGGGCATTGTTCCAAATCGCTCTACAGAATGGGTGAATCAACTCACAACTCCACCAACAATGCATTAATGTCTCATTTTTTTCCACATGCCCTCCATCATTTGTCATTTTCCTTTCCTGTCCTATTAGACAATCCAGCAGGTATGAGGCAGTTTATCTGAATTGTTTTAATTTGCATTTCTCTAATTAATAGTGAGAGCATATTTTCATATTACTATAGATAACTTCATTTCATTCGAAAACTGTTCATGTCTTTTGATCATTTATCAATTGGAGAATGGCTCTTATTTTTATAAATTTGACTCTATTCTCTATATGTTTGAGAAATGAGACCTTTGTCAGAGAAACTTGCTTCAATTTTTTTTCATAGTTACAATTCTTAACTATATTTCCCTTCATCCTATTTCCCCCACCCCATTTATTCTATTCTTTCTCTCTCCTTTCACCCTGTCCCTCCTCAGAAGTGTTTTTCTTCTGACTATCCCCTTCCCCATTCTGCCTTCACTTCTATAACTACCCCCCTTCTCTTATCCCCTTCCTCTCCTACTTTCCTGTAGGAAAGTGTATATGTTACTCCTTCTTTGAAACAATTCTGATGAGGGTAAGGTTCATTCATTCCCCTTCAACTCCCCCTCTCTTCCCCTCCATTGTAAAAGGTTTTTCTTACCTCTTTTATGTGAGATAATTTACTCTATTTTACCTTTTCCTTTCCCTTTCTCCCTGCACTTTCCTCTCGCCTCTTAATTTTATTTTTTGAGATATCATCCCTTCATATTGAATTCACACCTACTCCCTCTGTCTATATATGTTCCTTCTAACTGCCCTAATAAAGAGAAAGATCTTATTGGTTACATATTCCCGTGCAGGATTGTAAACAGTTTAAACTTAATAAGTTCCTTATGATTTCCCTTTCCCATTTACCTTTTTATGTTTCTCTTGAGTTTGGTATTTGAGAGTTAAATTTCCTTTAGCTCTGATCTTTTCATTGAAAACACTTGAAAAGTTTTCTATCTCATTGAATATCCATTTTTTTCCTGAAGGGTTATACTAAGTTTTGCTGGGTAGGTGATGCTTGGTTATAATCTTAGCACCTTTGCCCTCTGAAATACCATGTTCCAAGGCCTCCAATGCTTTAATGTCAAAGCCGCTAAATCCTGTGTTATTCTGACTGTGGCTCCATCATACATGAATTGTTTCTTTCTGTCTGCTTGCAATACTTTCTCCTTGACCTGGGAACTCTGGAATTTGGCTATAGCATTCCTTGGAGTTTTCATTTTAGGATCCCTTTCAGGAAGCGATTGGTGAATTTCTTTCAATTTCTATTTTTCTCAGGTTCTAGAATATCAGGGCAATTTCCCTTGACAATTTCTTGAGAGATGATGTCAAGGGTCTTTTTTCAATCATGGTTTTCAGGTAGTCCAATAATTTTCAAATGATCTCTCCTGTATCTATTTTCTAGGTCAGTTGTTTCTCCAATGAGATATTTCACATTGTCTTTCTTTTCTTCATTCTTTTGGTTTTGTTTTATTGTTTCTGATTTCTCATAAAGATATTAGCTTTCATTTGGTCCATTCTAATTTTGAAGAAATTATTTTCTTCATAGAGCTTTTGCATCTCCTTTTCCATTTAGCCAATTCTGCTTTTTTAAGGCATTCTTTTCCTTGTTGGCTTTTTATACCTCTTTTACCATTTGGCCTAGTCTGTTATTTTTTTCCATATTTTTTGTGTGTCTCCTTCACCAAGATACTGATTCATTTTTCATGATTTTCTTATATCATTTTCATTTCTCTTCCCAATTTTCCCTCTACCTTTCTAAAATTTTGTTTTCAAAATCCTTTTTGAGTTTTTCTATGACCTGAGTTCAATTCATATTTTTCTTGAAGGCTTTAGATGTTGGAACTTTGACTTTGTTATATTTTTCTGAGTGTATGTTTTGATCTTCATTGTCACTATAGTAACTTTCTATGGTAAAATTTTTTTTCTCTTGTTTGTTCAGTTTGTCAGCACATTTTTTGACTTTCAACTCTTTGTTAATGTAGGGCTCTGTTTCCAGGGTGGAGGAAGCACTGTCCCAAACTTCAGAGATTTTGTGCAGTTGTTTTCAGAGATACTTCTAGGGACCTGTAAGTTTTTAGTTCTTCCAGCATGGTATGATCCAAGGAGAGGTGTTTATTACTCTCCTGACCTGTGCTCTGATCTGTGAGTGACAACAAACACTCTTCTGCCCTGGAATTGTGACAAGGCTCCCCGCTCCAATGTCGCCTCAATTTTGGTGTGCTAGTGCTCTTCCTTACTCTGGGACTACCACCTAGGACTGCAACCAGATCAGAGTATGGGCAAAGAAACAAAGTCCTGCCTTAGTGCTAGCAAAGGGACCCCTGTAATCATCTTCTGACCAGAGCTCCTTACTCTCTGTGGGCCAAGAGCTCCTGAAGCAGCAGCTCCTGCTGCTACTTCTGCTGCTGCTAATTTAGTGGCTCTTAAAACCTGTTCCTGGTTCACTGAGGCTGGGTCTGTGCTGGTGTAGCCTGTGCTAGATTGTTCTTCACTTTGACCCAAGTGCTACAGACCTTTCCTGTGACCTTCTAAGTTATCTGTGGCCATCCTTTTGTGGGTTCTGTTGCTCTAGGAATTTTTATGGCATTATTCAATGGTATTCGGAGGAGTTTTGGGGAGACCTCAGGCAATCATTGCCTCTTCTCTGTCATCTTGGCTCTGCTCCCAGATTAGAGGGTTTCTAAAGTTGCTTCTGGCTCTAAATAGTTGATCTGTCTTATTGGAAAGGTTTCAAAATCATAGACCTATAGTAATGAAATCACAGTTTTGAAAGAAAAAACGCAACAAAGGATCTAGGTGTCTTCTCATCCAAATTCATTGTTTTATAGATGAGGAGATTGAAGCCTAGAAGAATTAAGGCCTTCCCAAGATCATAAACAAAATAAGAAGCAGAGCTACGATTAATATTCACCTTCTTTTACACCATTCTAGCTTTTTCTACTATCCCACACTCTTTTCAGTGTAGGGATACAAAAGACAAAAACAAACAGGTCCCTGCCCTCAAGGAGCTTACATTCTACTGGGAGAGAAGGGAAGTGGAAAGAGAAAGCTCCATGCATACAAATAATGCAAAGTAAATTATGGAGGAAGAGAGTCCCAGTAGTTGAAAGGCTCCAGAATGCCATTGCAGAAAACAGGACACCTGAACTGAGCCTTGAAGAAAGATAAGAATTTTGAGTGGCAGAGGTAGGGAGGGAGGGCATTCCAGGCATGGTCCTTGGCCTGTACGATGAATGCATAGAGATGGAGTTGAAGGATAGAGTCAGGGTAACAACTAATAATCTTCTCAGTTTTTTTTCAAGGAACCTTTTTTCCTTGACAAACTGAACAAACAACAGAAAAAAAAATTATTTCCTATTGCTTCTCAGCACAAACCTTTTAGACCAATAATAATGACTTTGTACTTAACTCAGGAAACATCTACATTCCTGCTTACATTGATCTGCTATTGCGTAATGAGAAGGGTCAGGGCAGCTTGGTGGCTCAGTGAATAGAGTGCCAGTTCTGGATTCAGGAAGACCTGAATTCAAATCTGGCCTCAGACACTTATTAGATGTGGGACCCTGGACAAGTCACTTTACACTGTTTGCTTCAGTTTACTCCTCTGTAAAATGAGCTAGAAATGAAAATGACAAACCATTCCATCATGTTTGCCAAGAAAACCCCAAATGGGGTCATGAAGAGTTGAACGTAACTGGAAAACAACAAAATAAAAAATGAAAAGGATAATGGCCTGGAAGTCAGGAGATCTAGGTTCAAGTCCCGGTCCAGCCAGTTATTTTCTGTGCCTTCACTTTTTATTGTAACGTCTCACACATAGTAAGCACTTAAAAAGTGTTTATTAATTGAGTAGTTGACTGACCTATGGGACTGTGGATAAGCCATATAACCATTTGGAGCTTCTGATTTCTTATCTGTAAGATGGGAATAATAATAGTTTAATTTTCATAATATTCTACTTTGGTGAGCTCCTCAGTTAATGTTGCAATCTGGCTTTCCAATTGTTATTAACTATACAGACCTCCAAAATTTGTTTTAAAGATCAATTGAGATATGATGCATAAAACACTTCATAACTGTGACTGCACGTGTTGATTTGAACTATTTTATTGTTTCCCTAAGCTACAGTTTCCTCCTGTATCCTTCCTTCATCTATTTATTCCAAGGCTATCTAGCCATTCTCTTTCATGATTCCTACAGTACATTAACTCCATCTATATGGGTTATATATGCCTTGCTAATACATGGCCTTGTTTCTCATACTCTTGCTTCCTGTGTCTTAGTCCTGTCTCCCTTTAAGGCAGAGACCATGCTTTATACTTTTTTTCTGTGTCCCCTAGAGTACCTGGAATGGGCCTGAGCACTCGATAAATACTTAATGATTGATTAAAGAGCAAATCTCAAGGCAGCCAAAAGACAGCTCTGTAAAGGAAGAAATTCTGGCTTCATAATTTCTGCATAAAGGATATTGAATTTGGAGCCAGATGACTAGGTTTCAAATCCTGCCTCTTCCATTTACTACCTAGGTCATGATAGCCAAGGCATTTAACCTCTGTATAAGAAGACTGGCCTAGATGGCCTCTCAGAGGGTCCCTTCCAGCTTAAAAATCTATGATCCTGTGATCAGGGAAGGAAACAATGTGAAGGGTCACCAGCTTAAACATTCTGTCTGTGCAAAGGACTAAATGTCACTAAAATGCCAAATCAGAATGTAAGATTGCAGGGTTAGGGGGAGTCAATGAATCAGGAAGTATGGACATGTTGTGGACAACCTGCTCAGGACAACTAACTCAAGAGTCTCTTGAGCATCTTGATGGAATGTCATGTCTGATCCTTTCATCCTCTGGCCACAGTCCAATAAAAGGAAGCCAAGGGTTAGGCACACAAACAGCAGGAATTCTTTGAGGGATGTGCAAGCTGTGACAGATAAGAATTGATGGCCGTGTCATCAACTGGGACCTAGCAGAAACACTGCGGATGGGGCTTTGTATCTCACAAATTCACCAGTGGCTCTGCTAGGAATGTCTAGTATAACTGAAAGCAGATTCATTCACACCCATTTCCCAAACCGCTTATTACAGTATCTGATGCATACAACTTACTACCCAGTATGGCATCTGTTTCAGGAATGAAGAGAAATAACTGATGACAATATCAAAGAAGTCTCCCCAAATATGGAGGCACACTGCAGTTTTTTTCTGCATCTGCCATGCTTCTAAATACCTATTCTGTCTGATAACACACTAGAAAGTGCAATTACGAGAACCTGAGATATTTACATGGACATCCAAAGTCATGGTGAGAACTGCCATTGGGTAGATGATCATAGATGCAATTGAAGTGGCTGGATATGCACCTGCCTGAGGGCTTATACCATTATATGTATTTGGTATAGTACTTCCCTACTGTTCAGTACTTGGCAACATCCCTGACAGATAGATGGTTATTCAACCTCAGCTTGAATGCATCCAATAATGGGTAACTTAGAGCCTCACATAACAACCTTTTCTGTTTCATGTTAGCTCTAATTGTTAAAAAGTTCATCTTTGACTGAGCCCAGGGCTCAGTAATCTGCACTCATTTATGGGTTTTTGTGATATGTCCTGAGATATAAACACTTCCTTTTCAAGAATGGCTAAGGGACGTGCTGAATGAAATGAGTAACCAGGAGAATAAAAACTAGCTAGCATCTACAGTCTGACAGACAGCTAGGTGGTGCAGTGAATAGAGCACTGGACCTGGAGTCAGGAGGACCTGAGTTCAAATCTGGCATCAGATAATTAATATGTGCTAGCTGTGTGACCTTGGGCAAGTCACTTAACCCCAAATGCCCTGCTTTCCTTCCTCCAAAAAAAAAAAGACAAAAAAAAAAAGAATTGCAGTCTGATTTTCACAACAACCCTGTGAGGTAGATGCTGTTATTATTCTTCCCTTTTTATTGGTGAGGAAACTTGGGCTGAAAGTGGTTAAGTGACATGCCCAGGGGTACACAGCTAGTAAATGATCAGGGAAGGATTCAAACCCCAGCTCTTCCTGACTCCAAGTCCAGTACTCTATCCCATCCCCCACCTACCTGCCTGGGGAAAAGAACAATTTCAAAAGACTTAAGAACTCATGATGAAACATTCTGGCCACCTCCTAACAGAGGGGAGGTGGGTGGGAATGGTTTTACTGGATTAGGGAGTAGGTCTCACTAAGAGGAAGAGAGAAAAGAGGAGTGGAACTCATATCTGTAAGTATATTAGAAAAATAAAGAAATCTATGCATGTAAGGAAAATGGAAATGAATAAAAATAAATTTAAAAATGGAAATAGGATATAACATGATACCATCCATCTCTCCCTTTCCTTCTCCATCTCTCTGTCTCTCTCATCTTCAGCTTCTCCATATCTACTGTTTACCTCCAAACATGCACAAAACTCCCCATCTTTCAAAATCAAAAATTCTCATCATATTTTACTACCTCCATAACTATTTTCCCAAATCTCTCCTCTTCTTAGCCAAACTCTTTGAAAGATTTGACTATATTCAGTGCCTTTACTTCCTCCTCTTTGTCTTCTAAACCCTCTGCAATCTGGCTTCGGCATTAAGAGATAAAAGTGATATTCCAAGGGAAATAATAATTATATTTCTATAACACTTAGAATTTAGAAAATACTTTCCCCATTGGGACCCCTTCAAATAGTTAACGCAAGCATGGTTATCCCCATTTTATAGATAAGGAAACAGAGGCAAAAAAGTAAAATGACTTGCCAAAGGTCACCCAGGTAGTAAGAATACGAATCTGGGTTTTCATTCAGATTTTGTTGATTCCAAGCCCAATAACCTTTCCACAGTACCAGACTGGCTGTAGTCTAAAACCTTTCACTTGAAAAGATTAAGTTCATGTGAACTATATGTAATTCCTGCCCCAAGGTCATTGGCATGGAATTCCCTCTTTATTGGTGGAGATGAATGTGCTACCCTGCATGAGGAGCAGGGCAGAGTTGGAAAGAGAAAGGAGAGCTCTAGCCTTTTCCAATTCCCTTCATGTTTTCCTCTTGTGGGTCTCTCTGAGCAAGAGCTTTCTTTGAATGTCAAGTCCATTTTGGTGCTCCTAAATGCCAGCTTTGACAGAGAAAATGGAAGAGCCCAACCCCACTTCAGGTTTCTGAAGAAAAGACTCTGGGAAGACATGAGAGGAACTGGCAATCTCTGTCATATTCCAAGCTTATTATTCCAGAGACTTCAGGGAGTCTCTCTCTGGGTGAGATCAAGGACCCTCTCTTGGTTGAACTGAATTATCTCACTCCCAAAGGGAGAGTGCTTTCACTTTGTATTATCTGGTATGTATTCTCCTATGTATGTCTTCTCTGTTTTTTTCTTTTTTTGCTATAATTTGGATAAATTGGCTGCTCTATTTGCTCTGTGTGTTCACTGTGGAACTGGTCTTAGATGGGAAAGGGATCAAGCTTTGGATATAAAGCTTGGGATACCCCCTCCCCCGCCCCCAATGACTAAGTGATCAAAAGTTAGCTTGAACCCAGTTATATCCTCTAGATTAATAATATTTAAGGGAGCAGATAGATGTACTTCTAGCCTGATAGCCCCTGTCTCTGGGGAGAAGAGAGTGGTGACAACTGATTCCAACTTCTTGAATCCCCTCTTGGTAGGAATGAAAGTTTCCCTTGAAGAAAGATGGAGGGAAAAAAAGAAAAAGAAAGATAAAGGGAAAAGAGGCTAGCAATGTCTAGTCTACCTCCCTTCAAACCACACAACAGGCCCCTTGACACATGTGGGCCTCCCTACACATGTAGGTCCCACTCTACTGCTATATATCCTAAACTACTATTCATCTTTTTTTTTTCTCAAGAACTAGATACTAGCAGTTTGTTATCTACCCAAAGCTAGTTAGAGCAGGGATGAAAGTAAGCTCTTGTGTGTATACAAAATGGAGAGAGATACTCTACCACCAAAACCCTGCCTGGTACATTCACTCTGCCATATAATACTGATTTTCCAAGACCTGAATCCTAAAATGGAATTTTGATGGGCTGGGCACCTTCTTTAATTGGGCTGATGTCATCTCCTTACCATAAGTACTCTTTTTCCCTGACATATTCCTTTGTTCAGAAGGCAAGTCTGTCTTACCCACTATGCCTATAAGTATCTGATACCACCCTAATTTCTCTGGAATTGGAGTTTGGATTCTTTCAATAGTTTTCATGTAAGTTCCTGGGGAACTTCTCCCAGAAAAATCCCAAGAGTCTCCTTTCCATCTTCGTCTACCTTGACCTTTTGTCAATATTATCTATGACGCCTTTTCTCATTAAAATTTTATCCCTTTCTTCTCTATTTTGTCCCATAATGTTGGGAATGTCAAAAGCGTATTTAGAACTGTGTCTAGTATAAACTCTGGCCTGGGAACAGCTAGGATCTATTTGCTCATTCTCACTGGGTCTAATGGAATTTTGAAAGATCTCTGCCTGTCTCTCAAATTTTCCATTTCATGGTGGAAAGGGTATTGAACTAAGATTTAGGTTCCCTAGGTCTAATCTCAGCTCAGTTGCTCATAAGCTATGTTACAGCAGATAGGTCTGAGATGAAATGATCATTCCCTTCCTCTTGAAAATTGTATATGATTGCATTAAGGTGGCCACAGGGTTGAATGGGTGAATGAGGTAGCCTTGGTCAAGATCCAATTCAAAATGAAAACCACAAAGTCTCATTATGTTACTGGTGACTAGAGGAATCTCTGACAACCACTGTTCAGTTCCCTCCTGAACCTTTGATTGGTAGGGAATTTAGCAAGAATCTAAGTATTAATCTAAGTATTCCCAGTTATCCGGGAACTGGAATGCAATAGAAAAGGAAGGAGGAAGCAGGGAGAAAATTAGTACAATGAAGATGAATTATAATTGTACTAAAAATAATGAGAAGGTAGAATCCTGAGACAAGGGGGCTGACTAGAAAATGTACCATGTCATACTGTAATGGGCACATGCAGTAAGGTGGAGAGGAGACCTTGCATTCTGGTAGGGATATCAGTCAAGAAGGATTTGGGGGGACATCAGGAGGATGGTGCAGGAAGGGAGGCAGGGTAGGATCAACCATTTATGTAATGTGCACTCTGTCCCAAGCACTCTGCTGAGTGCTTTATAAATATTATCTCATTTGATCTTCACATTTGGGTGGTAAGTGCTATTATGGTTCTGTATCAGCAATGCAGTATTCACAATGCCTACAGTAACTATAAGTATGTTGATTTGGTTATCAATCACAAAATGTAACAGGCTCTCTACATAAGAAATATAGCTGCAGCATTCATTTAAATACCAGAAAACTGAGTCCCAAAACCAGAAAGTCAAAGCCAACACAGTAGTTATGAAGTTGGCACATGTAGTTAAAGTAGTAAACACCCACATTCTCAAGCCTTCAAACAGGACAGACTACCTCAGGCAAAGATCCTGCTCTCCTCACGCAGGACAACTGTTCAGCATCCAGGCAGCTTGTTCCCCGCAGCTCCGGCTGCCTGCAGTTCTCATCCCAGGCAGTCCTCAGCAGGAGTCCTTAGCAGAGATTCTGGCCGGCTCAAAGAAAAAGGAGTTCTCACCGCAACTGCAGCTGCTGCCTCTGCCGTGGCTTTCAGTCAGCACCGCCCAGAGACTAGCTTGGTTCTGGCGTTCTCTTGCTCCACCCCCTCCTGCCACATCAGCAAGTTCAAGGAACATGGAAGATCTTCAAATTCCAGTATCATTACAGGTTCCCATTTCACAGTGGAGGAAATAGGCAAACAGAGGTTATGTGACTTACATATATAGCTAGTAAGTAACAGGTTAGATTTGAACTCAGATCTTCTTGACTCTAGGCCCAGAGCTCTATTCATTGTAGCATTAGCTGACTTAGGATTCCCTCCAGGAATGGATTGGAACTCACAGGAAACAGATGTGTCAAAGGTCCTCTGGGGAAATAAGTTGGGTTGTGAGTATACAGTAATTGTGTTTCCATGACCTAGACTAGTGACATCATACAAGAAAGTTTCTTGGGTACATCTTTAAAAGTCTTAAATTCTCCTTTGTTCTGCAACACTAATCCTAAGCAGGTGATGGTGAAGGGAGGTCACATATGGGATGTGAGTTTGAGGCTAGTAGGTTACTACTGTAATATATATGTGGCATTATTAGCTGTGGCATATTCATGCAGAGGGGGATAAGAGAACATGACACAAAACTCATCAAACAGAACTGTGCAATGTTTGAAGTCAATAGAGCTCACAGCAAGGTGGGGACAAGTGTGAAATGTCACATTTGCAAATCAGTTGTCACTTCAGTCCTGCTTTTGCCAATGTAGACTCCTTGGAGGGCTTAAGAAAAAACCTGATGGAAAAAATGAAAATGGCAGGGGGACTTTGGAACAGAGAAGAATAAGGATTCGTTGGGAACAGAGGAGACTGCAGAGGGTCATGGGTTTGTAACTCCCTAGAGGTGATATTGTTGATCCTAACAGGAAAATTATAAATTTATAAATGCCATAAAAGGTACAATATAAGGCAAATAATATGTAAAGGTATAATATATAATATTATATATTATATAATATATATAATTATATGTAATATATAATTACATAATATACATATATATTATATATAAAGGTATAAATATATAAGGGTAAATAAGAAGGGTTAGTTGGGCCAGGAAGCTGTTCTAGTCCCAATGGATAGGTTAGGGATAATTTAGGATGAAAGGTCTTTATTCATTAGCCCACAGGTGGGGCTAACCCTGTACTCAGCCTTGGCGTGACATGAGTTCAAATCTTACCTCTAAAAATTCCTACAGGAGTGACTAGACGTCATTGGTGACTTGTCTTTTTTTTTTTCTTTTTGGAGGGCAGAAGGCAGGGCAGTTGGCATTAAGTGACTTGCCCAAAGTTGCATGGCTAGTAAGCGTTAACTGTCTGAGGCCAGATTTGAACTCAGGTCCTCCTGACTCTGGGACCAGTGCTCTATTCACTGTGCCACCCAGCCACCTTGGTGACTCCTCTTATCTCTCATCCCCAGTATCTGATCTGTTGCCAAGGTCTATTCATTTTGTCTCTGCAACATCTCTCAAATATGCCCCCTTCTCTTCTCTGACACTTGCACCATGCTGGTATAGGCCCTCATCACTTCACACCTAAACTATTACCATAGCCTGCTGGTGGGTCTACTTGCCTCCAATCTCTCCCCACTCCAATCTATCCTCCATTCAGACACCAAAACGATTTTCATAAAGCATAGGTCTCTTTATATCACCTCCTACTCAATAGACACCAATGGCTCCTTATCACTTCTAGGTCTAATACAAAATCCTGTATATGGCATTCAAAGCCCCTCACAACTTAGCTTCCTCTTACCTTTCTAGTTGTCTTAAATCTACCATACACAGAGGTTGTGAAGGAAAGATGGTGTAACACATGTAAAGCACTGTGCAAACCTTAAAATGCTATACAAATATAAATTTTATTTATTATTATTATAATCATCTTTCTAATGTCTTCCTTTCAAGCTACTCTTTATGCATTGGCATCCTATCTTAACAAGTCAGAGAAGAGAAGAGAAGAGAATTGAAGAGAAGAGAATGGGGAGGGCAAAGAAAGAAGGAAGGAAGGAAGGAAGGAAGGAAGGAAAGAAGGAAAGAACAGAAAGATGAAAATCTCCTTACATATTTTACATATTGTGAGGGAATCTGCACATATAGAAATATATGCATACACATAAATTATACAGAATAGATACAAAATCATAATAGCTAGCATTTTAAATTTTGGAAAGAGTTTTACAGACATTATCTCATTTGATCTTCACAACAACCCTGTGAAGTAGGTACTATTATTATTTTTTTTTTCTTTTTGGAGGGCAGGGCAATTGGAGTTAAGTGACTTGCCCAAGGTCAGACAGCTAGTTAAGTGTTAAGTGTCTGAGGCCAGATTTGAACTCAGGTACCTCCTGACTCCAGGGCCAGTGTTCTATTCACTGCACCACCTAGCTGCTCAGTAGGTACTATCATTTAATCTCCGTTTTACAAATTACTAAATTTAAGCTAAGAGAGTTTAAATGATTTGCACTGTTTCATACAGCTAGTAAATGAAGATGGATTCAAACCTAGGACATCCAGACCCCAAGTCCAGTGCTCTGTACACCAAAGGGTAATTAGGTCTCTTTTGGCCCTTAGGAATATTCTTGTGTTCCTAGATGTCAATAGCTCTCAGGAGGTCCATATCATCTCTATGGAGGTGATTCTCAGTTCAATATCTCCTGCCCTAATCAGGACTTCACCATCTGGATAACATCTAAAACCCATAATGTTCAAGACTTCCAGTGGGTCATCATCTTCCCTAAATCAATTCTACCTCCAAACATCCCTACTTTGTTGATGGTGCCCCTCTCCATTCAGTTACCTAGGCTCAAAATCTCTAAGTCAGCTGTATCTTTCATCTTCTAAATACTCCTCATTCAATCATTTGCCAACCTTGTTAATTCTATTTCCCCAGTTACTGGTATCATTCCTTTCCCATGTTCTAAATGAAACTTATAGCAAAAAACGAACGCAGTTACTTATATTTTCATGTTATTTTCTTCTCTCCATTTTCATTTCATAACTGCACTAATCTCATATGTTCACTTCCTATACTGTACAATATTTTCCCTGATTTAGCAGACATATTTCTGTCAAAAGGAATAGCATGGCATACTTATTTGAGTAGCCTCCATCACTTCCTACGCTATCTATCTATTTTGCAATATTCTAAGAAGTGATTTGGTGATTTAGCCACACCACATAACTCCCCAAGTCCTGTTTGAGAAAATCTTCTGTACTAGAAGAAATGTTAAGTGATTAAAAAGTTATGTTTAAACACAGGATTTACTTATTTTTCAAATGTAGAACTTGGGTCCTCATACATTTCAGGCCAGTAGATGTTGGAGTTCTAGTTCCTGTTTTCTGCTAGAAAGCTCCAACCAGGTTAGAAGTCTTTGTTTTCCTAGAGTCTAGAGGGTCATAGGCTTAAAGATCATAGATTTAAAGCTGGAAACAGACCTCAGGGGCCATCCTGTCCAATCTTATTTTTACAGATGAGGAGATAAGGATATATGGCAGAGGGGAGTGAGAAGAAGCAGGGACAGGTCAGAGCAATGATTTCAGATAAGGCTTCTCTTATCCACATCCCAGCCAATGACAGCAACTGGCCATGCCCACAATTTAACCTTTTTTATGAAAAGATTTTGAAATACTGGCATGACTATCCCATCTAAAACCAAGTTAATCCCACTTAGCGAAGACTCTAAATGGTAGTTCTGCTTGCTATTTCAAAATGAGAGAGAGAGAGAACATGCAACAGATGGATGGATGTGCATAGGGGATGATATCTATTTGTTTTCTCCTCAAAACATGTTGGGGAATCAAACTGCATCCCTTTTGATACAGCAATCCCACTACTAGGTCTATATCCCAGATAGATTATAAAAGTGTGAAAAGGACCTACATGTACAAAACATATTTACAGCAGTTCTTTTTGTGGTGGCAAATAATTGGAAATTGATGGAATACCCATAAATTAAGGAATGGCTAAGCAAATTGTGGTATGTGATTGTTATGGAATACTATTGTGTTATAAGAAATGATGAGCAGGCAGATTTCAGAAAAACCTGGAAATACTTACATGAACTGATGCTGAGTCAAGTGAGCAGAACCAGGAGAACATTGTACAATGATCAACCATGATTGACTTAGCTCTCTCTTCTCAGCAATACAATGATCCAACACAATTCCAAAAGACTCATGATGGAAAATGCTATCTACATCCAGAGAAAGAACTATGAGGTCTGACTGCAGATTCAAAAAAATAATGCTATTTTCACTTTTTTGTGGCTTTTCTCTTTTCTTCTGTTCCTTCTTTCACAATATGACTAATGTGGAAATATGTTTAAAAAATACATTCTTAAGTGTCCAACAATGTGTAGGGAGAGGGATACACTACAGGAAAATGTCAGTAAAAGTTTTGTTATAATTTTTAAAAATACTCTTTCATCTTCAATGTTATTTCTAAAAGGAACTAAAACAGGCAAGGCAGGATACAAATTTTCCATTCAGGTTGCATACAATCACTGATTGTTTCTCTCAAGGCAGACTCTCGCTAATCAGAGTTTGAAAATAAAACATATAAATATCACTTGGAACTCTGGATACATTATGAGTTCAGAACATGAAATAGGAATGCGTAGCACAGCAGGAGAAAACATTGTTCCTGTCTGGGCAAATGCCCTTTTGCAAAAACCCTGAGCCTGATTAAAGCATTTGCCAGTTAAAAGACAGAGAAGATAGATGGCATTGGTGGCTGGAGATATGGACAACTCATCAGAGCTGTCACTGTATTTGGCTGGATGAATTAAGCCAATAGAGAAAAACCCAACATCATTGTTCAGTCTGATTTGGCTTATTTATCTAGAGGGAATAAACAGAAAATAAAGTGCAGCACCCTCTGGATTTAAGGTTTTAATATAAACAGAGTATTTTTTAGATGCTATTTTATGGCATCCTGTTTTAAAAGGCTCTGGCTTGCCTGTAAATAATATTTTCTTAACTTGTATATCATGTTACAGTTTTTAAACTACCTTTCTATCTATTAAATCATTTGATTCACCCATCCCCTACCCCCAGGAGATACATTAGACAGATGCTATTGTATCCATTTCAGAGATAAGGAAAGAGAAATCCAGACAGAATGTTATTTGCCTGAGGTCACTCAGTAAACAAAGTTCAGAAGTAACACTAGAACTCAAGACTTGTGACTTACAGGAATTCCTATGTTCCTTCCAGTTGCAGGTACTGTAGGCATACTGTGATCAGTGTAAATAGAAATGAGCAAGTTACATGCCAGATCCAGCAAAAATAAATGTTTATATAGAAATGTATTTTTTCACAATCCCCAATTCAATGGCTTCCCTTCAGAGTGGATAAGCCTCTAAGAAGAGAGCATCTGTGTCAATAAGAGATGAGACAGAGGCAGTTAGGTGGTACAGTGAATAGAGCACTGGCCTTAGAGTCAGGAGGACCTGAGTTCAAACCCAGCCTCAGACACTTAACAGAAAACTAGTCATGTGACCTTGGGCAAGTCACTTAACCCCAATTCCCTACTTTCCTCCCTCCAAAAAGCGAAAAGGGAAGAGAGAGAGAGAGAGAGAGAGAGAGAGAGAGAGAGAGAGAGAGAGAGATGAGACGAGACACCTGGGTCACATGTAAAGGAGACCTTCAAGATGGCTTGTAAAAAAATTTAAGAACTATACTGAGATACATGGCACGGGCTAGAGGAGGACTAGACCAGTCATGCCAGAGGGTCTTGGAGCACTTTACCAGTGGAATCAAAGGCCATATTCCTTCCTGATCTGAGAGAACTTTCTTTGATTATCTATTGATTACATATCCTCTGGCACATGAGTTCATTTTTTATGCCACAGTTCCTCAGCTATGTAAGTGAGCACCATGGAGCAACCCGACACACTTCATTGAAATCAAATAAACCATTTCAAGCACTCATTATGTCAGGCATTATGCGGAGCAATGAGAGAAGGAGGGAGAGGGAGAAGGGAAAAGAGGGAGGGAGGGAGAGTGAGAGAGAGAGACAGACAGACAGAGAAAGACAGAGACAGACAAGAGAAACAGAGACAGAATATGTTCCTTGTCCTCAGCAAGCTTATTTTCTTTGGGAGCAAAAATCAACTTAATTGATAGATGAGAGAAAAAGAGTATGTGTGTGAGAAAGACAGAGACAGAGAGAGAGACAGAGAGACAGAGAGGGAGACAGAGGGAGACAGAGAGAGAGAGATAGACAGAAAGAGAGAGACAGAGAGAGAGAGAGAGAGAGACAGAGAGAGAGAGAGAGAGAGAGAAAGGGAGGGAGATTGAGATTTAAAAGTCTGAAAAATGTATCTATTATATCTTTCACCACTCCTTTCAGTGAACCTTCTCCTTCCTGGCATCCACTTTACCATTACATACACACACACACACACACACACACACACACACACACACACACACACACACACTGGACACCTGGATTTTTATAATGTATTCAAACTGAAAAAACCATCAGGGCGAGATGAAGAATGTTCTAATCTTCCGTCATACTTCTCTTCTTTAGTCAGTGATAATGCAGTACAAAGACAAAGCTCAGACAGAATTGAGCTAACTATGGTGTTAATGGCATACATTCCAATGTAAAGGATACTGAAGATGCATGTCCCTTGATCCATCACTCAACTCTCAAGATTGGTTTTGGTTCTAATGATGAAAAGCAGATATATAGCACCAAACAACCCAATGGTCCAGAAATGAAGGTCTGAGAGTCCCAGGGTGGTTGGTGCACAGGAGTTTTATGTTAAGGAAATATAAAAGAAATTAAGCCTTTTTCAAATACAATAATTTAGGGTACCTAGATCCTAGACATCTTTAAACACACCAACTGTGAATTGTCCAGATAAAGATAAATGCAGAGATTGGTAGAATTCCCTTAGTATCAGAGGCTACAATTAGTGAACTTCTGAGTTATTCTCATGCCTACTTGTCCTCTCCTCTTCTTCCTCTAGAAAGGAGTCTAGGTTAATCAGCCTGCTACACCCTCTATCTCCACCAGCTGTATCAGCAATGCAGTATTCACAATGCCTACAGTAACTATAAATATGCTGATATAGTTATTAATCACAAAATGGAACAGGCTCTCTACATAAGAAATATAGATAGTGCATTCATTTAAATACCAGAAAACTGAGTCCCAAAACCAGAAAGTCAAAGCCAACCCAGTAGCGATGAAGTTGGCACATGTGGTCAAAGT